>WBMY01017405.1:460014-522633 GCA_013397315.1 Donacobius atricapilla
GGAAGAAAAAAGAATGGCCAAACTCTGAAACAGGTTGAGTAGAGAGATGCTCCAATCTCCATTCTTGAAGATACTCAAACCCAGCTGTACGCAGCCCCAGCTGACCATCCTTTGAACTGTGGTGGGGGGGCAGAACCTGACAATCTCCAGAGGTTTTTTCCCAACACAACTCTTCTGTGATCCTGTAATTGAGTTATGTAAAAAAGGGGCTCATCCTTTGGCAATGTGCTTTTATTCTTAGGAGAGAATATATGAAAGGTAAACTGTAGCCCCAGAAGCACATTGCTGTAAGTCAGCTCTGAACATCCTTCTTGTAACCAGGGAGAAACAGAAACATCAGTGTGGATGGAACCTTGTGAGATTAGTACATCTGAACCATGAACAAAAACCTCAGATGGAATTTACAGATTGTGACCATCTGGCAAATTTGTCAGTGGGGAACTATCAGTCCTCATTAAGGGAAGATAGAAGATCACTATCAATGAAATGTTCCACAAGGAAAGGATGAGTGGAGGGGAAGAAGAAGAATCATACTAAAAAGGCAAATCTCAAATCCAAAAGGAAGCATCAAGGGAATGGTATCATAAAACTAATGGACCAGAAATATAACTAAAGTACCTATATATATATATATTCATATTAAAGGCCAACTTCTAATTACCAATTAAATCTTCCTCAGCAACTCTGTAATTCTTACCTTTCTCCTTCCCTCTCTTTTGCATTGGATTCTTCTGTTCTTTCTCTATTTATTCTTTCTTTTCCTAGGAAGGGGTAATTACACTATTGAACTCCTGTCTACACAGATGTTACCTCTTTGTCTAATTTTTTTTGCACTATTCCAGTGGATATCTGAATAGTTGGTTAAATTAATTCTGATGCTCTGCAGTTTCAATGAATTTTTAGTCTTCTTTAGTTTGGATATTGGCTTCTTTTCTTTTTAATTTATATCCTAGCTGTTCTTTTAGATTTAAAAGTTATTTTTAGTTGCAACGCCAATGTATTTCTATAATCAAAGCTTCACTTGAATGCAAATCATTGGAAGTGTCTAAAAATGTCTCCTCCCTGAATAAATAGAGCATTAATAACAAAAGTTTTAGGAAGTCGGACAGTGATTATTCCCATAAAAGAGAAACAAGATTTAGGGTAGAATTATTAAAATGCAATCTGTGTAGTATTATAAATGTGAATGAGTCGAAGAATCTGGATGTACCTCTGTAGAGACTCCTTATATTTCATCAGTGCACTTCATTTGAAATTATTATGAAAAACATGGCAATGCCTGTAATGTATATGTTTATAGACTGTAAGTGAATGACCACCGAATTGTACACGTAGCCTTATTATGCCATGCTTCTGGGTGATGGAACAGCATTTTGAACTTTTTTGAAATATTTCTAATTTTTCAACATCAGTTTTGGAAATCACAGAGGCAAAATGTTGTTTGTTTGTCCAGTATTAGTCTTTCTGAAAGATAATTTTTTCTGCATTATTTTTGAGCTATATTCTATGGTTCATCTTTAGTTAGAGAATTATTTTGAAATCTGCTGTAGAACAAGTGTTTATGACTTCTCTGTTGTAATGCTGCAAAACATAACTCTTAGTTTGCAAAGTTACATTTTGTACAGAAGCTATACTAATGCTTGTAATGTGGCATTTGGCTATATTAAGATATTAATTCAAAACAGCCCACATTACCGAACAGACAAGAAGATCTCTCCCTGAGATCTCTCGCCCATAGCAATTTGTTCTTCTGTCATTCTTTTCACAAATTTTGCCAACATATTTATTCTTGATGGATATAAAGCGCCTACATTAAATTCCTGTGATATGAAAGTCTCATGAAGATTCAGTGAACAATTTAGTTCATCATTTAAAAATACTTAGTTTGAAATATGTAACATTGATTTCTCTTTATTATATGTAGATTGTGTCTCTATACAGTGCCTTGTTAAACGTCTGTTATTCAAACATATCTTTTTATCAACCTTCTTTTTTTTTTCTAAAATCTAAACCAGAAAATTATTTTATGGCCTATTTTCAAATCCATTCTTTACTTTTCATCAATCCTCTTACCCTTGTTTAGTCTTTTTGGATTTTGTCTATATCTGCTTTTTTTTTTTTTTTTTTTTTAAATCAGTTGTAGTGATATTGAAATAACGAGTGTATCCATATCTGAATCTGCCTATCAATTTGTTTCATTTTTTGTTTATCTTTCTTCATTAGTCAAATTTCTTGTTCTAAGTACCACACACCATCCTATTTGCTGATAAAAACTCTGTGGAAATAAAAACTGTTACCAGATAAGGTGTCTATTTTCAGACATTTCCAAGATGAAAGCATGAATGCTTATAAACAGACCACTGCACTTTCCAAACTTTGATGAGATGACCTGAAAATCAATGCTTATACCATCATAATTTTTTTGTATAGAAAAGTTGTCATCAGAAGATTTTATGAAATTCATCAATAATCTTTTGTCTTTGATCTTCCCATCTCTTCTGGTAAGGGTGGTACAAACAATGTCTTCTTGTCTACTTACCTGCCATCAAAATTACTGGTCATTCTATGTTCTTAGGAAAATGAGCAAACAGAACTGATGATGCGCTCTGTACATTTGGTCATAAACTTCAGGGGTTTTGCCCAGTCTTAATTTTGCCCATATGGTGTTTTTTTCTCCTTTTCACTTTCCATCATCAATTATAGTGCAAAATAGGAATTGGGTGCTCATTGAGTCAAACCAAAAAACCCTAGATCATTGATGCACCATAGTGCATCTATGATGTTACCTATATATCTATGCTTTAGTGAGCATCATCTTCACGCTGGCTTGTGTTATGGACTAGAAGCTTCATAGCACATTCATTTGCAAAGAATATTGCAACAAATCACAAGATTATATTTTAATAACAATAAATATTCGACTGAATAAATGATATGATTTTTCCTTTGATGGACTTTACATTTTCATATTAAACTAGTAATTCCACTAAAACCAGGTGAAATTTGTTGGAAGAATGTAAATTTATTTGCTTATTTGTGTGGAATAAAGGATAATTATTTGTATTAAATACCTTCAGTATCTCAATGTAATAACTCATCAAGTGTGGATTTTGAAAAGTTTTCCAAATGTGGATTTTCACTGCTCAGTTAAAAGAGAGGATATGTTTTAGGAAACTTTTTTTTTTTTTTTTTCATGAGATTGTGCAGAGACAAAAGCAATCTAATAATTGGCTATTGAGTATTGTCCATATCTGGGTAGCATACCCATGCATTTTGAATGTTTTTTGTCAGCTATTGCTTTGTCATTCACTCTTTTTTGGAGGATTTCATCATACACCCAAATTTGTTTTTAATAGTATTGATAAGAAATTGTAAAACCGTCTAATGATGCATACTTTCATAGTCTGAGGATCATGCATTCTTACTGTAGTATAATAATTAATGTAATATTGTAAAATGAAATGTATCAAATGTTAACTATCATTTTCTCAAGAATATTAGACTTTGAAAACTTTGATTTAAGAATAAATATTTTTGCTTTAAGACATCCTTTCTTCCAGTAAGACCACAACTGAGTAAAACATAAAAGCAGTATACATGTTGCTTTTTATTAGTATGTGAAATAAGGAAAGAAAGGGCAAGTTTTTGCCTTTGGTGTTGTATGACTTTATTACTGAAACACATCAGTTTATACTTAGTCATACAGCTAGAAAAATTATAAAACAGTCTCTGTCATTTGGTAGTTGAAACAAACTGATGCATGTGTCTGCTGTGAAGGAACATCAATCATAGTGGTACACAAGCAACTTTAGAATTACCTGAGCTGTATTCAGAAGACACTGGAGGGAAAAAAAAAATCCCTCTCAAAAAAACACCTAGATTTGGAGACCGTATGGTTGAGAGAGGTAGTAAATTGCATGGTTAATTATGTTAAACATTTCCAGATTTCACACTTTTGTTACTAAAGAAAGCTAAAGAAACTTCTACCTTTGCACATGCTCTGTCTTCAACCTTACTGGTCATTACAGAAATGTTATCTTTTAGTAACAGAACTCTCTTTAGACATGTATGGGTAACCAAATAAGAGTGCTGGCAAGTTGCTTTAGGGTCTGAGGCTGGCTTCACAGACCATCCATGCTATCCCTGTTAGCTCAGACATGTAGTAGGTGTAGAAGAGACTATTCTAAACTGCAGTTTTCTGAATGGTTTTATCCCTATCTAAAATAAGGATAAGGAAAAATTTGCTTAGTCCGACACAGTTGCAGAAACAATATAGATATAAATAATATGGTGTCTTTAATTTCCTCTACACTTCAGGGTTTTTTTTTTTTTTCAAATTCTAACCCTTTACAGCTCTCCTCTATTCATAAGCTACTTTTCTCCTGATGCTGAAAATCATTTTACTTCCCATTATAGTAAAGGAAAAGATTCACACTATGTATTTGGAGCAAACTGTTCTTTAAAATATGTTTCAAATTAACACACTATTTCATCCCTTTAGTCTACTGACAGCACTACATTTTTTGAGAGGGATGACTTACAGCTAGTACAGCTGTGTCTAGGGAATTTAAATTTTATTTAGGTTATAAAATGATGAAAAGAGACCATATTGAAAAGTGTTCTGTCACTTATAGTATTACAGCAACATTTCACAGCCATTTACTGTTTTCTTTTTGAAAATAACAATGTTTTAGTTGTTGTCTGAGGTTAATTTAGGTTCATAGTGAGTTCAGGAATTTCGCTACTGAATTCTGAGTAGTGAGGTTTTAAAAATATTTACAGTTTTTTTAAGGTGTAATTTTTTTTTTTTTTAGGAAGTAGCTATTTTGATTGCAATATTTTTTTTTTCAGATTTCTGGTGTATGACTTTTTCAGCGTACATTTGCTTTACACCTACACATACTCGGACAAAATATAACAGACAACACACTTAGGAATATTTTTTAAGTGATTGAATATAATATTCCAGATGTTGCACATTTTAAAGTGGCTGAAAAAAACTCATTGAGAAAGATCAAATTCCAAAAAGTAAAAATGGAAATGGAAAATACTCAAAGTTTTTTTCTGTTGTTTTTGTTCAGGTTGTATGTCAGCTTTCAGAATGATTTCATATACACCAGAAAGAAAAATAAAACTTAGAGGATAAAAGTAAGTCTTTCCAAAACAATTTGCAAAGTGGAAAGGAAAGGTAAATAGGAAACCAAACAAGCTAAATTAGAATTAAAGAATGTTTTTGGCATTTATGAAAATCAAAAATAATGAATTTTTTGGCTTCCAGAATCATTCAGTGCTTAACTGAAGAGCCATATAGGATATCCTGCTCATCAGTGTAGTGTCAGAACAAACTTAATCCATTCATTCAAGAAAACATTCATTTTCATTAGAAAACCAATTCAGTTAAGAAGGCTTCTTGGATTCCTTGGATTTAAAAATGCTCAAGGAGATACTGCTCCCTCTTCCCCTAGATCATTGAATCAAAAATGTTTATTCTTTTGAATAATCCCAGGCCTTGGTGAAATAAAATACAAAGACCTAGGGGTGTTTGCATCGGGAAATGAATAACTAAGTACTCAGTTAGCAAATTTCTGGTCATTAATGAATATTTTGCACTTACATGCCCTTTCTTTTTTTTTTTTTTCCTTTCATTTCAGTGCTGCTATTTTCTCCAGTCTTCTCTAGTTGGTTTCTTCATTTCAATTTTAATACAAACCATCTACTACCTTTCTAATTGCTGCTTTATTTTCTTTTCTACCAACTTTCCACAATTTTTTTTTCCAGTTTTTTCTCTTATATTGAAATGTCTTTAAAATATAAGGACTTTAATTTGCTTTTTTGCTTCTTTGTTTTTTTTTTTTTGTTTTGTTTTGTTTTGCTTGATTTCCCTCTATTTCTAAAAGTTCTATATTTGCCTTGTTTATTTCAGGTCAGGTTAAACTGTACAGTTGCTTCTACACTTGAACACGCTTTTTTGCTAAAAGATAATAGATATTAAAATATAACATATTTGCTTTTAAAATTAGGTCTTATGTCTGCATGTCGGTTTGATAAGCCTTGATTTTGATAAACAATTGGAATGAAAGTTCTGTTGAAATGGCTAGCAACAGGGTAGACAAGAGCTGTGTGCGACAATGACCTAGACATACGCTGATAAATATGATTATTTAATTTTATTCTGTGAGTAGTAGGCAGCCAAGGGCCCACTGAGCCCTTCAGTATGGCAGCCCTCTGCATGGCATGGTCTCCCTCTGAATAAGGATGTCTCTTAAGGTTACTTATTCAAGCTGAGAGGTTTGTTGTCACGACAGGTTCTCAGTAAATAATTCTGTGATAAACTAAGAAATTTTATCGAAGTGATATAAAAGATCGATTGTGCCTTTGTCAATAAATGGTTCCCAGATACAATATTGCCCCATTTGTGCTTTATTTTTGCCTGAGAAATCCACCAAAAGAATCCTCCCCGACTCACGCTTTTCTAGTGGAATGGGACAGGTGTTTATGGATTAAACAGTGGGGTAAACACACCATCACAGCTATGTAAAAAATGCATATATTAGAAATGAATTGAAAAAAAGAAATTTTCATAACATAAAATTTTCTTCTTTAAGAAATATTTTAATCAAGTGTGTACTTGTAACTAGTTATTTCTGGATAGTAACTTTTGATTCTTATGTCCCACGCTGGTTATATTTTTTTTGTTCTTGAGAGGTTTTCAGTTTGTTTTAAAACCTATTGAATCTTTTCTTCTTCATCTTCTATTTTGAACCCTCAATTTTTCATATCTCCATTTTCTGTTAACTATAATAATGATTTATTACATTATAAATGGATAAATCTCTTCTACAAAGAAAATGGCATTACATTTTTATTGATACCAAGTGTTGCATACTTTCTTGAGAAAATAACAAAAACCAGGTTGTTATGTTCAAGTTTTTTTCTTTTCATTTTCTCCAAACTTATCATTATGTGGATATGACTACTACTAAGATGAAATCCAAAATAGGATAAAATAATAGGGGTATATTAATATGGAAGATGGTAATGCATAATTATAAAAGCACTTCCATATAAATCAAAGAAAATTTTTTAGCTTAAGCTAAAGTAGCACAGGGATAGTAGTGGTGTGACTTCTACAGATGTCATTTTTGTATATCTGATCAAAATATTTAATAACTTTTGGTTCTGTTTATATTTATAAGTGATGTCTGCATGTGGAGATTAAGAGAACTGATTTATTTTCAAAGGAAATTTTGTGCCATTTTCCGGTCCTGGACTTTTCTGCAAATGTACTAAACATGTTTAACATATGATTTCTGATATTAATTTATTTATAGTTTTAATTATAAAGAACATAAAAGGCAGCCTATTAAAAAAGGTTTCTGAGATAAAAAAAATTTACATATGAGAAGTTAATCAGAATCATACTTACCAATACAATTTGAATGATTTTATGAAGTTTATTTGGAAGCTCATTTTTGGCAAAAACATAATAAATTATTCCTTGTAAAAATAAAATTAATAAAGGAACATATATAATCCAGCTGTAACAGGTACCAGAAATAGGATCATATAACTTAAATTCAAATATTTTATTATTATACTCTCTAATTTATTCTTTTATTATTTAAAGTGTTGTGAAGAATGTTTAATTTTAAGTACACAAAGTTATTTGAAGGCATTTAAGGGTATTTAGACTAGTCTTTTACCCTAAGCATTCCAGAATAAATTGATAGTCACTGATATTACAGTGACTATTTGTCAGTGAACATAGTGAACATAGCCCACAGATTTTGGCAAAAGACTTCTCCTTTTTTCCCATTAATAAAGTGCATTTATGCAGAAGCATTATATTTTGCAAGAATGATTTTTAATTTCTCCAGTGTTTTCAACGAAAATCTGTTGTTGGGAAGTTTTATCTTTTTGTTTGCTGAATTTGTGATATGAAGAAAATCATTTGCAGTTTTGTAGAAGCCTTTTATTCCCTTAAAAAAAAATCCACAAATCCTCCCAGCCTGTAAAAAATACCTTTGTTTTTTTTTTCTGTCTGCTGTGCATTTCAAGTGTTTGTGGGGAACTCTCTTGAATTTTTTTTAAAAAAATGCACGCTCTTAATTATTCAATGTTAAATCAATGAGTGTATGAATAAGAGAACTATGCTGAATTCCTGACCAATGAGGGTATCTTTTAATGCTCGGTGAAGATGTAGTATAATCCTGAAAAATGACTGTTAACTGATAAGCAGATTTCCGTGGAAAGCACATTTCTACTGAAAAGCTTATCTAGAGAGAGCCTGCTCCGTGATCTTTGTAGACAGAGAGATGAGACTGACTGGT
The DNA here is from genome assembly GCA_013397315.1 of Donacobius atricapilla. Lineage (NCBI taxonomy): Eukaryota > Metazoa > Chordata > Aves > Passeriformes > Mimidae > Donacobius > Donacobius atricapilla. The sequence continues at coordinate 468,345 of WBMY01017405.1, forward strand.
CTGTAATTTCCAAATCTTCCTTATATCCTTTTTTAAAAATGTAGCTTTTTCTTCCCCTTTTCCACATAAATTAAATGAATCATGTTCTAAGACCAGTCGCTGATTTATCTTATGGGAATTCAGCTGTGAGACTGAATTTTCAATTCATGTTTTCTAAACATTATGCTAACTCTGTGCTTATTTGTCCTAGAATTTAAGGTCATGTAGATTTTTAGCAATTCTGAATGATTTATTGATCTCTTTTATACAACAATATTTGCATCTTCACATTTTAAACCTGCCACTTTTCCTTTGTTTGGACAACTAATCTCAATTTCTGTATGCTCACTCATGCTTTTATTTTGATTTATTTTGCCTACCCATGTTCACAAATGGTCATATTTTAGTATCCTTGAGTCATGTTCTACTGATAGCTTATGTTAATTTGTCTTTTCTGCTTGACAAAGGCAATCATATATGTTTCAGAGAATTGTATCTAAATACCAAAAATACACAAGAATGTGAACTTCTCTTTGAAAGAATATACTTCTGCATTAAGATGTTCTGTTAATGCTCTGAAAGGAAAAGAAATTAAGATCTTATAACATATATAAAAAAGCTAAGTATTAGAAAGTTAGAACTATTAGAATAAGACAATACACATCTCCTAGAACAATCTTTGTTTCCATTTGTAAGCATACCTCTTATTTTCTAAGTTTCTAGAAACTAGAAATTTGCTATGGGAAGTAAAATTGAAGGAAATTACTGCTATCTTCATGAATATGCAGGAACGGGCTGAATAATATACACTATACTTCAAATCATAAGTATTTTCTTTTCTTTGTGTTTTTCTACCTTTCCTTCTTTCCTCATCTGTCTTCTTTTCCTGCATTTCTAGGTTCAAGTTTCACACTATTTGCTTCTGTTTTCTACTTTTACCTTCTTATCTCTCTCTTTCTAATTTCTGAAATGGGTTTTTTTAACCTCTTTATGTCCCACCTGCCTGACTACTGTCTTCAGAACTATTGGCAACCACACTAATGGTACGGATTCCGAAATGGTCAGAGCCTGTTTTCAGGCAACAGGAAAGAAAAAACTTCATATGTATGATTTTTACTAAATTTGAATGATTTGTTTCTATGTTTATCTGCCTGCAGTCAATAAGTTTATTCTTTTTGTTTTGATATATATTTATTAGAGATATAAATTTATTCAAAATACACATTTATTCAAGAACAATTTAGATAGCTTGTCTACCTGGAGAATAACATCTGAGTTTTCTTCTTGAAATTCCAGATGTGTGTCTTCCTCTTGAGAAAGTGCCACAAATATGAAATAAAAAAATGCTAATTACTTCAGAATAACTAGAACGAGTGATTGTAACTAGGCATTTTCAAAGGCCTTGTTTCCTCAGAACAAAATAAAAGAACATTCTGACAGTGATTGTTTCAAAATGACACAGGCTGCTTGTGAGCGTGACTGATATGCCTTTAGTATTTAAATTACCTCAGATTATGCTGTATCTCATAACATTTTCATATCAAATGCAAACTTGCATAACTGATAATAAGCCATCTGAAATTATTCAAGTACTTTATAAATACATTTACAAGAACAATTTGAAATACTTGAAATGAAAATAAACCAGGAAAATGTGTTTAAAAGCTGTTCAGTGATACAATACAATATTTATGGAGGCTGACCTTATTCTTTTTGGAAGTTGGTGATATAATTTAATTTTCTGTTGTTTTAATAGAAGTAACAGAATCCAGAAGGATCCAGAAGGTCAGGAATGTAGAATAGAAGGGAACTAGAATGGTAATTGATACACATTATTGCTGAAATACTAAATGTCATACAGAAAATTTGTAAACCTATATAGCACATACGTTCTCCACGAAGATTCACTACGGAGACTCAAAGCTGGACATAATCTTTGTACCACTAGGCAACGAATTCTGGTATTTTCCTGGGCAGACCTTAACCAGCTGTCAGGCCCTCTATCCAGTTACTTCGTCACTCTTCTCTGACCTCAAGAGCACAGGGGGACAAAATAGGATGGAAGAGTTTCTGGGTCACTCACTATCAAAGGTGGAACAGAATCAAGTAGGGGTAGATTAATTTATTGCTGATTAAAAATAGAGTTGGAAGGTGACAACCAAAGACAACTAAAACACCTACACACACGCAATCATTTTTCCCAGGTTCAGCTTCACTCCATTGTTCCTGAGCCCACTACCTTCTACCCTCCATGTCGGTACAGGCTAAGGGGAATACAGGGTCATGATTAGTCCACAACAGTTCTTCCTGCCTCTTCTTCCTCCTCACACGTGTCTCATGCTCCAACATCCCTTTCACTGGTTGTAGTCCTTCAATCACTGCTCTAGCGCTATTCTGTGGCTGCAGGAACTATTTTCCCCCCCATGATTCTTTAAATGGGCTGCCGTGGGACTATCTGTTTCACTGTGATCTTCATAGACCGCAGAGAAATCTCTGCTCCTGGAGTGCCTCCTTCCCCCTCTTTCTTCACTGACTTTGCTGCTGTACAGTTGTTCTTCAACCTCTTTTTTCCCCTCACATCTCTTTCTCCGCTGGTGCACAGATTTTTGGGGTTTTTAATAGTACACGTTGTTGTTTCCTTTAGAGGTCACTGCCTAGAGAAGAGCCCTACGGCTGGCCTTACAAGTCATTGAGGTTTTAATTGTATTGAAGTCTAAAAACTCAGTTTCCTACTCAACCAAGCCCTGACTTGCAGTCACCATCTTTCAAAAGGAGGCGCTCCTAGGTTTCCTTCCTTTTGAGAAAGTCATCCTACTGCTGCAGAAAATTATGCTATGTTCCAAAATTCCTATTGCGTAAGCAATCTAGAACAAAGGCTTTGGGGATTACTTCTGAGTTCATATGTTCTGTAAGTTTAAAAATCATGGAAATAAACACCATAATACCAAGAAACAATTTGAAGTACATTATCAAAGAGCCCTGTTCTTACAACAGAGCCTAAATTCTTTAATTTTTACATGTTTCTGTTCTTTCTTAGGAAACTAGAGGAGTATATGATAGTTTCATTTTGTAAATAAGTCCATACAAATTTCGAAGAAAAATAAAAAAATGAAAAAACAATTTCAATTTGCATGACCAAATGAAAACATAAAAGAGAAGAGAAATGGAAAAAGTAAAAATGAACTTAGTAAACTTAGTAATGAAATCAGGACTATCTCTAAGATGATTTTAAATTATTTGTAATGAAGTCTAATTTTCATCTGGTGTCACGTGAAAGGAGAGATTTTTTCAAACTCTTAGTGTTTGATTGGGTCTGTCAGCATTCAGGAATGCTGAGACCCTTATGTCTGACCTATCATGTCTCGTAATGGGGACCCTTTACTGAACAGCCTTCTGGATTGGAGGAATTTTTGACTGACTTGTTCAGAGTCACACAAAAACAGAAATGCCCCCTCCAGGGTCTCTACCTTTAACTGCTCTGTGGGTGCCCCAGGAAAGGACCAGGGACAAATGTCAAAGGCATCAGAGACACCCTCTCCCAGGCCTCCACAGTTGAGTATGTTACCTCCTGTGGCAAAAGTTAATGCCATTAAAGGACTCACACTAGCAGCTTATGGAATAACATTCTTTACTAATATAATAGAATATTGTGACAGGTTAAGCTTCAAGGATTGCTGGTGATAATATCTGGCTGCAAAAACTCATTTAAAACAACATACTAATAAGCTCTAATCCCTAATAAAAGCTGGCTTGTAACAATCATTCAGACACATACAGTATGGTTCTTACTCAATAGGCATCCCTCTGGGGAAGAAGACAAGTTCAACCTGTCAACTGACCCCAGAAGTTACCATAGAATCTTCCCTAACTTCTCCCCATTTTTAACTCAAAATATTTTCCCACTAGGTGGAGCTTGAAGGGATATATCATGATATATCATGTGTCATGTTCAGTGGGTTTGGAGCTAAAAAACATCTGTATTACGTCTGAGATAACCTTTGGGATGGAGGTGTATGTCTATGAGTTGGCCATGCTTGCTGGTTCTACAGCAAAAGTCTTCCTTTTTCTTCCTTGGTTGACAGCTGTTATGAGGTTCCCCCTCATGCAAGGATTTAAACAGAGCCTGGCTGTGGAGTTTCTGCTCCATCCTCCATTTAGTCCCCTTAGCTTGTGCTGTGTGTCGGAAATCAGGCATGCTGACTGTATTCCATCCAGGGAGTAGCAAACATATTTTCTTCTTACAATTTTTCATCCTGTTATAACACATACTTCACACTCTATTCCATCCTCCATTTCTTCCCCTTTATCATGTATGCTGACTACGTCTGTAATTTTCCAGTTTTCTTTAATTTTACCTTCTTTTTTTTTCCCCACAATTAGTTTATACTATTGTTCAGGTAAATTAAGAACCAAATATTCTTGTTTATCTGATTTCTAACCATGCTTTCTGTGGACTGATATTCTATTATGCTTATAATGTAAATGAAGATATATATATATGACTAGCAGTATAGATGCAGAATCTAAACTACTTAGCACAGTAGATCTAGGACAAAATCATACCATCAGTGAACCTAAAAAACCCCGTATAGTCAATCTGCTTGCCCTTTGCTCCACTTCAGATACTAAATAAAATGATCAAAATTAAAATTACAAATTAAAAAAAAGTGTTCTACTTTACTAAAAGTTCTCAGAACACTTCTGTTCCATCCTCCCCTTCTCATCCTTTGAGTGAGAAATAATTTTCAATAATGGAGTAATACCACTGTAATTCTTTAATTGTACTCTGGGCTGATGCAACATAAAGTATTCTTAGAGAATAATAAAAAAATAAAAATGAAAATGGTAATAATACTTGCGAGTGTTAATAAATAGAATTTTTCTTTCCAGTGATGTTTTAAGAGATGTTTGGCTAGGATGTAATATGGTGTCCATTTCATTTATCTGGCCTATATCATTAAGAAAATATTTCTGCAACAATTAACATCACTGGGAGTAATTGATCTTGGTTTATTACTGGTTTTTTTATTATTATCGGTGAAAATGCTAGTTTTTCATGTCACTGTTGTATGGAACAAAGGGGGAGGGGAAGAAAAAGACTTTTCATTTGCACTTTGTGTGAGCAACATTCCCTTCAGCATATAAATAGAGGAATCAATTACCTCAGAATCTATATGAAGATAATTTTGCCTTTGCAGATAATGAACTGTTTCTAGTAATGAAACTGAAAATTAATCCATTACTAATAATGAGGCTGAAAATGCAATAGATTTATACACCACCTCTTCCCTCAAAGATGCCACATAAATCATAGGGTAAAAAATAAACACAGAAAGTCAAGGACATGGAAACCTCAGAAAATATAGCCTTGTATAATGCAAATGTACAATGGATGGCACTTGAAAATTTAAATTCATATTATTAACCTGTATTTTGGAAAGAAATGTTGTATGCTACAGGATTTAGTCTGTTTTGTAAATTGCAGTTGCTGAATTTAATATGATAGTGATCCATTATATAAATTAGTAGTCCATATTCATGGACAGCTGTTACTAAGATTTCAGCATAGCATACATTCTTTGGGGATAAATGATACGTTAAAAAGAAAGTATGCTTAGTATTGTTAACAAAATTGGTTGGGAGAGCATATGGATAGTTTACCCTGCAGTCCTACACCACTTGCTTAAGAATCAAAAATAAATAGTTTCTCTGACTGTATGATTTTCTGTCATGAATCTTAGGGGCAGTCAGGTGATACAAAGGTGATCAAAAGGATGAGACCCAAGATTTACAAACTCATCTATGTTAAGACCAGAGGCACCAGTTTTATGCCTGTATATTTAACATTGCTTGGAATCTTAAGGCCAAAGGCTTGCCGCGAATTCTTTCTTTTGAAAAAGTATCCATTCTTTATTTAAAAACTTCGAGAAATGTACCAGTCTTCATTCCTCTTGATACTTTGGTTTTTGACCACAAAAATGAAAGTTGGTCTTTTATGAAATTTTTGCACTTGCTTGGCTTTTCTTGGATGTGAGCTAAGTCTATTCACTTTACAGTATTTTCTCCTATGGTGATGCTAGCACACTGTAGTTAGACATTTTTATTTTCTCACAGATAATGTTCATCTTACCTCACTGGAATCTTCATAATTTTTTGCAGTATTTCTGAAGTCCTTCTTTCAGTACAGTCTTTCAGTGGCTTCATAGTCTACGAACAGGCATCACTGACTAAATTCCTTGAATTATCAGTGCTTTTAGTTTTTGAAAAAATCCTCTTAACTTGCTTGTTTCTGAGGAACTTTCTGTTGTACAAAGAGACATAAGGAACATTTAAGGAATGTTTAGTACCAGTGGTGCCATTCTTTGTTTCTTCCCTCACGAGGAGGACATTAACTAGGCGCGATTTGAAATATTGTGTGCCCTACTGTATGTTTTCCCTATACAGACCAAAGGAGTGCACATTTTTGAGTTGGTTTTACTACAACTAAAGGATTTCTACTTTAGTAGTGATGAGAAGTTATAGATGTACCAGTAGTTTGAACCCTCTAAGGCTTAGATCACATTTTAAGGAATCTTTAGTTCTTTAAGGGCTTTGAAAATAGGAGCCTTAAGATTTGATTTGGCTTTTCATTGAACTTGGTATATTGAGTGCAGCAAAAGATCTAGCGAAGCTTAAAGATATTTTTGAAGGAATATTCAATTAATTAGCAATTTATTAAAAATAAATGCACTGATTTCACTAAGACAATGAGTAAGGCATTTCCATAAAGAAATAAAAATAAGAAATCAGAGACAAATGCAGTAACTTCTTTAAGAAAAAAAGTTATGGTTCATCGTAAAGATGATTTAAAAGAAGAATGAAAAAATCTCCATCAGTTCTATGTACTTCAAAAGTCTTCTAAGATTTTCTGAAAAAAATGGCCAAACTATACATTTTTAAATGCAAATGCTTATCTGATTTGTAATAATCTGCTAACTATATTCAAGGCTATCGAGTATTCAAAGGCAATGCAATTGCATACTTTTGTGTACATTATCATAATGCTTATTTATTCAGTTTCTTAGACATTACTTAATGGAGTAGGATGGACTTTCTTAAGAAAATAAGGAGAAAATGTAATTATTCTTACTGTTTCTAAATATTTGCTGTTCTTGAAAGTTTTTGTTGCAATATAGAAATAAAAGATTAAAGTAATTTTTACTCTGTGATTTACAGTGGAGACAGAGAGTTCAAAGAAAGAACAAAATACTTAATTATCTGGTTATAATGCAAAAGAGGACTAGGGTAAATATAAAATAAATTCCCAGTGGTTATCATGAAAATGTATATGTATTCCCTAAATCCTAAAAAAGAAACAAACAAGAACATACAAATCTCAACTGAAATACTATTGAACACAGGGGGCTACTGCCGACAGATTTAATTTCTTCTCAAAATTAATATTTAATCTAGCTTGAGATTCATGAATCTCAAGTATTTAAATAGCTACAGTGTTTCTAAATAATTATTTAACTTTTAGAAATATTGTAATAATGTTAAACAAGAAAAAATTTCATCAGGTTAATATCTGAATGTATGTCTAAACCTCGTACATACAGACACTGTGAGTTTTTGGCTGAGGTCATGTTTGAAACAAATAACAAACATGACTTCATAAAAACCATATTTCTAAGCCACAGATAATTGACAGGTAGAAGATAACTGTCCATGTCACAGATAACTAAGATTTATACAAAGGTGTTATCTCATCAGCACAACTGCGGGAATCGATGAATAGTACTTTCAAGGAAATTTGCTATCAGCGCTTGTGTCACTGCACTTTATTCTCTCTAGGTTCGGTTAACCCTTTCTCTTTATAGCTACAATACATATTTTTGTAATTCAAAGTATATCATCTTGCTCTTTGGGGATGGTGGTAGTGATGTCTGGGGTAGGGATGCTCTTTATTTGTTTGGGGTGGGTTTTGTTGGGTTTTATTTTTGGTTACTTGGGGTTTTGTTATTTTAGTTTGGTTTGGTTTTTAAAACCTGTTTCTTTTGTCTTTAGAAGAACTAATTATTTACTCAGTTAAAATGAGATAATCAGTGCACTACAGTGAGTGCTGACAGGAACTGAGAAATATCTCCAATGTCTGACAGGAATATATTCTTGAAGCACACAGCATAATTCATACAGCTTCTTTCCCCTTTCTCAAAAATTCCTAGGAGATGGGTTGGTTTGTTCTCTTCTTAGGGCACTGTCAACACCCTCGAATGCTTTTTCTCTGTGGCCACTGAAGCCTTGATATTTTGTCGGATTTACTTTTATTTTTGTCTTGATGGATGGGAGGTAATTTCTCATTTGTGAGGTATGTGATATCACACCATCAATTTATTAATATCTAAAATAGGACCATAAATTTTACATCATATTATATGAAAAAGATACATCTGATCTTTTGTATGGGTTTTCCCATAACACATTTTAATTAAGATCAGTGAGATTACTTCAAAGGTAAAGGATTAAGATTTTTTTTTTTCTTTTTTTCAAACAATAGAAAAAGTGCTCTGTTACCTGGACTAATTTAATAAAGCTTGAAACTATCTAACCATTGGAGAAATTTGCTTTATTTATTTATTTTTTTTTCACACAAGCCAAGACCACTCTCTTCTATTAAGAGAGTAATTTTTTTAAAATTTTGTATAAGTTTCACTCATAGACCTTGTACTCTCTTTGTTTTATTACAATCTTTCAACAGACTATTTAAATCTGACAGTTTTCCAGCTTACTTTAGTCTCACTAACAGGAATACCAATATTATTTCCAAATTAAAAGGCATATCATCTCACTATATAGTATATGAATTTCTTTTAAAGCTAAAAAACAGAGTTGATTTTTTTTGTTTGTTAATATTTATTTCCAGGTTCTGAAAAGATATGTGAGTTTTTCCTAGAAAAAGACATACGGAAATAAATGGATTTACAGCATTTTCTCTGTATTTTTTCTTTTTTCCTCCCTTCTTAATTGTGAACTTTGCAATTAGATCAGATCTACGAGTTTCACTTTGATTCTGTAGCAAATTAAAGACCACTTGATCTCCTGTTCCAGTGCAAGTGCACCTCTTCTAAGCAACCTTTATGTTAATTTTTCCCAGACAAGACTTTGCTGCCATTCACTAACATGAGGTTCGATTGGTTCCTTTGGAGATATCCTAGTTTAGTGAGTTTTCCAATTACGTGACTGCTAAATGAAACATAAATATAGAAGGCAAAGTACATGAAATTTTTTTTTTTTTTTTTAATACACATTTGTTTGAATTCTACCATTGCTCTACAGGCTTTTTGGACACCACAGGTTCCATGCCATTCCTTTTAAAAGCCATTAAATGGAAAGTGTTTTCTTTCATTTCCTTGTAGCCAGCTTGGCAGAACACTATCAAGAAGTGTCCAAAGTAAGTGTTTCTCTTGAGAGGGTAAATTTATTCATTTTTCACCTCTACATACAGTGGAATCAACTTTCTAGAAAAATACATTTTAGGAAACAATTGACCATTTTTCTGTCTATGCAATGGAAACATTTTTGGGGTACCAAACACTTCATAGAGGTCCAAAAACTTTGTGTTTGAGCCTCCTGTTTTGAAATTGCTTGGTTCTTTTTAATGAGCGATGCATGTTGATTTTTTTTTTTCCCCTCAGTCGGTGCTGTGCATGCAATTTCTTATCTGCCAGAAACCACAAGACTGAAGATAGTTGGCATATATACTTTAAAAGTACTATAGTTAGAAAGCAAATGAGTAAATCTGTGCTTGCTCTTTCACATGTTCTCGCTGTTGAATTATTGATTCAAAATGTGGAGAAAACAATACTAAAGTCAGTGTTGGAGACAGAAATGCTAACCCTTTCAAGGAGGCTGCAGTTCTTATAGACATGCATTGACCTAGAATTGTTTATTATGTTGTTGACACTACTATATGGCATGGTTGGCTTAAAAGAGATAATTTGGAAATCAGTGGCTATCCATTTCAGTCAGTTCTAGTGTCAAACATGGAAGTTCACAAACAAAACAGATTCCATCCCAAGAAAATGTAAGTAAACCTGAAATCACTACGTTGGACCTCTGATATATTGGAAAAGCTTACTTTTACTTTGAAAGTAAGAAAATACTTACAATAATAATTGGGATGTATGGCTCTTCAGTGCATTAAACAAATACAGGAACTGAATCTTCTGCTTTAGCAGTCAATAAATTCTCAACACAGTACAGCAGCCTCTTTGGTTCTAACAGTAAATGGGCAGAGAGTCTGCAGATAATCAGTTGTGATTTCTAAGTGATGACTAAATCTTTTTGACAGAGTTATTTGTCTGCTAAGCAATAGCGATTTATTGTTACAAGATTTATAGTTAGTTTCTTCCTCTTACTTGATATTGTTCCAGAACCCACAGTTCAGATCTAAGGCACATCTTAGATGAAGCCTGACTTCATATTTTTGTAAATGCTGAATGAGACTTCATACTTTAACTTCAGCTAAATGCTATGGAAATTACTGACTTTTTATGGTATCTGTTAAGGTTTGAAATTGATTGAGTTGATTTTTTTTGTTTGAGGGAGATAGTGCTTTGCAGAGACATTTCAGAATAAAAAAAAAATGGAATAAGGAGCTGTGACAGATAATTTTGGCAGCTGAAGATTTGCATTAATACAAAGTTCTTTATTTTTACACTTTTGCCGTTATAATTTGAGTTGAATATTATGTGAATACAGCATAAATCCCATATTTTGAATCAATTTCTTTTATAGATTCATTATATTCAAAATAATGTGTAAGTGGCCATATGATTGACATTGTTATTATTTTGCTGTTTTACTCACAGATTTTTTTTAAGCTCCACATTGTAATATTAATTAACTGAACATACAAAAATGGCAGAATTAGCCCTTATTTTCCAACTAGATACTCAAATACAGTACTATAAAGAAAGAAACTGGTTACTGTGAATCAACTGATCCACAGAAATTTTGTTCCCCTCTGTTTTGTCAGGATAACTGTGAAGAGACAGGATATGAGAGATGTATCTACCCTGATAGCAGAGGGGCTTTATGAGCTGCTGTGCATCAGATGAAATACTGAACTGTGGTAGTTCACTGAAGTTTCTTGAATTTGAGCACTTTAGAGTTAAGTTGCATGGTAAAAAAAGGACTAATTTTGGAATCCGACTTGAGAATCTCTGATAATTTCCTATTATTTGACATATTTTTTGCTATTTTATATTTTCTGTTTTAGTAAACATAATGCTGCAAGACATTTTTATGATGCAATATTTATTTGCAGATCTGTTTATTAAATTCTGTTTGCTGGGTTTATAAAGTCATACATTACCTTACTATTTGAAATATTTTCTGCTTCCCACTTAATTGTGCAAATGCTTCCATTAATGATTTCAGTCAGTACTTCCAAATGTTTATCAAGAAAACTTAGTTTAAATGTAGCTTAATCTTTCATATGGATCCTAAATTCAGGTAAGGTAATTTATCAGATCTATAAATGTATTATTGCAAAAGGTGATGAAACATCACCAGTATTTGTCCTATTTTATATAATAATTTGGGAAGAAAGATGTACACAAGCTGTCATAGGGAAAAGTTGATGTGAAAGAGCTCAGATCTTGATGACACTGGTCCAGCTCTAACAGACTGGTTTAATCTGTTCTGGATGGGAAGGGCAAAGAAACAATAGACAAACCTTGCTACATAACTGCTGCTGACTTCACACCCTCACAATAGACCTTAGGTGGAAAAAAAGCGGTTGATAAAAAACTTATGTGAGACTTCTCAATTTGTTATAAATATGGGGGAAATCAAGGAATCTGGGCTAGGACTGACTGATGATTACAGTCCGTAAGTATCGTAAAAAAGTGGTAGCGGGAGGTTTGTAGGTGCCACAGATGAGATACGGCTCTCCCCTGCTCTAGCCGTAGTCACTAGTATTAAATCAAACAAATGAACAAAAAAAAAGCAAATAAACAAGCAAGCAAAAAAACAAACCCCAAACCAAAAGCAAAAAAAAAGAGAGACATTGTATATCACTAAATGATGTGGTTTGCATTTTGTGTCCGGCTGATACCAACTCCCCAGTTATACAAACAGATAGTTTCAAAAAAAAAAAAAGTAAAGTGGAAGAAAACCTTATTTCTGGAATTCAGGAAACCCTATTGTTTCATGGATCAGACTGCAAGAAAGTCTGAATATTACTAACATAAGAAAGAACATTTTTAAGTTCTTATTCTGCATGAAAAGCACTTGCTTCATTTCTTGCTGGACTCTGAAATGTCCAGAAACCATGAATTCAACATAGCAAGATTATTATAAAGGTGAGAAAAGGAAAACATATGGTGTTCTATAATTCTTTCTAGCTGCCTGCTGTAATTTTTATACTTTTCTGTTTTCACAGTACTTTTATACCACAGTGGCATACAAACACCTAACAATCAATGGTGAGGGAATTTTTCCAAAATTAAATAATACACATTAGATTATTTTAAAGCAGTTATTTTGTTGCAATTCATTTTTATGGCTTCTATGACTCCTTACAATGCTCCAGTGCTTCAACTCAGATGACAGATACTTTCTGCAATGGATATTTTATTTTGAGGAAATGTGTTTTTCAGAGAGTTTTCTCAGGCTGTGATGTGAATAAAAAGTATATACGATTATCATTGACCTTTGGACATAGTCTCCGTATTTCAAGTTTTCCTGCATACATATGTTGAGGTTTAATACTTAGATTTAAAGTTTACATGTTGTTGTAGTCCTCATTTCAGTGATGATGTAGTCAGTCTTCTAGTTCAGAACCCTGTATTGTGTGAAGTAACTAAAAAAATGGGTCTTCGGGTTCCTGTGTATGCAGCGTCATTGCACCTGTGGTCACCATGGTTGTGAGCTGCTTGATGCCTGCCAAAGCCCCAGCCAGGTCATCTGGCATCTCTGAGAAGGCCTTTGTGAGAGACAGAAACGTTTGGGAGGGTGGGAGAAGGTGGGAAAGAGGCAGAAGGGACATTACTGCAGACAAAGCCTGGTGACACGCTCAATGACAGAGGCAGCGCTGCTCTGAGGGGTTGGAGACCGCGGACGGCGCTGTTGAGGCAGGGGCACCCTGGAGGGGCTGCAACTGAGGGCTGCTCCTGCTGCAGCACTGGGAAAGGAGTGAGAGGCAAGGAGCAGCATGCAGAAGCCATTATGCTTTGGCCTTCAGGCTCTTCCCCACCCGGCACCTCACTGAAGGATCTGGGAGGGACTAAATATAATATACAGCAAAAGTGAAGGGGTGCTGAGATTCAGAAGGGGAGAACAGAGGTACTTGCCTGAAGCTGAACCTGGGTAAGGGGTAGGAAAACTGTTTCTTTAACTATTTGCTGAATTGTTTAGTTTTTTCCCCCTAATGTCTGAATGGATTATCAGAACTTGTTGTTAACCAGCAGTAATTAAACAAAGTAAAATTTCACAAGTTAAGACCCTTTTGCCTGCAACAATCTGTACATTGCATATCTGTTGGTTTTAACGTCTGCTCTTATATGCCATTCAGTAAAATGGTGTACCACCACCATTTTGTACAGACAATCTCAAAGTAACTTCACAAACGTTTTGTAAGATGCACCTAAAGCTTGATGAAGAAATTAATATTTCTGTTGTGCTAAATAAAACAAAAAAGGGCAGAGAATAGGTAGCAAGCAAATCCAAGGCAGAAAATGTCTTTCTGGATTATTCTTTTGTGATAATAAAGGCATGGTCATGTTTGTAAAAGATATCCAATGGCAGCTGATCTTTTAGATGCATTTACTCTGGACTACCTTTTCCGTTGAAAGAATGAAAATATTTTTATTCATAGATTCAGACTGAATTTCTGTACAAGTTGATATTTGTGACTCTTCTCCCATAAAAGCAAGCCCTGTAATCTTTCCTGAGGACTGTATTTTCATTATTAAAACTTATGTTTATATTGTTAGCAATCCTGACACAGTTTTGAGTATGCATGCATACTCTGGTGCTTTCCAAGTGGAGCTCTCATCTGGCCCTCCAGCTACTTGGCATAGCTCTTACATTTTAGTTGGTGGAGGGAGTCAGTTAAACATGATAATTTCACTTCAGAATCAAGCCCGTAGGAATATATTCAATTCACAGACCAAGACAAAAATCTTTCTCTTGCTGATGCATTGTTAAGGGGGCCTGCAGCAATGTCAAATTTGATAGTGTTCCACTCTCCAAAGCACAGGAAAAGTGATTGGTATATGAAAAGACAAGGAAGCACTCTGAACGAGCTGTGGAGACAGAGAGGAGTAGAACTAGCCTTGTTTCAGTATAGCCAGGTTCTGATGTGGATTGTCACTAAAAAGTGGGCTGCAATGGCAGTGTTTTGGGAATTATTTTGTTCTTTTGTTGTAAGGCCATTTGTTAATAAAGAGCTTGGTAACTCTAAAGTGTATGCAATTTTTTTTTTTTTCATTTTTAACCTATAATGAAATGCAGTTTTCATGTAATGAATAGGCATTTGGTGATAATTACAAAATTTTTAATGTATTTAGAAAATGGGCCACTTTATAACTGAAAATATAATCCTATATTTGTGACACACCAATTTTTTTATGTGTAGAAAATCAGTGCCATTTTGCCAGAAGTAGAAAAAAAAAGATAATTATCATCAGAACTTTTTACACCTCAAGAGGCATTAAACAGAAAACATTTACATATGCAATTTCAAAATACCTACATTCTCTTCTGTTTTCTTAATCTAATAAAATGAAGATTAAATTAATTCTTTTTCTTTCAAATGTATAAACTATTTCCTGATAATAGTGATGTCACTGCTTACTCACTGAATGTAAATGAATCTGAGTGCTACAGTTCATGTAAAAGAACAGATAGACTTTTGAATTTTCCTTTTTGTTCTTAAGGTTTGGCTAAATATAAGGATCCCTTTGTCATGTGTAAGAGTAAGTTTAGGAGGGGCTGATTCTCTGTATGGGTTCTGGAGCGACAATTTACAGGGTCAAAGATCTAGTATTATTGTATATTTGGTTTGAGAAGTATCAAAGGGATTAACTGGTTACAGGAGAAGTTTAAGAGCAAAATTCATGTGCAGAAGAGAGCAGAAATGAGAAGGAGTCCCTTAACATTTAGAGAAGAAAAAAAATAAAGAAAATTTTATAAAAGAGGAATGTCCTCATACAGAGGACAAAAACAAAACTAAAGAATTAATGCTATTTGCTTTTAGCAGTCTGAGTGCTAAAATGTATTCCTAAATATAATACTGACCTTAGGAAATTAGAACACAGAAGTTTACAACTTGGCTGTGTTCTGGAATGTGCTATATGGTCAAGCTTGCTTTGCACCTTCACATGTTAACATTGCACTTCTATCATGTTGTTTATGTTCTGAACCTGTTTATGTGGGAAGTTGTTTTTATAGCAGTAACAACTTCTCAACTAGTGCACAGTATGCATATCATATAGACCCCAGTCCTAAAGTGTGATTTTGGATCAGTAAGGAAAAGATTTCCTTTGACAGCAAAGGTTCCCTGCTGTCTTTTTAAGAAATTAGTTCTTTGAGGTTTTTTTTCTCAATTATTTTTCATACTACCTCATTATAGACCCTCAGCTATGTAGATGTATTGGAGAGTATGGCAATCTCTAGCAGACACACAGCAAAGCTTGTAGGCTGCAACTTATTTTCCAGTCACTTCATGGATGTAGATGCCAAGGTAATGAGATCAAATAATGAGCTATTCATCATCCAAGACCTTTGGGTCTGTTCTTTTAATGAAGGGTTTGGAAGTGAATAACCTTTTCATTTTTCACTTCATGGAGTTTTTCACCTAAGCAAAGAGAAAAAAAATCTTGCCTCTCTTGTTTTACATCTATTGGCATACTGTAAAAGAAATTACTGGAAGCAGTGTTGGCAGGCAGGTTATTGATAGGTTTGCACAAGAAGTTTTGCAGCACTGATTGACTAGTTTGTTTACATATGTTTAGCCAATGGATTGATTCCCATGAATCATATAATTAGAGGATATTTCTGTACAGAAATTGAGTTGTAAATGTTTTTCAGGTTTGAACACTTGCGTATTTTCTATAACAGACTTTGCCTTTCTAATGGTGAAATGTTCTCAGACTTCACCCTCCTGGATTCTGATGCAAGTTACAGATTTTACACATGAATGGAAAGCACAGTGAGGTATTTAGGAAGTTCAGGAGTGTACTATGTAGCTGTATATCCATTGACATGCAAAACCAAACATGATTAATTCTGTTTGAACATAGATTCTGTGGAAAACTTGTGGGAAAAGCATTTATATTTAGCAATGATCTTTCCTAAATGGCAATTTTACCTGCCTTTATGGCGACAGTGTATATTAAAGAAATGTTGCACCTAAAACCTGCCTTTCTAGTCTTTCCATAATGAAGTTTATCAAACAAAAACCCTAAGTAGGAGAAAGAGCAATATAATAGCCTGGCATTGAATCCTAGGTCCTTTTCTGTGCCGGTTGTCTACAGGATAGTTTCAGCTAGATCAGCAAGGACTGATAATTAGGAAGTGGAATTAGAAGTCCTGAGTACAGTACCTAGACTCTGTGGACATAACAGCTTGCTGCCTTGCTATAAATGTTGAAGAAGAATATATTTGAAAAATATACTTTCTCTGAGGCTGTCCAGAAACATCTATACAAGTCTACTGTTTGGGTACATGCATTGATTTGAAACCTGTAACTGCAGAGAGCTTTCCTGTTAAAAGCATCACTATTTAAGGTGATAATAAATGTCATCTTCGTCTGGTAGGTCAGTGGTTAGGTTTTGTCAGTAAGCATAAAATCTAATTTAAATACTTCCTTTACATTGCATCTCTCAACTTGTATGTCAACTGCGCAAGATATTTTCTTAGTCTTGCTTGCAAGATATCTGATTCCTCTTGTTGCAGCTGTGCTTTCATGGAAAAGATCATTGAGTCTGAGGGAAAATGCTTGTACTGGAGTGATCAAGATGTGTAGGGGTTTCTGAGAGTTACTTCAGGGACTGACTGTTAATTTGAAGTTAAGCAGTCATTGCATAAAATTAAAAGCTCAGATTTATGCATCCATTTCCAGTGCTTGGCTATTACTGAAACTACCAGGTGCCTGTAGAAAAAGAAAGGTGTTTATACACACCACAGATGGATTAACCTTAAGGACAATGCTAAACGACAGAGATAAAATAGTTTATATTATGTATATGTTACATGAAGGTTCCAGTAAGCCAGCCTCAATTTGAAAGTGTATTTTCAAGACAAATTTCAACAGAGATTAAGATTCAATACAATTGAAAGAGCATTTGTTCAGAATAAGAACTATCTCTCTGTGGATCCACTTTGTGGACTTCTCATAGGCAGTTTTATGACACTGTCCTCTTCTGAAAATGTTCATGGGACTTTATTTTATTCCCTGCAGCAGTATGAAATAGAGTGCATTTTTAATTTTTCTTTTTTCAGTGTAAGGGAAATGTCCTTTTTTAGGTTGATTTCATGGTAAAAAGGCAACTCTAGAATGGCATTTTAAATCTCAAGAGTCACGTTAATCAGTGCATATTGGAAGCACAGATGTCTGTGTATTAAAAAATACTAACAGTAGTACAACGACATGAAACTTCATTATTGATTGACTGAAAATCTTTTTCTCCCAAATTGTCGCTGAGTACCACTGAAGTGTCACAGTGTTGAAATGAATGTATCCACCTGCCTCTAGGCCCTACTCAAGGCCTATGCAAACAATGCTCTTTCTATACTGTTGAAAATTTCTTTTTTTGAACTCATTTGTAAAATGTTCAATACCTATCATACATTAATCTGTCATGACATCTAGAAGTTAAAAATTTCCCTATGTTTTTCTGTACTTTATTTCTCATTCCAGAGGCTAAAGAGAATTTAGACTTTATACAGAGTTGACCTTTACCTTAATTATAGGTGCTTTGATATCTCCTTTTAAACATTAAGTATTCGCACATCTTGGGTAGGTGAGATGACTTCCATATCCTCAGAAGTGATTATTACAAATTATTTTGATAAAAAATATTGATTTTAAAGAGTAACAATTATATTCTTCTTTGCCCAGTACCTTTAAAATTGCTTAAGTATGTACACAATGAGTATAACATAGAAGGAAAATTCTGCTTTTACTTGTGAGACTAATTGATTAATTCCTCCAAGGTTTATATGACTATGTAACATTGAAGATAAAATCAAACAAGCCTTGTATTTATGTGTTGTTCAATAGGCTCTGAGGATGGACAGCATACATTCATGCTGGTAGTAAACTTAGAAGAAAAAAACTATGGTAAAAGATAAGTTAATCTGAAATATATTTTGTATTATAAAGCAGACTGATTTTTGAGAGTAGACATTTTCTTACAATAAAGGTTACATTACACCATGATAATAAAAAAATGTGATTCTACATAGAGCAGAAAATTATACTACATTTCTGATTAATGTCAAGCTGAGGTTTGATAATTGCTTTATATAAGGTGTATAATGCATAAAACAGTTTGAGGCAAAAGTTTTCACAATGTGTGCATCCCACCAATTGGGAAACGACACTTGTGCATGTATGTTAAGGCACAAAGTAGGTCTTCCCCAAGTTTTGAAGTTATATTATTGTCACTTCTTTTGTCCTTTTATGGGTTTGGTTTTTGGTGGTAGGTGGTGGTGATGGAGGTTTGGGTTTTGGTTTTGGTTTCTAGGAGTGAGAAGAGAGGGAAGATGGGGAAAACTCAGGTACCTAATGGAAATTCTCTTAGAATTTAGAAGGTGATTATAGAAAGTATTTTGAATTCCACTAGTTCATCTTGTCAATCAGAGCCTCAGCAGTATACTCAAGCATTTCACTTTCCTACTCGGTTTTATTTCTATTGGCTTACTAAACCCAAGCAAAGCAATCTTAGTTGCATAACAACCATCTACACAGCATAGTGCTAATGTGTTACAGAGTAAATATACCACCTCCAGTTATGGTACAGTTACTACTTCTTAATAGCTAGAAAATAGTAGCGGGCTTAATTTTTTTGTTTTGCTTGGTTTTGGTTTTTGGGTTTTTTGGAGGATTTTTGATTGCTTGTTTACTTGTGTTTTTTTATGAGAAGATGTCGATAATGGGGGAGGTTCTTGGAGTAATTTTGGGGGCTTCATCTGAAAACATCAATAGAAGAAGATAAAAAAAAAAAGAATATAAAGAAGTAAAGCATCAGGTGCCTTTCACTTGAAAATTAATTCTTAATAAATTCATCTTGGATGAATTGTCATGGGAAAGAAAAGCAGAAATCTGGAAAGATGAGCAGAAAAATCAGTCTAATAGAACTTGATTCTTTCTCACATCATCTTGCTTCACTTGTTAGGAATATTTGACCACAAAACTCTCTGAGTGGAGCAGTTTATGTTTTCTTCTATTCCACTCCGCATAATAAAATATAGTCCTCCCTATTGTTTAATTTCTGACATTCTAATGGGAAGGCAAAACATGCTGTATAACATCAAAACATATAAATTCATTCTATCACATCTGATTGAGGTATTTATTCTAGGAGACATGCAGAGGAACAGGCCAGTGTTGCTTTCTAATAAATGATTATTAAGAAAATGGTACAGTAGTCACTTTTCAATCTTCAAAGAGTTTTGTCTGATCAAGGATACGGTGAATTGGCTGATTTGTTTACCTGGTTCAGTTTCTCTGCCTAGCATGAATACAAAGCTGCTAGGAGTGTTTTGAAAATCACTTCAGCATAATTACTATGCACATCATTGATCTGCTAGCCTCCTGGAGTTTCTTGTATTTCACTGGTTTACCTGCCTGTAATACTTAAATGACAGACATGTTTTTCACACTGAAATTTTGGGTTTTATCCTGAAATACATTATTTATAAAAAAAAAAGAATCAAATTATTGATGTCTCCCTATAGCTGTCTTTGTTGTTGATTTTCTTAAACAACTAAAACCTTCCTTTAACACATGAAGGAAAAAAATCTTGAATCTTTTCTATATTGTACTAAATTTTCCTTATTTTTCGTGTGCAGGCAGAGATTTTTACCTCCATGTTAATTGTACCTCCTTCTGGTAAATTTGCAAGTTTATTTCTCTTATCTGTGGCGAATCTAGAAACAAGCTCAGATCAGTTACTTTCTATAGAAATTGCTTAAAGGACTGGTTGTTAAAGTATTGTTGCGCACTAAGTAGGAAAAATAGTTCACCTAGGCAAATTTTTTTATAAACAAGTACTCTAATGACCTTCATGAGTTTCTGAAAGAGAAGAAAAGAGATGCTTATAGAACAGGAGTGAGAAAGACCAGCTTCTTATGAGTTATGTCTCCTGTTAAAAATTCCTCTGAGTTCAGCTGCTTCAGAAATACACAAATAAGTATCTTAGCTACAGATAAGAATCTAGGTTCTGATCTGGATTTGTGAGGCCTGTAGTTCACATTAGCCTGTCTTCCCCTTTTTTTATTCTATGTGTGCATGAAACGTCTAAAGAACTAGCTTGGAAGTTTGGAGAGAGAGGCAGAAGTGTTTTTTTCCATTTGTATTAGGAAGAGATTTCCAGGAATGAGCATCAGTAACAGACCAGTCTACCTCAAAGTGATGGAACGGTTTTCTCTGGCGTAAGGCTTACAGTTAGTATCTTTTGGTAAATTACATTATTTTTTATTTATTTTTATAAATTAGGATGAAAATAAGGACATTTTTATATCCCTTCAAAATGGTATCAATACTTAAGACCAAGGCTAAATGGACTCAGATACCAAAACACTAATTACAGAAGTCTGCAGTTTTAAGAATTGTCTTCCTGCAAGCACAAGTTCCAGAAACACAAAACCACAGAATCATCAAGCTTGGAAGAGACCTTCAAGATCATCTAGTGCAACTGCCAACCTAGCATACTTACCCCTAAACCACATCCCCAAGGTGCCTGATGCCTCTTACACACTTCCAGAAGGCATTGTTCAGGAAGATCAACAGCGTTCAGGAAGAAAATTGCATGAATGGGCAAAAGATTTTGAGCCATGCAGACCACCAGGGCCTGTGGAGTCCCTAGGGTGTCTTTTGATTCTCTATCCCCTCTGAATCCTCTTGGTTATGGGATTGGGTGGAGAATATCGAATTCCTGATTGACCTGCTCAAATAAATGTCTCCCAACAATTGGTTCTTGCTGTTGCTGGAAGTAAATTTCTGTCCCACTCAAAGGTTCTCATCATCATTACAATCTTTGGCAGTGATTGACTGGCTGTTTCTTTATGCTCAAAGAACAGATTAGTTCCTGTAGTTAAGCTACCACTTTGTCCTACATGGCTGATTAATATCCTAATGCTACTCTCAGTCAGGCCCAACACCTACTGGGACAAGAAATTAATACCACTTGAGCTAATCAAAAAATAAGCTTAAAAGTCATCCATAATATGTGATACTCAATATATTCCAATATTTGACTCAGTATGGCTGATGCCAGCCTCTAGACTTTAAATACTCACTCAAAAGACTTTGACTGAGTGGTGATACAGTTGCTGTTATATCTGGAAGGTAGTTCTGTGTCTCAACAGAATTTAATTAGTCCTTTCTTTTTCAGAACTACTAAACTCCTGCTTGCAGCACTATCTCCTCTTAATATATACAGGCTGCAGCAAAGCACAGTGGTTCGTGCCCTAAAATATGGATTTTAATCAAGTTTCAAATTAAGGACGTGCTGGCACAGCCCACTCCATTCCAGGAAATCTGCAAGGGCCTCACTTGGGACTATAGGTTATAGGGTCACAAGATGATTTGCTCTGGACATTTGAAGTTTCTATCCTGGCCACGACCCACGTTGTCAACTCCTAAAGTGGACTCTTTTTCCCAAAAGTCCACTGAAAATGGTGATGTTTCACCCAAGCTATGATTCAGGTTAATGGTTTACCAAGGTTTAATAGGATAAGTGCTTATCCTTTATTCCCCAACTTGACTGGGCAGGTGATATTTCTTTTCCAGTCTGACTCATTCTTATCTTTACCATACATGAACTCCTGGTATCATCAGGGAATGCTTCACCACCCAACTGGTAAAATAAAGAGGTGCTTCACTGCTCAGCTGGCCCAGTCACAGCTAATCAGGAGCTCCTTATATCATGGATAAGGCTTGAGGAGGATGGAAGAAAATGCACACTGCACCCAGGAGCTGCCAGTTGCTGTTTGGGGATGGTCTGGGTATTGGTCACTGGATGGCAAGCAATTGTATTGTGCATCACCTGGTTTCATTCCTCTCTATCTCTGTGTCCCTCTGTCTCTCCTTTTCATCACTATTATTATTATTATTATTATTATTATTGGTATTTGAATTCTTAGTTTTAGTATTTTTTAGTTTTGTTACAAAATTTTGTTTCAATTACTATGCTATTCTTATGTCAACCCTGTAATTTCACTTTTTCTGATCCTCCCCCTCATCCCATCCTCAGGGGGGAGGGGAGTGGGGAGTGGGTGAATGCTATATGGCAGTACTTAGTTGTCAGCTGGGACTAAACCATGACACACATTTTTTCAGTATAGTGTTTGTTTGCTGTGATCAAAAAATACTGATGAACAGATTGAATGTCTAATCTTAAATTAGAGTTCTCACATATTTACTATACTTTGAATGTTTTCTCCTGTTTTGCAAACTGTTGGCCTTCAGTACAACACCTTTCTGGAGAAAAGTTTCATATCATCAATGGATCCAAAGGTTTGCTTCAGTGCAGTTAAATCCATCATCTAAACTTGAATGGTTATCAGATGAACTCTTTCCTACACTAGACTGAATTGTAGACAATTGGGTTCTTAGAAGATCTTCTCACAAAAAAATTTTGTTAAATAATTCTGCTATTTGCATATGGTATATATGACAAGTAGCAAGTAGAACAAGTTATATTTTTTTTTCTCTCTTGACAGAAGAAACCCTACATGACAATGGGACAATTCAAACCAGTCTGGAGATAAGCCTGCAGCGACAGGTCAAGTAGTAAAATATAAAGATGCCTGTACTTACTGACAAGTATTTAAACTTGTCAAGAATAATTAATTTTTCAGCAGAGAGGGGAAAAAAAAGGCTTTGATAAAAGAAGAACTAATAGAGAAGCATGGGAAAAAATCTACTTGAAAGAAGAGCAAGAATAAAAGAAAATGGTAGTAACAAAAGAAGGATTTTAAGGAGAGAAGAAAGGTGTAAAACATACTATAGAACTTGTTGAACTCTAGGAAATCTTAGCTGAGGAGCAAAGGATGAGTACTAATGGATAAAATACACAAGCATTACTCTCAAGAAGGATACTGCAAATAGTAGGATGAACAAAAAAGAATAAAAACCAGACATTAGACTATCTGCTAGATGCTGCAGAGTTCCAATCTTCTACTCCTCTGCAATGAAAGAATGCTAGTATTCTTTAATAGCTCATTTATACCTACATAAAGACACATGGAAACAATGAATCAAGATGTGTACAGATGTTATTTCAAGGGTGAATCACTATTAGATATATGTATTAAAATGGTTTAAATGTGGGTTTTTTTCTGGTATTATCCAGGTGATTTTACTCCTCTTGTATGTCACATTGCTGTCAAGTCCAGAAGATTTTCTGAGATTTTCCCTCAATTTGCTTGATTTTGTTTGCTTGTTAGAATTTTAATTACAACAAGTTTACAGTAGTCTCTTGTAGGAAGCTCATGAACACCTTGTCAATGTAATGTGTTCAGAAGTTTAGGTAGCCTGAAAGATAGAAGGTTTTGGTTTTATTAGGTTTTTTTTTTTGTTTTCATGAAGTTTGTTAACAAATATTTTTTATGCTGTCAGACTTTGAAGCGGAATGACACTTTGAGTCTTCACTTATTGTTACAATGAAAGATACTCTTCCTTTTCAACTAGGAAGGTCCTAGGGACAATAATATTGTTCGAGACTCATCTGTAAAAGTTAAGGCATTAACAGCAGTCACATTAAGAGCAAGCAATAATTAGAACAGAGAAGGAGTGAGCTCACAAAAATTTATAACAATTTTTCCTCAATTTATAGCTATATAGGCTGACAATCCCTTCAGTCATAACATTCCTAAAAGAATGAATTTGCCTGGAAGTGCAAAGCATTTTAGAGAGCTTTTTACTTTACTGAGTAAAATGACTGAGAAAGTTTTAAACGATCAAAAACATCTTTTATAAATAACATGAAGAATGAAAAGAAGAAAGGGAAGGAGAAAATATTTAGTAAAAACTAAAACAATTAAAAGTGAGAAAACAGTAAGAAACCAGAAAAGAATAACAAAGAATTATTGTATTAGAAAGTGTGTATTTTCAAGATTAGGGCATTTCTGGGCTATTGTTTATATTTTTTTACCTACCTCTAGCAATTTATTTAATAATGTTGTGATATATTGACTTCTACTTTGATCATTAAACATTATTTTTGATTTCACTACCCTGCAGATGTCCTACTGAGATATATCATCATTATTTCTCCTACCCTTTAAAACCAACTACTTTCTTTCAGGATAAACTTTTTCACAGCCCTCAGTTTTTTGTTCTGTGGTACACCTTCGCTATTGTGGGCTTGACATTTATGAGCCTGAATTTTAGCTTGCTAACTATTGCTAGCTCCTTACCCAAGGGAAAGCTGTCAACATTTTTTTCTTTTCAAAACATCTCTCTCCATTTCTCAAAACAGGTTAAGTAAACAGTGTTCCCTTTCCCATAACAACTGTCCCCAGGTGTTGTTTCCCATTGCTTAACCAATGGAGAGAAGTGTCAGTCCCATGGACCAATGATATACCTTTTTAGCGCACCATGTTATAAAAGAAGCTGTTGGAATTGCAAATAAAGCCTTCTTTCTCTTCTGACAACTATATGGAGTCAATCTATTTCGTGTCCTACAGTGACAGCTATTTGTGCAGGAAATCTACAATTATCCTCATACTTCCTTGCTTCATATTTAATGATCATAGTCATTTAGAGATTTAAAGCACTGTGCTGTAGTTGAATAAGAGTAATATCCTCTACTTAAGAGAATTTAGGATAAAGAGTATGAATACATTGTTGATACTTTTATATAAAGACACAACCATAAATACACACAGATAAAGAGCTAAGATCAATCTATCCAAATAAGTTAAAATAATTGAAACATCTTGAGGATTTTTTTTTCAGTTTTTCTTAATTTTAATTTTGCATTATATCTTTTACTGTATTTACAGTGCTCATTTACATTCTATTTCTAACTAGAAATAGTGTTGCAATCACTTTTACAGAAGAGATCTTCAGGTTAAAAAACCCAGACAATCAGTGAAGAGGTTGAAGAATGAAAGCTGTTTTGTTACTTTATATTTGGCTTTAGATCTCAAAACTTAAATGTTAATTTTTGTTATTTCCCTTCTTTACTCTTAAATCCAGTCTATATCTCAGAAATTATGAAAATAGCGGTTATTTTACTAAGCCTTTGAATAAAACTGGAAAAGGACTCTAAGAAAGTGAGAGTCATAATATTTTACCATTTCCCAAAATCCTGTTGCAGATGAATATAATTAACTCAAATTTTTATTTTTTCATTTTTCCCATAATGTCTGTGACTGTACTTTAAGTACTTTTTGTCACATGGGGAGCATATTAAAAGCATAATATCATACTGACTTGTAACCTATTTTCTATGGCTGTACTAATTTCTGTAAAAGTGTATATTTTTATAATGCATGTTTTATATTTTTACGATTTTTTTCACTTTATCTGTTTTAGAGCTAGAACAGCACATCTAAATGAGTCTGATTCACCAATAGAGGTGCTTTTTATCTCCAAAACCTAGCATTTCATAGGATCATAGAATAGTGGAGGTTGGAAGGGATCACTGAAGGTCATCTAGTCCAATCCCTCTGCTCGAGTAGGGCCAACAAGAGCACAGAGAAATGCCCAGAGAGTTTATCAGTATCTCCAGAGAGGGAGACTCCACAACCTCTGTGAGCAATTTCTGTCAACACTCGGTCACCTTCATAATAAGGATGTTTCCCGACGTTCAGACAACAAAAATCCTGTGTTTCTCTTTGTGCCCGAATGCCTCTTGTCCTGTCACCAGGCATCACGGAAAAGAGAGTATAATTAAGTAAATTCTCAATATAATGAAATGAAAACTTTTTAATTCTAAATTAATTAATTAATTAAATTCTAATTCTTATCACTAATTTAATTGTTAAAAAATTAGTGATAAGAATATGTAACTTTCAGAGTGAACCAAGTTATTTTAGAATGATCTAAAAAGAGCTACTGCAGACACAGCATAAAAGCAACTGATATAAAGGCTAACATACAGGTGTAAATTAAAGAAAAAAAAAAAAAGATTCCCACTTTCCATGGCACATCAATTAAGCCAATTTCTGCAGTTTCAGATGTGTTTACAACCATAGCTCGTATATTCTACTGTCTGTACTGATTCATTACTAGCAATGAATTACAGACCTAATCTAATAAAATTCAATATTACAAAAACAGATCACACTTACATAACTACCTACATACAAGTACCCCACAGTGCAGCACAGTACTCATCAAATTAAGTTTTATTTAATTGAAATCTCAATCAAAAATATCAGTATTTCGTTCAGTCAAAAATGGCTTTTATGTGTCAATACATTTGATATTAGGATATAATGAAGATAAGGTGCATAATTGCTGACTTAGCACTTAACAAGCTCAATAAGAATTTTTATATTATTAAAGACTTCTTCCTTCAAAAGTCAACAAGGTGAACCTGCTGCTGAGATAATAAGAACTCAACTAGAAGCAGTGTAGGATTTACAGTTCCAAAGCCACACTTGAAGTTACTTACAAAACTTGTATGCAAAAGTTAGTTAGGTATTTTTTAAATGTTCACATGATATCAAATGGAATCACTATTGTATAATTTCTGCTGAAAAACAAACATTTCTCCAGCCTTTTTCTGTATGAAATTGCTTGGTCTGAGGTTAAATAACTTCATTTTCTATGACTGAACTGTTCCCTAGTGTTTCGTACTCACAAATACACACACAAAAAAAATGCAGACATGTATTTCTATCTCTGTAAAGCTGAAAGATACAGAATTAATAATATTTTCCTGGACAACTCTAGATGTAGAGTCTATGTAGAAAATTCTTGGGTATGTAGACTCAAAAAAGTTATCCCTGATATCTACATTTTATTTCCATATTATATGATGTTGTGTTAGATTTAAGGAAAGTTAACCTAATCCTTTCTCCCCCTCCCCACATTTTTGCTTTCATGGCACAAAATTAGCAAGACTTGCAAATTCTTTCAAATTATAGTCTTCTTAATTGATCTTTTCTCCAGATACTTGAGCAAAGCTTTGCTCATGATGGTTGCCCCAGCAAGATGAGCTCTGAATTATGTCCATTGATTTGAATTTTGAGTACTGCTTCAATAGTATATGACATCTCTCACTTTCTCTCTACTGTACTCCTTCTATTATTTTGAATTATTATCAAAAGACCTCTCCAATATCTCCTTGTATCTTTCAATTTGGACAAGATAGCATCCTTTTCATAGTGAATTCTAATTGCATTGACGAGATTTAATCCTGGAACAGTTTGCTTTTCATTGTTCTGCATTTAAGTGTCATGATGCCAGCCAGAACATAATCTCTTGTGAGTAAGCTGTTACCTCCATTGGTTCCAGACTGTCAGACTGGAATTTTAGTTTCATATCATGTCTATGACAGATTGGAAATGACATATCTAAGACATGTCTAAATAGATTGGAAAACTTCCTCCTTTATACATAATTTACAGCACTTGTGTGGTATTAACTAAAAGAACTGCTACTCTCATTGCTGTAATACCTTTCAGTAGCAACTCCTTGGCATAAGTTAATAGAATTTTTTTTTAAGCTGCAGTATTTTAAAATTGAAGATATATACTATAGTACTATTTAACTTTCCCTCCCTTGTCCTTCACATTTATCAAGCTTCATTGTAGGTTCTTTCTTTGCCTAGACAACTTCTACTACTCAGGATTTTGTTTGTCCTTTTACTTCTTTTTCTTCTTATTTCAGATTGCTCGACTCTATGTGATTGATTAAATACAACACTTCAAGTCAAAGAAGTCTGGGTTTTAAAACTAAAATTGCAATGGGAAGTTTTAAAGCAACATTTAAAAAGCAACATTTTAGAATCTGAGAGTAAACTACTTTTTACTTAAAACCTACATTCATTCATATTTTTCAGTATTGTGTTCTCTTTTCCAAATGAATTACCAACTAATGTAAGAGCAGATAAAATTAAAATTAATCTGGGTGTATCATTGCATTAAATTACAGGGATCATCTTAAAGTTTTAAATATACACAGGTCAAAATTGTCATATCAGAACTTATTATAGGATAGAAAGCTTGTCTGTAATAACAAAGACGTTATACAAAGTGTGAAAGAAAATCTTTTTATTGAAACTATCAAAAATTAATTGCTCAGTTTTTAGTTCAATGAATTTTTATTACTCTTGATGAAAACCAGACAGTACTTCAGCATTGCTTTGCTGAGAATAACTTATGAACCTGCACTGATTTATGAACTTGCACTGATTTGTGAACATACATATCACAACCCTCCATTTCCCCCAGAACTCACACTGCAAAACTGAAAAAAATTCTTTATTTGACCAGCTTTTAGGCAGAAGACTTTAGATTGAGAGAAGCTGGGGCATCCTTAAGCAAAAATAAAAAACATAAAGGAAACAGAACAATAACTGTAAAACTACCAACTAAAAATATATATGTTTATGTGCAAAAGACGTAATAAACCCACACAGACAAACAAAAACCCCAAATCAAGTAAGCCCTCATACTTTTGTGGAAATGAGCCTTATTTAAACAGCCATTAATTCTGGACTTTTCTAGAGCATAACCTCTGTATGTTTTTCCAGACCATGCTGGTATTTTTCTGTTAATTTATAAGAAATTCTAAACATCTAAGCAGTGGCAGTAAATGACAGACTTGCTTTTCTGCATATCCAAGACAAAAAAAAAAAGTTCAATGTGTTTAAAAATGCTCAAATACTAAACTGTTGGAAAACATACATGCCCACAGAATTTTAGAAATAAAGTTTGGAACTCATATTTTTATTACTTTAACATTAACTTCTAAACACCGAGTCATAATGTGTTAATAGAACCACTTTATTCTTCAGCTTCCTACTTTAGCATTAGAAAACAATTAAAAAGCTGTTCTCATTCAAACAAGATGTCTGGCATTTGATATTAAATTATTTTAAATCAAAGCTCTTCCAGAGTCAGTAATTGTCAGATCCATAGCTTGACACGATCTTTTTTTTATCATGACAACGGCAAAGGCCAACGATTAAGGGATTAAAGTGGAAACTGATTTATAAAAAAAAAAAAACTCAAAGAAAATGGTGAAATTACTTCTTAATAGTTCTGCTTAAAAATCATATGAGACTATAAAATCTTACCTGTGTTCACAGGTAGGGATGTGATTGTAAAAGTTGATTTTCTGTTTCTAAGACTAATTTACTTTTACAGTTTGTCTGCATCTTGTATTAGACCATATGGTTCAGACAGCTATTTTTTCTGTTCTATTCTATTGATTTTAAAACTTTACTTGATAAATAATGCACATTTCTAGAAGAGTCGATAGCAGAAGTTCAAAATAGTTTTATCAGCATATCGCATAGCGCTTTAATTGCCAATATGCTTAGCAATTTATGTGTTCCATTTGCATACAAGTGTTAGAAAGAACTGAATCATTCATGCTAAAACAGATGGGTGAATATCAATTTCAATGTATAATGGAGTTTAGAGCATAAGATAAAAATAAATAAATAGGTGTGAGTGATTTTTTTTTTTAATTCCTTTCTGCAAGTTTGGTTGGGATTTTTTCAGAGATTAAAAAACCCAGACTGCGTCTCAATTACAATTGTTGAGTTTTTCAAAAAGCAATTTACAACCTATTTTTTATTACTAATTAATTTACTAGGAAAATAGCCCTTTCTCACTCACACATTTTTCTCCTTTTAAATTTTTTTTTTACCTTTTCCCAGAATATTTGTCTACCAAAATATGTTTCTATCAAAACTAAGATTTTGGCAATTTTGTGTTCATTTGTGGCAAAGTGTTTGCTGTTTTATTCACCATCACCTAGAAAGTGAAGCTGCATTTTCTATAAGTTTCTATAAGCCGACTTCTCAGAATTGGCAGATGTTTACTTGCATAAACCATAAGCCTCTATGTTTTCTTGCCACAGGAGTGACTTTAAGAAGGAATATGGCAATTTCTTTTTTCCATTTTTGATATTTTGATTTTTGAAATATTTTGGTGTCTATGTGCAATAGAAAACTCTAGGAATTAATTCTTAAAGCAATATTACACTTTATCCTCTCTCGTTCAACAAGATTTAGTTAATTTCTTTTCAGCTTGGCACAAACTCCCTTTCCTAAGGAGAGTTCTACGAGAGTTGCCTTCACTAATATGATGAAGAGAAAAGATTATTACTCTTTAAATGTCATATAATCCCTTCCAGTAAACCCCTAGTAGACTGAGATAGAATCTATTTTTTGTGATCAGCTATTTTGAAACAGTCAGTTATATATTATGCTTTAATTACTGAAAGATTATACAGATGAGCTTGTAGCATTTCCATATGAGATGTAAAAAGAAGAAAGGTATGGATTTTTTATGTTTTCTAACATAGACCATCTTCTTTCCCTCAGTAATGCTGTCCATGGGTATACAAGAAAAATAATAAGTTAGAATTTTCCTAGCATTGCTTTGTTGCAAAACAGTGGGTAAAGATGCAGCTTTTTTCCTAAAACTGTTATGCTGAAAATTCAGTTGAAAAGAACATTCTAACTTAGGTATGCATGAAGAGTTTTTCCTGACATAGACCTTAATGGCAGACCTCCAGACTGCTCTACACCATTACTGGAAGTACCCTTTTCCTCCAGACACAGCTGACACAGTCAAGAGACAAACTAGCCCTGACAAGTTAGCTGAGCAAGCGCAGTAACTGTCTCCAAAATCTCTACAGGCGCTGTGTAACTTTGATGTACAGCTTAAAAATTTGAAATGGCTTCACCTGCATCTGTGCAGCCAGCAGGTATGTCTCTGGTTTAACACCTGACATTTGAAGTCAGGTAGACCACTCTTGATAGGAGTCCTGCTCTGGATACTGAGTAACCAAACCTGTGCATCCTATTTCTAGAAACTCACTGCAAGTAGGAGGAATCACACTTTTAATAGGAATGTACTTGGTCTTTTTCAGGGATTCACTTATGCATTGTTTCTTACAAATCCCCTAAATAGATCAAAGGTATGTATTTGACCAAAACATTTTTCTTTCACTGGGAGAAATTACTACTCCTTTCTAAGGGTGGCAGTTGCACCACTGTGGTTGTCACAAAAGGAAAGGGAAATATATGTCACTGTGGTGGGTTTAGTTGTATCTTCTCTCCAATTACTAAAACAGGCCTGAGAAATGACTCTCTGGATGAAGGTGACTTTTTTTCTAGTCTCCCTGTATCTCTGCCAGGTGTGTGCCAAGAAATGCAGTGAGATGTTACATATTGCTTGTATGCCGAGCCTCTCCAGTGAGGGCTTTTCCCATTCACACTCCGAGAGCTGTGTTTTCATTAACTATCTTTCCTAAATGTTTTAGGATTGAAGCAATGCCTTCAGCTTTAAGGTTCCATGGGCAGTGATGTAGTCCACAGGCACCTGACAGCAGCTGGCCACAAGCCCCTGAGAGGAAGATCTTAGCTGGGAATTATGTTTGTTCGTGCATCTTTTTCTTTTCTTGTACAATGGCTAAACAAAGCTTTTTTGTGCCCTGAATACATTAACCTGATGTTTATACTTGCTTTTAAATCATACTAGAGTTATAAAAAATTTAGTACTATTATTCTTCTTGATGCTTGTCTGGTTATCTGCTTATTTTTGATGGTTCAGTTGTTTCCTCTTTAAAATGCCCACCAAACTACCTAGTTTTAAATAGTAGGATTTTTCACCTTGGTAGTTTTATAGAAAATAATGGGGAAAAAAAAATAGTGAGAGAAACTTTGATAGAAACTAGAGAGAAAGGGCTCTGACACTGAGGTTGATTCTATGAATCCTTATATTTTTCTCTGTGAATTTTATTCGTGTTTGACAGTATCTTAGAATAAGCCTCTGTAAAGAGACTTCAATAAGTCATCTATACCATACTCCGTAACTCAAATAAGGATGAATTACATCCACATAGTTTCAGCATGTATATTCTTACGAGATCTTAAATTATGGTGACTCCCCAGACAGCTTATGCCAATGTTTTACTATTGTTATGACTAGAAAGCTTCTTTTAATATCTGACCTAAGTCTTCCTTCTTGCAGCTCAAACCCATTATAATTTTACTTATGCTCATTGACTGTAGATTATTCCCTTTGATGCCTTTTATGCATCTGAGGACAGCTATTGTATCCTTAACACATCCTTGACTCCTTTTTAAACTAAGCCCTGGAATATTTTCCAGTCCTTGTAGACCACTCTTTCTAGATCCCTGCTTATCTTATTCTGCACTCACTACATTGCTGATTTCTTGAGCTGCAGTGTACAAAAATGACAGTTTTTCAGTCAAAGCTATTGACTATTTATGGTTTTTATTTCCTACTAAATCATTCATATACATACACACACATATTTAGTAACAGTATGACATTATTGGCTCACATTCATCTACTGATCTCTTATAACCACAGATCTTCTGCACAACTGCTCACTGCCTGTGTCACTATAAAAGTATGAGTGTCTATTGTCTCTGACTTGGCAAATTTAGATCTAGCCTTGGAATCTCCCTGAATTCAGTATTGTCTTCCAAAATATAAATATTGTTTATTGCAATTGAGTTATTGATAGATTCACCTCGAATGACAGAAAGCAGTTCTGCCTATCTGTTTGTTTGAACATAAACAGCAGATATTTTAACTTTGTCCACCTCTGTGGCCAGTTCTTAGTGAATCAATCTAGAGGTTGTTTTCTTGATGTGCTTATGAAAATAGAATGCAAAGAAATGAAAATGTTTATTGCATCCCAGATACCTTAGCTGTTGCTTCTTTTCATTATGCATGTTATCGCATTAGAGAGAAAGGCAGAAAAATGTATATGATTAGCTCTTTCCTTTTCACAGGATTGTAGTTTTCTTGTATGTACCTGCACATCTTATTCCTCTGAGGGGCAAAATTACTTTTCTGGTTTACATTTCTTTACCTTTTTTTTTCCCTGAAGACCCAATTTTCTCTTTGTCATGGCTTTCAATACAATAGACTACTGAAGATAACTTTTAGCAAATCCAAGATTGCTACAGCCAGATCTGCATGTGTCCAGAACAAAATTTATCAGGTCCAGCAGATAACTTTAATATTTTTACACTGATTTGTTTCACAAAATATTCAGATGACAATCACAATAAATGCAACCACAATAGAGTAAGATAACCCTTGAATAGTGAAAGAACAAGTTACAGGGTACTTGACTAAATTAGAGGCTTTCAGAAATAATCTCTAACCTTTCTTTTTCTATCAAATTCAAGATCTTATCCTTTGTCTCTAATATTATGTTAGTGCCCTTTTTTCTCTGATTTTTATGGCATTAGAAGTCTGATTTGAACTGACCTTTTTACTTAAGACTGGAAAAGATTTGCATGCAAAGAAGCATTCAACACTTAGGCCTTTCTCAGAGTCATTTTTGCTAGTTTTAAAAGTCCACTAACTAGAGAACCTTTACTAACTTTAGTCCTATTGCTAATATAGAGCATCAATTTGCTGGTCTTTGTGTCTCTTTCTATTATTTGTACCTTGGATTCTTTTTATTGTTTGACACTGCAAGCTGTAAAATTTATGTTCAAATATATAAATACCTGTAAACAGACTTCATTTTTTTTAATATTTCTCTTCTATCTTATGTAAAAAAGTACATCTGATTCCATTCCCATGCTGTAAGGACTCTCTATTTTTTTAAAATATAACACAACAGATATGATTCATGCTGTTACCCTACACTGTTGTATTACATGC
Organism: Donacobius atricapilla; assembly: GCA_013397315.1. Taxonomy (NCBI): domain Eukaryota; kingdom Metazoa; phylum Chordata; class Aves; order Passeriformes; family Mimidae; genus Donacobius; species Donacobius atricapilla. The sequence continues at coordinate 502,389 of WBMY01017405.1, forward strand.
AAAATAAATAAACTTAGACTAATCAATAGTTATGCTATTCAAAATATGAAATAGCACATCATCTCAGGGTAAATTCTTTGATGATAATTAGTTAGTTTCTAATTAACTAGTTTCAGATTTTAATTAAAAATGAAATGTATCTTTATAGAAGTGTAAAAAGTTAAAAAAACATAAATAGGTTTGCTATGCAACCTGTCTAATCATACTGTATATCTATTAATATATCCACAATCATACCATGCATCATGGATTTATGATATGCTTTTCTGTTCAAGAACTTACATTCTTCTCAGAAGTGAACTCATATTCTTATATTCAGGTTAAGCTTGAAAAATAATAGGATTATGGTAATGAATCCTGCTTGAAAAGTAATGACTGGCTTTTAATTTTAGCATTTTTTCACTTACCTTGCATATCCATGCTTTCCATCCATTAACTAACTTATCAAGGAAATTTGGACTTCTCCATTGCTCTAGTTTTTGGCATATAAGCTTACTTTTTAAAGCTGACGCAGTCTTACATTCTATACTCTGTTAAGAACTACATGTTTTTTAAAAGCAGATTTAATTTTGAAATTTTCAATAAAATTCATGGGTACTTTGTCAGTTTTTTTATTACATTTGATTTTTTTACAAAATCTATGTAATTTCTATAGGATGTTGTATATCGGTGTAGGACCTTCTGTCATAAGTTTATTGTCTGTATGTTTTTATATCTTATACCTGCTTTACACGTGTAAATTCAACTTAAAATTGTGAAACACTGTTCATAGTTTCTTGATAGGCAAAATCAAGATTAGATTAGCTAGATATGGATTGATCCTTTTGTCTTCCAATAGGGCCAGAATGCTCTGAGCATTACAGCTACATCGTGTCAGTCATACTAAAAGCGTTTGTCCCTTTTTGTCTTTTTTCCAGTAGTGACAATTTGCCTTGATGGAGCAGTAAATCAAAAATCAACCCTGTGGAGTGAGCCAACTAGAAGGAAAGAGAAATCAGTCTTTCTCTGGATAGCATTCCACACAGACAGAATATAGAAAACTATAAACATCTGGAAAATGAAGTTTGGGAATAAGATGCTTGATAGAGTAAGGCTTTCTATTGAATACTGCAGTTACAGATTATCTGGATAAACTGATAAAACAGAAGATAATTTTTTCCTTTCACACACATAGGAAAATATGCAAATAACTTTTCTTTACATAATGAAACAATTGAAAATGAGAAAGATATTATTATAAATTATCTCCTTTTTCACCCATTAGGTGGGAACCACTTTAATATCTTTCAAACTGAGAAGTATAATTGTTTGATGAGCCCAATCTCCACTAGATATCTCATCCTCTAATTACAGTATATTAGTTTAACAAGTGATTATGGAGCAGTTAGTTAATCTAAGCAAGAAATCAATAATTCAAACCAATAGTTAAATTGCATGAACTAGATCTGTATTGATGTGAACAGACAATTAGTGACTTATTTACTTTATTTAATATCTTTTCCACAATAAAATGTATTCTTCTAAAGTATTCTCATCACCTCAAATAACATCAGAAGACATGAACAATTGTGTGAGTATAAAACTGGATGAATACAGAAGGAAAATGATTATTTTTGAAAAGCATAATGTAACTTTATAGAAGATGTAGAGAAAAATCCTTTCCTTTCTAGTTTAGAACCGCCAAGTCTTTTGGCTTAAAGCTCACAGTTTTGTTTGGTCCAACAGCCCTGGTCATCACAGTGATCCTGTATATTAGAATCACTTGAAAAAGTAAGCTTATAGTCAAAGGGGAATTTGAACCTTAAGACTGAAAAGATACATTTGGTCTTTTTTCCTTCTGTTTAATAAAGTTTAGGCTGGAAATCAAATGGCATCTAGGAGCATACTGGCCGTTGATTTATGTTTTTCACAGTGCTTCTCCCTGTACTTAACTAATTTTTTTTTCTCTCCCTCCACATTTCATCTATGGCATGAGGCAGATTTGGTAGGACAGAGAAGACTAGAACTTTGGTCTCTTTCAATTCAGTGGGGAAAAATTTCAGTACTGAAAGTGGAAACTTCTTTTTTTCATATTTTGTTTAACATGTTATTTTATCTATGAGTTTATTATTTTATAAAACCTTCTATTTGTCTTTCCTTTCTGTAAATCCCTAAAATAAATATATTCATCTGAAAATTTACACTTCAGTGCATTCCCAGTGTAATTCAATATTTGCCATAATATGTCAGTCTTTTTTCATAGGTAACTATGGAAACCAACTATAATTATAATATCAGAATCATTTAGCATAATAATAGCATGTTGGTATAAAGATTAAGTCTTATACACGAAATGAATCTGCAGTGCTCTTAACATTACAAGGAGTTGATTTTAGATGTAGATAAAGTTTTTTGGTGTTTGTTTGTTAAAGGACAATTCCCACCTCTAAAATTTTCTGGGAAAATTTTATCCTGCTCTTGGTTGTGATCAAGTAGCAATGTCCCTTAGTAATTTGCAGTGCATCTCCTGTCCTGCATTTGTGTCATATTCTGTGCCCTTCCTTATGCAATTCCTAACTAAAATTTGCAAAATGCTTACATTAATGAAAATGTATTTGTAAGCCTTTTTTGTCATCTTCTGTAAAGCTAAACTCTCCAGAATCTTCATCATTTTACAACCTCCCTACATCAAATAGTTTGCTTGTTCTGTGTTATATTCCATTCAGGAGTCACACGAAAGCTGAGGAAAAAAAGATTCCTTGGAGAGCTACTGATCATGGACAAAATATTCAAAGAAATTGGAGCTAGGAGAATCTGAAGATTAGATTTATATCAAGAATAAAACATCTAAATTTTTGTTTTCTATAAATAGGTGTCCATATGTAAACATATAACTACAAAGCTCCCTTTGTAGTCAATGGAGAGGTATTCCATACAGTCAGTGCAACTTAGATATCTATAAAGGTAACTTCAGACCTGGAATTTATTTTGGTGTGAATTATCACTCTTTCAGTTTCCCAATCTTTAGTAACACTATTCTCCAAAATGCTTATAGAATGATTAAGGCTGGAAAATACCTCTGATGTCACTAAGTCTAACCTCTGACCAAACAACTCTATGCCAACTAAACCATAAGCCGTGGTCATGTGCCATATCCAGTCATTTCCAGAATGAATTTGAACTTCCAGGGATGATGACTGCACCACCTTCTGGGCAGCCCATTGCAAATCATTTTTCTTTTCAGTTCTTTATGTTTAACCTGAACCTATCCTGGTGCAGCTTGAGGCCCATGAGAAGACCCTCATCTTGCTACACCCTCCTTTCAGGCAATTGTAGAGAGAGCTATGGTCTCCCTTGAGATAAAATGGATAAAAACCCAGCATCTGTGAATCCTCATAAGACTTGTGCTTCCGACCTTTCTCCAGCTTTGCTGCCTTTCTATGGACGCACTCCTACCCCTTAGTGTCCTTTTTGTAGCAAAGGACCCAGAACGGGACACAGTAATCAAGATGTGGCCTCACCGGTGCTGTGTACCGGGGGACAATCACTGCCCTGGTTCTTCTGGATACACTATTCTTGATACAAGTCAAGATGACATTGGTATTCTTGGCCACCTGGGCACACTCTGGCTCATGTTCAACTGTCTGTCAACCAGCACCCCTGGGTCATTTGCTACTGGGCAGATTTCCAGCCACATTTCCCCAAACCTGTTGTGTTGCATGATGTCGTTTTGACCCAAGTGCAAGATCCAGCACTTCTAACTGAATCTCAAAACGTTGGTCTGTCCAGATTTGCCTGCAAGGCCTTCTGGCCCTCTACCCTACATCAGATCAACCCTTTGACCTAGTAGTGTAATTTCTGTGAACTTACTGAGGGTGCACTTGGTCCTTTTGTCCAGGTCACTGATCAAGATATTAAACTGGACTGGCCCCAACACTAAGCCCTAGGGAACCTCACCAGTGACCAGCTGCCAAATGGATGTACTACCATTCACTGCCACTCTCTGGGCCTGGTCTCAGATGTAGTGAAAGGGTACACCTGCCCAAGCCATAGACTGCAAGCTTCTCCAGGAGAATGATATAAAAAAAGTCTTGAAGATTTTATTGAAGTCCAGGTAGATAGATTACATCAACCATCTTCCCCTCATTCCCTAGGATCATAAAAGGAAATCAGGTTGGCCAAGCTGGACCTGGTTTTTTTCTAAAACCAGACCATAGTTTGGTCTTATCCCCTCTCTGTCCTGTATATGCTGGGTGATTGCACTCACTATGATCTGTTCCACAACCTTCCCTGAAACCAAGGTCAGACAACAGGCCTACAGTTCTCTGGATCTTCTTTCTGATCATTCTTGTGGATGGGCATCTCATCTGGGACCCCTCCTGCTTAACCAGGACTTATGATAAATGATGGAGAGTGGGTTGGTGAGGTTTTATGACAACTTCCTCAGTACCCTCAGGTGAATCGTATCATTCTGCCACAGACTTGTGAGTGTCTGAGTGGCACAGGAATTCACTAACTACTTTCTCCTGGATTGTGGAGGATCTCCTCTCTACCAGTTCAGGGGACTGGTAGCCCTGAGCACAACTGGTCTTTCTGTTAGAGACTGAGGCAAAGAAGGCATTAGATACCTGAGCCTTTTCCTCATCCTTGGTGACAATGTTCCCATGTCCAATAAAGGATGGAGATTTTCCTTAGTCCTCCTTCTGTGAATGTATTTATAAAAACACTTCTGTTAATCTTTCACAGTGTGGCCAGATTGAGCTCTAGCTGAACTTTCACCTTTCTAATTTTCTCTCTACATGACCTAACAGTATCCTTGTATTCTTCCTGAGTTGCCTGGCCTTTCTTCCAAAGATTATAAATTCTCCTTTTCCCCTGAGTTCCGGGGAAATCTTCAGTGTTATTATCTAATTATAATAGATGCCTCATCCTCAATTAAAGTGCAAATGAGACCATTTGCTGGTCAATAGTATGGATTCTATTTTAAAGTTAATAAAAGGTAGAGAGATGGAAAGAAATGGGGTAGCATAGCGGGGAGAGGGAAGAAAGAGAGTGAGAGGGAGAGATTAAGCAAAAGATATCACTATCACATGGATTCCTGTGGTGTCCTGCAGCTCCTTCTTCACCCTGCTCTTCAATGGTAGGGTTCAAAGGGGTCTTCTGGAGGTACCACTTTTATACAGACCAAGTCCTGGATATATACAGTATGTAGATGCTGTTCCCACAACTTGAGCTGTCATGTGTATCCATTCCCCCAGTTTTCCAAATTGTGAATTTTTTGTCCGTATAAATCTAATCTTAAGTTTCCACAGTCTGCAGTGTGTAATTCTGTCCAGTGTGTTAATTCCAAATCTTTATCTTCTATGGGCCTGGAATAAATGCCTTCTTTTTTTGGTACCTGTGCTTCTCTCAAGTTCCTGTTGTGGTGATTTATCTTATGAGAACTTCCTTATTCAACAGAGTTTTGAGACCTGCAACTACATCCTTCAAGTCCTCACATTCAGCCAGGTAGGTCTCCTTCCCTGATATCTTATCTTTTAGCACATAGGGACAGCCAGCCTTCCTGGACACCTTTCTTAGAAAGGACTGCTCCCCAAGAGATTCTCTGAACCAGTGTACTGAAGAGGCCAAAGTTCAACCTCCAGAAGTCCAAGGTAGAGGTTTTGTTAAATTCCTTCCTTATTTCACCAAGGATTGAAAACTCAATCGTTTTGTGGTTGCTGTGCCGTCCAATTACCATATCTCCCACCAGCTCTTCTCTGTTTTCATCAGGTCTAGCAGGGCACTGCCCCCAGTAGGGTCACTTACCAGCTGTGTCAGGAATCTCCACACACTCCAGGAACCTCCTAGAACTGCTTCATCTCAATTGTGTTGGGTTTCCAATTGACATCCAGTAAGTTAAATTCTCCCACAAGAGCAAGGGCTGGCAATTGTGAAACTGCAGCCAGGTACCCCAAGAATATTTCATCTTCCTCTTCATCCTGCTTGGGTAGTCTATGGCAGACTGCCACCAGGATGCTGCCTTGATGTCTTTCCCTCTGATTCTTATCCATCAGCACTTAACCTCTTTTTCACCATCCCTGAGATCCCTCAAACCACTCCCAATGTACAGAGCCACCCCACTGCCTCTCCTTCACCTACCCCTTCTGATGGGCTTGTGACCATACATTGCAGCACCCCAGTTGTGCGAGTCATGTTTCTGTGATGGTTACTGTGTCATAGCTTTCCTTCCCTACCATGGCTTCAGCCCCTCTTGTTTGTTTCCCATGCAACATTAGTGTATATGCACTTCAGCTGGGCTGATTTCATCCCTGACTCTGGCTTACCAAACTTAGGCTCATCTCTGGACATCCAGGTTTTATCCTCTTGCCCCTTCAAATCTAGTTTGAAGGCCTTTCAATTAGCCCTGGCAACTCCTTGTCTAGCATAATTTTCTCCCTTTTAGACAGGTGAAGAACACCTCTCCAGGATCCAAACAGGCCTCCAAATAGTTCAAAACAGAACCAAGAAGAGGGAGGGAAGGTTTTAATGCTGGAAAAATAGATATCATAAAGAAGAAACCTGTCATCTTTATCTTATCTACTTAAAGACATTTTTTCTTTGACAGATAATGTGGTACACTCACTTTTATACAAATGTTGGAAGGTGAAGAACTATAGTAAGAAAGCTGTTATGTTTTGCCTTAAATAAGGCAATATTGAAATTAGAAACTTGATGAGAGGACAATTATAATAACAGAACCGTATAAAATTATGCTAAAAAATTTATAGAAATTAGAGCATAAAACATAGTGCGGGTGAATTAGAGGAATAAATTTAAGAGTTCTTGGAATTAAACCAAATTAGTAAACTTTCTATCTCAAGTACCAGAAACTTCATTATTTGAAACTCTTAGGCCTAAACAATAGCAGTGTTGTAGTCTGTCTACATTGCTACCCAAACAGCTAGAGAGGTGAAACTGACTGGTATATCCTGAGACAGGTCAGGGAGAGACTGAGAGAAATATATAGATGTCCTTGAGTGACTTTATGATGCCTGTTTCCCCAATCGTCTGTTCTGTATATCGCTTTGNTCCTATTCAGAGTTTCCCTCCCAAAATTTGCCCTAAACCGGGACAATAGATAACCTCAATTTTTCTATGGAAAAAGGCCAAATCACAACAGGTGATGTCAGTAATTATACTATAAGGTACTTACATTCAGAATCCCTACTAAATATCAATGGCCAAAGCATTCACTGTTAAATTTTAGTAAGAACTAGGTGAAAATGAGAACCCTTGCTAAAAGCAAGCTAAATCTGGCATCTTTTTCAGAGCATTACAGGCTTGCAGGAAGTCCTAAAAGCATTGAAGACTATATTGGTAGCACAGTGCTAGTTCACACTCATTTATGAAATGCTTGAGAAAGTCTAAAAGGAGGCCCAGAATGGCTAAACAACAAAGGGAAAAGTTAATAATATTAAGAAGCATTTGAACAAAGAAAAGAATTACAGAATCTGATAGATAAAAATGTAAACGTAGTTGGGCCAGAAAATCGTTTAATGAACAGCTATGCAAAGGAGTCAAAATTAGTTATAACTTCCTGAGACATGAGGAAAAAGAAGCCTCCCATTACCTGGAAGGTCTGGGGACAGTAAGCATGAAAGGAATTCCTAGAAAATATGTAGAAAAGGTAAGTTAATTTTTTACAGGAATATTTGCTATGAAGAAGATGGAGAGATTGCCATACCAGAACTTTTTCATGATGGGAATTTGCTGGGAAATCTGAAATTGAAGAAACAGACTCAAGGGAGTTACAAATAAGTAGAATAGGCACCATCCTGCCACTAGGACTAGGCAGCATTTGCCTGGACAACTACAGCTCAACAGACTTTCTAGGAATTGTAGGAAAAAAATAAGTGAATTGCTCAAGTAATAGCTAATCTTGGTCCATTGTTCTTGTGTTCCTCATATTGGGTGTGGGTGTGCATGACATCAAACTTTAGAAAAATGTTCCAAGGGTTGGGTATATATTCTGTGTTCTGTGAGTTTATGATCACTTCCAGAACCTGTTTAAACTTCTTTCATCCAACACTTTTTCTTAAAAAGGGGTCCCACAGATGTGCTAACTATTGTATGGAGGGGGAAAATAATTTATAAATAACAATTATTTTGCCGTTTTAAATCTTAGTGGAATAAAATATCTGTATCACTATCATAAGGTATTTCAGATATATCTATATAAACTCTATCCGTTTTGAAATTTCAATGAAGCCATTCCCCTTCATATTTTGTTATTATTTTCTTTTAGCGCTTATTTATTTTAATGATTATTTTGAGAAAAATACTGAGTAATATACTGGTTGCACAGCACAATTGCATTAAAATAGATTCCAAATCAGATGTATATATTTGATAAAAATAGGAAAGATAGATTTGCAGGGAAAAAAAGGTTTACAAGATCTTTTGTCTCTTTTCAAACATGATAAAGACTTTGATGTACAAATAATGTTGCACTTTCATCTTTTGCTGTTATATTTGTTTTAACTTGAAATTCACAGCTTTGAAACATATATTGCTTTATGAAATGTTTTAGGGAATCTAGTCTGATTAAGGGCAACATGCTAAGTCCAACTTGTAAGTGGCATTAATGAGATTGCCTTCAGTTAGGTGCAGTTTTTGTGTTCAATGAGGTATATAAAACAAGGGAAAATGTTGTATAATTAAAATATATTAGTTTGTTGTCTTTGAAATTCACATTAATGCATAATGGAGAACTAGAGTAATAACCTCATTTTAATGTAAATTTTTCAAATTGTCGCTAGGTGTATGCATAGTCTGTGTGTGATTACATACCAAAGAAAGTGTACAACAAGTATATCTGTGCACAGAACACATTGTTTAAAAGAGGCTGGCATGGAGAACTCTGCAATACCAATACTTGGAATACCAGGCTAACACTAGTTCTTAGGATACACCTGCAGAACAAATGTGTATGATATTGTATTTCCATTTCAAATGATAATGTTTATGTGTATAGAGCTATATAAATATAAATGTTTTGCAAGAACTCTCTGTTTATGTATACCTAAACGCTGCAGCAGTTCTGTGTTCATAACGTATATTAAAAATTCTAGTTGCTTAAAGTTTTGAAATGCTGTGGTAAATACCAAATAATCCATGAGCTGAAGGTGTCTTTAAAATATCAATTGATATTGATACTGTATGATCTACAGATTATCCTTCACGTGTGAAATCTTTCACTAAAGAAATCTGAACTGTTCTAGAAATTTTCTTTTCACTTCCCCTCCTTTCAACATCATACTCTATAATTTATCTTGATAGTATGTAAGTTTCCTGGTAAGAAAATTATCAAAAATTTATTTTAATGTTTCTGAGTCAGGTTTGGGTGCCTTTGACCTGTTGAACTGAGGTCTTATCTAAAATGAATTTTTTAATCCCATACTTCGTCTCACCTGGATTTACTTAAAAGTCACTATATATGATGACAGCAACATTTTGTCATATTTTGTATTCTGTTGAGAGAGGGCAATATGCTTCATAAAGTATTTTCTATAGAATGTTAGGGAAATCCAGGCAAGGTATGTAATAAAAAGGAAAATGTTTTGTCAATCAAAAATTCTATGTCTTAAAAAAGTACTTATAGAACTGATTCTTATCAATATTTTTGTTCTAGTTTCTTCAAAAATATTAGCTCAAAGAATTACCCCTATCATATTTGCTGACACTGAAACTTCTACATATTTCTAAGGTTTGGTCTTGTTCCAATTCAATCAAATGCATTTTTACTTTAAAGGCTGGATTTTATCTATCCTTAAAATTTGAAACGATGGTCAGAAAACTAATTTTCAGAGCAGTTTATCTATTTTTAATGTAATGTGTGCTCACTCTTCATAGTTTTCTGTGTGCACAATGATTAATAAAAATGTTAAAACTTCAGCAGTGCCTGAAACAGTATGTGGGTTGCAAATTTGTGAGATATAGTTTGAGTTCAGCAACCATTTTTAGGGCAACATTTTTTTTACCTGTGCTTTTTGAAGAAAGTAAATACAGAAGTTGTGATGATTAAGATATATTATTTATCTTACTTCTGAAAATCATCAAAGGAATTTACATATGCATCTTTTAAATTATTTTATTTTCTAATATTAGTAAATACTGATTTTTTAATGAATTCATTCAATTTATTTCTGAGTCAACATTCATAATTGATCCTAGTTTCTTATATTAACTTACCCTGGACAATATAATTTTTTTTCCATGACAGATTAAATTGACATTTTCATATTTGCAACCAGTCTAGATCGTATGATCCTTTATGCCATCAATTAATTTTGAAAGTAATGACCATCTATTTGTTGATCACACCTCATAAGCCCTGAAATATCTGCAGTAAAAGTAAAAATTCTGTATCCTTCTTGAAAATACAGGGTTTTTTTCCTCTGTAGCTGGCGGGGTTTTTAAGCTGTAATGACTTGATTATGTGAAAGACAGTGGCTATGATATTCCCTCAAAAGAAATTCAAGAGGATCTGGATCTGTTCTGAACAAGTAACTAGACATTAGATTATATTTTTGATCTACTGTATTCACTGCTGTACACACTGAATAAGCTGAGATACTGCAAATTGTAGTATGCATTTCACCGTCATTTTTCCCAAGAAATTTGTGACATATGACATATTTTGAAGCTTTCTGTCATTTTCTGAAATAGAAGTCAGGAACAGCATTCTTACCATGTTCATTGGTATTAACACTTCAGTTCATCTGTTTACTTTCTGTCTCCAGATCAGCCCTTTGACAGATGCTGGAATCTGTACATGTCAGCTCATGAACAAGAAGAATAATCACTAAGGGGGTTATTCCCATCTTTGAAAGAGAAATCTGTTGAGATTAAAAATGTGTCTCCAAGGTTAAGAAGGAGTCTCTGGTTGGTTAAGTTAGAGTAGCGCAAGAAGCTATTTTTTTTTATAAATTTTCCCTATAACGTAGATACTGATGGCAGCTACCAGAAAGAACAGCTTAACGTTATAATAAAAATTGTCAGATGGTAAATTCAGCCCCTTTGAAAAAAACCAAAAAGCTGACTGATTATGGCTATGCTCAGTAATAGGAATGATTTCCGTAGAACAGCGAACATGGCTATGTATATATGTATATGTTCAGTATAAACATTGCAACTAGTCTCATAGACTTAAAATGATCGTTGAAGGTTTTAAAAGCACTTTTTATATAATTTCTACTGTCAGCTAATTCCCTGAACACACTGTTTTGGAACAAAGATTATTCGCTGTAAAAAGGAAAAAATAGGAGCGATAAGATTAAATTAAGTGGTTAGTATGCTTCTATCTAAACATTTGTATACAATTGTCAAGTTATTGGTAATGTCATTATGCACAGTATGAAAGCTCTTACCTTACTATTTAACAAAAGGAAATGTTGAATAATTATAATTTATGAAGGGAAAAGATAAAAGTGTTTCCTAGTTTCTAAAAGTTGCTCTCTAAATTTATGTGGAGCGCTGACTGTTCATTTGTAGAAATCTCCCTTCTTTTTAAATTTTAATAAAGATATATAAGTTTATACAAGATCTTTATGGAGAAGATCCCTCACCTCATCCCCACCATTTTCCCTTGTATTTTTGGAAGTGAAAGATTATTATTCTTCATATACTAAGAAATAAGTTTCTGAGTGGGGGGGATAAAGATGTATAAAGAAGCTGTCTAGAAAGAAAGGAAAGCTTCATCTATGGAGCACAAAACTGCTATGGTCAGTGAGGCATCTGTATTCTCTCTGTGAAATTTGCTTGGGCAACACTGAGTCTTCGCTCCTGCCTTCCTGGATGGAACTTAATATTAACTTGCTAGTAATCTGGAAGACTCCAAGTAATGATAGACACCTTCAAAAGAAGTATAGATTTCTAGAATAAATTATGGAACTTACTAAAATAGTAAGTTTCTTTGGATGAAATGGAGGAGTTTATTTGCACTTGAGCGGAAGCATTTGGATGCACTTAAATAAAATTAAATACAACTATTACAAGCTTTGTCTTCAAAGCCTTAGCTGAAGTTCCTTCAGCAAAAGTTTAAAGTGGGTCATTGAAAAGATAGTTTCTTTTCTGTTCTTTAGTGTATGTGTCAATAGTTGACCTGATATGGCCCTGAATAGGGAAAATAACCCAACACAAGCTGAAGTCCTCTTGACTATAATGGGAAATGTACATGTTAATTATCTAACAGAAACAAGTATAGATGCTGATGAGACTTAGTATGTTCTTAAATGTTTTTCTAAACATAGGTAAGATTTTCAGCCTGTAAAATACTACTTATTAAGACATATTTCTCTTTTATTATCATATTAATAATTAGGAAATAATATGAAGATTATTAAACAAAAGCTCTAGGAAATAAAGACATAAATATGAGGATTCATTCTTCTATTCTGGAATGCTATGACATCAAGGCTCTCCCCAGTTTTTCTCCACATCAAGCTTTAAAAATTTTTGGACTTCAAAAAGCAAGACAGTGAAGGATTCTTATGACAAATCAACTATCAGCAGTGACTGAGTGAATCCTAAGGTGAAAGGAGATTGTTGTGTCTTGCTGTAGCACTAATAAATGGTAAAACATTCCTTACCTACTGATGGTATTCACTGAAGTTGTATTGTGTTCTGAAAGTTGCAAACGAAGTTGCACTGAACCTTTAAAGACTGATAGCTAAGCCATAAACCACGGTTTCAATTCAGTGATTAGGAACCAATTAAGAGCATGGCACTCGAGGAAAAGAATGAAATAAGTTACTATCAAATTTCGATGCATAAAACAACCACTCAGTTCAGCCCATTTGCTTTCCAATCTTAAAGTGAAGCATACCAAGACAATTAAAAACATTCTGAATGCACCCAGGTGTAAATACAGTTGAACACAATTACCAAAGGAAATCACTGTCTATAAACAAAAGTATGAACAGTCACTTAATCTGAGGCATGAAATCAACCTTTCTGGCTGCTTGTTGCTAATAGAGTTTTTAGACAAATATTTGTCTCAAAATAAGATCTTCAGTGTTCAAGGTCTGATCCTAATATATTCCAGGGACATAAACATCTGGGCACTGGCTTCCATTATAAACAAATTTACCCCTTTGATCTTTATGCGTCAGTGTATTGAAATACCTAGTAAAGTACACAGCTACTAGACCTTGGTCTTATATTCCTGGCCCATGGAACGTTCCCTGCAGCATCCTCATGATTAGGATGTTTGTGGCTGCATAGATAGATGATAGTCTTCAGATCTCCTGTGAACTTATGCTCTGAGTTAAGAGCTCTTAAAAGAAGTTCTGATAAGAAATATCCTGTTTTTTGTAGTTCAACATTCTTTTTTTCTTTAGTTAAAGTTGACTGATTAACAGTATGCATTTGACTTCTAACATAATAATTTTGATTCTCTTTTTGCCTTTGTTATCACTTCAGACAAATCAATTCAGTTTAAGTAAGAACCATAGCTGAAAATTTATTTAGTTGGTGTTATTTCTGTTCTGTCATCTTTTTTTCCCCTCTCTATTTTCCTCACTGTCTATTTTAAGCTCTGCAACCTCACTTTTTACCACTGTCTTCAATCTGACAATCAACAGTACTGCTTAGAGTCTTCTGGTTGAAAGAAAAAAAAATTACATAAAATTAGAATCAACCTGGGGCATACTAGTTGTTCTAATATGGAAACTTCTCCTTAAAATCTGCACAAGTGATCATTGTCATAAAACATTTCCATATAGAGAGGAACATTTTCAATTAGAAAAGTTTGTTTTTCTTTAAAGACTTTCCCAGATACTACTGTAATGAAATATATGGGGGGTTTTGGTCAATTTGGAGGGCTTTTTTGGTTGGTTGGTTGGTTGGTTTTGTGTGGGGGAAGGTATGTGGGGGATGGTATTACTATTATTTTATGAGTGGAGAAACTAAGACTCTTTAGAAATGCAGAATTTAAGAACAGTCTTATTTCTCATTTTCCACTTTAGCAATGGACTCAAATGGCAATATTCAGCGCTTGAGTTCCAGATACAGATACAGTATTCTAATGCTCTTTTGAGCTTCAGACTCGAGTTTAAAGTTCTGCATATCATAATATTACCTTTACTGACAAAATTCAGAAGACCTGTATTAAACCTTGCTGTTCCAAACCCCAGGATATGTGACTCGTGATTATCCTCAAACCCGTTTTTTTCTATACTTTAATATTGCACAAACAGCATGTCTTCAAAAATGATATCCTTAAAAATCATCTCTACGATGTTTTTTGTAAGCACACCCAATTATATCTCTGAATAAACACTCCCTAGTGTGCATTTACTAAGATGTGTTAGTTATTGATTCAAATTCTTAGCTAAAAGTTTTGTTTGGTGCACTGGAGTTTGTCTAATACATATGGACAGTACTATACCGTGGTCTTAAATATCTAGATAAGTCAATAAGCTTCCCCTTTTCCTTTTATTGATACGGGATGATTTCCTCTTTTGAACAGCATTAGAATGAAGGTTCTAGTGGAGAGTCAGGTCTGAAATGCAATACATATCTGGGTGTATTTCCCTGACCTAAACTGAACAGAATAACTTTACAACTTCTGAAACATCTAGTAATTACTTATAAACTGGCCCGTTTCATATTTTGATTTTTTTAGGGATTTGTGACACTTTACAGATAGAAGCAAAAATCATAACAAAGCTTGAAACGTTTGCACTATTCATCTCAAGCATTCAAATATAGAGAGAGATTTCTGAGTATTCGCTTCTCAGATTTCAAGTTTCCCTCTATATCAAAGGAAGGGAAGACACTTTTTTCTACTCCATTGCTGGTAAATAAGGAAGATTAGTGACTCTACAAGCCATGACTCTGCTAAACCAGGAAGAAGAAAAAACATTACCTACTGTGAGGATAAAATGAAGGGAGTAGGAATTAATGGATTTTTCAAATGTTATGGGAGATATTTTGTGAACATGTAATTTAGAACTAAATAGGTACTAAGCATCCACTAATGACTTTTCAGATTTGAGGTGTGCTGGAGGTATTTCAAAGAATATTCTAACACTGCTTGAGAGATTAGACAGTCCAACGGAGAGGCTGCATATAGATCTGGTTCTCTCTACTTTTTTGTATAAAACAACAACAAAATCTTTAACATCTTTTGTGGTGGATTAATGCTGGCTGTATGCCAGGTGCTCACCAAAGTGTCTCTATCATTCTCTTTCCTCATCTGGACAATGGAGAGAAAATAACACAAAAATCTTATGAGTCAAGATAAGCATGGGGAGAAATCGGTCATTAATTACCCTCCTGGTAAAAACAGACTCATTTGGGGAAATTACTTGATTTATTACCAATCAGATCAGAGTAGAAAAATGAGAAATAAAATAAAATCTTTAAAATACTCTCCCTTCACCCCTCTCTTCTTCCTGAATTTAACTTTGCTCTTTTGAGCTCTACCTCCCTCCCTGCAGCAGTGCAGGGAGACAGGGTCAGATAATCACATCATGTCTCTGCTGCTGCTTCGTCCTTGTGTGAAGGACTCCTCACAATCTTTCCTTGCTCCACTGTAGGATGCCCCACACAGTTCAGGAGTTATCCATGAACTTTTGAGTCCTTCCTACAGGTTGCAGTTCTTTATTAACTGCCCAACCATGAGGCCCCTCCATGGGGTGCAGTCCTCTAGGAATAGGCTGCTCCAGAGTGGGCTCTCTATAGGGTAACAAGACTTGCCAGAAAACCTGCTCTAGTGTGGACTCCTCTCTCCATAAGCCCACAACTCCTGCCAGGAGCGCACTTCAGTATGAGTTTACAGCCTCCTTCAGACATCCATCTGATGTGATGTGGCTGTTTCTCTAGTGTGTTCACTCCTTTCTCCTTGCTCCTTTCTCCAGCAAAAGTTGTACAATGTTTCTTCCCCCACTCCCCCATCTTAAATATGTTATCCCAGCTACCACAATTGCTGATGGGCTCAACCTAGGCTGGTGAAAGGTTCATTTTGGAGTCAGCATTGGCTCCATCAGACATAAATAAAGCTTCCCATATCTTTTTTACAGCACCCACTCTGTAGCCTTTCTACTTGCCCCGCTGCAAAATCCTGTCTGTGTGAACCCAAATCATTTCTGAAAAAAAATCTGATGTATAAGCAAAAATGAGTGAGTGTAGGAACTTCTTTATTGTGTAAACTATCACTAAGTAATTCTATTAATTCAGCATTTAAAGCAGCCCATTTCTTAAAACAGGAGCACAGAATTATCTTCTGGAACAGGAGCTGTGTATCGTATTTACTGTCTGTATAGTTATATATACATATGCATGTACATATATGTATGTGCATATAATGAGCAGAAAAAAAAGAGTTTTTCTAAAGAAAGATGAGAAATAAATCAAAAAGTATCTGATTTCAATAATTTAGTCATTGTCAACTATCCAGGATTTGGTAAATGCTGTACTCACTTGTTTTTTTCTAAATCCATTGTGGATTAATACATTTCTTAAAAAATAAATGGTAGCGGTTCTTTCTGTCAGAATCACTGTTTAGTTCCTCACTTAATAAAAAACTGTCAAAAGAAACCTAATTTCAAAAGAAACAAACCTAAAATCACCCAAGTAAATAAAAAGAAACAAAGTAAGATGTGTAAGACTTTGTCTGTTCTCACAGTCTTCACTGATTTTATGCTACACCCCTCACTGTTATACTGACCTCTGCTTAGACATCTCATGTGATGTCATTTGAGTAAATTTTTCTTCCCCTAAATCTAAAAGTGGTTTTTTTGTAGTTTCAAGTGCCTACACTTGATTTTTACCTATTATAATCAAATTTTTTACCTATTTTAATAAAATAATACCTATTTATATCAAATAATTTTTATATAAATTTTACCTATTATAATCAAATAATAAATAGTCATCCTTGTGATCAAGAACTGATTGATAATGTGAAGTATTTTTTTTAATTTTAACAGTTTATGACATTATAATAAGGATTTGATTATATATCATTATTTCACTTTTCTATGTTATGACAGTACTTTCAGGTAAGAAGAAATTCTGCTGCCTCTTCGTGAGTGAAAATGGAAGGTGTGGACCAGAAATTCACTCAAGTAGGACAGAAGAATTACAAAAACTTGCTTACTCAAATAGTACTCAAAAATGGTGTGACACAAATCCATGATATAAAGAATAAATCACAGTGTCTGCAGCATTGCAATGTTATATTATTGCATTTTCTGGAAGAAGTACCAAGTAAGATAAGTCAGTTCAGCAACTTGTCTTCTATGAATTTGGGCTGGATAATTTTGCAATCCTTTTTTTTTCTCTTTTGATATGGCAAGAAAAAAACCAGCAATTAATAGAAAATACATAGCATTCCTACATAGAGTTGGCATGTAGAAGACTGGGTCAGTTCTGACACTTGGAGTTGAAACACATAAAATATTTCAGCTGATATGCCATTGAAATAAACAAAGCAAGGATTTCTTAGTTTAATATCAGAGAATATAAATTGCTTTATTAGAAATATGACAGAAGCAACTCTTAGAGTTCCCATTTTGTCTGTGTATGCCATCGAGATTCATGCAACTCTTTATCATTCCTTATCTCCCTAAATTATGTCTCTGTAACTGTATATATATATGATATATATAACAGGTTTACCCACTGTTTTATGTTTTTAGGGTGGGTTGACAAATGCTTTCTTATCTTCTATGTATTGTGGAAACTAACAAGTATCATTTTCTGTTGTGAGAAAAGTCATGTGGAATTAATTGGATCATGGAAGCATATTGAATGTCAGCCACAGAAAAGTTTATTACCAGCCCTTCTGTACCTTTTTCTTATGATTATTTGCTGCTTTCCACTGGAGAAAATAATGATAGACTTCTACACTCATATCCAGTAAAGAATCTTTTCAAGTTTACAATGATACAGAGACACTCATTGGCATGAACAGAGATTGAGTATAAACTGAGCGACAATAAGTCTAACAATAAAGGAATATAGATTATTATTGTAACTTGAGATGTGATCTAGTAAAGCATACATAAATTAGTACAGTGGCAGCAGCAGATGTCATCTTTACTAAACTCCCCCCAAACCCAACTACCTTACTGATATAGGAGACACGTTCAGGAGAAAATTGTAAAGATGTGGCATTGAGGCTAAAAAACAAGCCCAGTGGAGAAAATATTAAGAAATCTTCCCTGAATTTTGAAATGTGTTAGTATATCTGGAAGTAGGATAATCTGAAGATTCTTTCCACTTAAGAAAAGAAGTGCGAAATAAAAGTATAAGGTAAGAATAAGTTACTTGAATTTGTATTTTAACAGAAAATTGTTACAAAAGATATGAAGCCACAATAGCTAAATTGCATTTACAATACACAGCTTTTGTATTCTGTACGTATGCGCGGGAAAAAAACCAAAAAAGTAATACTAATAAAACGAGATTCTAAAAATCAAGAGTATATGTTTATGCAACCTCAGAGTTACAGGAAGGATTCAGATAGAATATTGTAAATCTATATGTGGAGATAAATAGGGAAAAATCATCTTTCTTTCTTTCTAGGCCTTAATACTTCATTTTTTTTAAAGAGTTCCGAAAAAGAATTTTGATAAGTTTTTTCCTTCTATAGATAATTTGGTAAGTTTTCTTACCATAGATATTTTGGAATCATATAGACATTTGGGTTGACTTAATAAAAAGAGCGTAAATATTTTAATCATTATAATTTAGTTGATAAAATAAACAGCTAAAATTCATTTGATAATGCATTAAAAGACTAATAACAAGGAAATAAAGAAACTACTAACATCAACTAAGGTAGTTGCTTAGGAGTAAGTTCATCTGTTTCAAGACCACAAAAATATCTGATATCTGATCCTATATCCTTCAATTTTTTCATTACTCTTTCCCTCTCTCCTTTCCTCCATCTCAAATGTTATGTAAAATCTCTATATTACATATAGAGAGATTTAGAAACATTCTATCTCTTAGTTATCAAAAGTCAAGTCAAATGGAGAAGCGTCAACCAGAAATGATGACTTCTTAGGCCAGTACAGTTTAATACCTTTGTCAGTAGCTTGCTGTGTGTGTAGAGGGAAAATTGCTAATAAGGTTTTCATATGATGTGCAATTGTTCCAGTGGCAAAAAGAAACATAAATTCANTATATTTAATATATATATTTTTAAAGAGAACTATCTCAATCTTATTAAATGGAATTTTAGTTTACTTCATCATTGTTTACAGGCATATAAATGAGAAGATTATTTCTGATAAGGAAATCCTAATCTATCACACAAGTGCAATTACGGGATGATACAGTTTATGCACTGAGAGTATATGTATAACAGCAAGGGCAATTAAACTTTGAAATTATTTATCAGAAAAAAAGGACTGTCAATATATGGTAATGTTTTTCATAATTTTAGTCCCTCAAATGGTTTATTCTGTAACCTCCCCTCTCCTTCCTTGTGTGATCAGTTTGATCCCAGCTACATTTCTGGGTGCTGAGGTCACTCACTCCTTGAACACCTCCCTTGTTCTCCTACCCTTCCCCTTGTCCACCCTGCTCTGCCAGTCACTCCCACTTTGGGTTCAAGTTACCCCCTGTGCCCTGTGTTCCCACTGATCACTGTGTTTGTACCCTCCCCTGAGACACCCCTGGCTTATCAATGACTCTGATACCGATATTGGCCTCGGGGCTCCACCCTGGCAGCCTTCAAGCTAAGATCGCTTTGTGTCTCTGTGAATAAACTTGTGACTCGGAGAGGCACGGGGGGTCCATCTCGTAATTTCCTACCCATATCAGCTGGTGGGTGCCAAGGACACTCAGGAACTCTGGGGGAAGGGCTGCAGGCCCCCTTGCTCACTGCCCTGGACTAAGGCAGAGCTCAAAACTTCAATATAGAAAATTTTGACCTGCAGTAGATCTTTTTTTGAAGGGGATATTNGCAAAAATTCAAAAGCTTGCTATATGAGAAGAGTAGCATTTGTAATGCTGTGAGAAGCTATATAGTTGGAAGGAACGATGCTGAAATTAATAACTATAAATAACCACCGTAACCTTCTAATGAAGTTGTTGTTTGAGATAAAACTGTCTTAGCTATCTAAGCAGAGATACAGCTGTTCCTGTGCACACTGGTAGGGCAGGTTCGTTTCTCCCCTAAGCACCATATTAAATTTTAAAAAGGTGCATTTGAAAATTTTTTAAGCTGAAAATTTAAAACCTGAAAAAATATGAAATAATATATATC
>WBMY01017405.1:522681-550199 GCA_013397315.1 Donacobius atricapilla
TAATTTTAGTCCCTCAAATGGTTTATTCTGTAACCTCCCCTCTCCTTCCTTGTGTGATCAGTTTGATCCCAGCTACATTTCTGGGTGCTGAGGTCACTCACTCCTTGAACACCTCCCTTGTTCTCCTACCCTTCCCCTTGTCCACCCTGCTCTGCCAGTCACTCCCACTTTGGGTTCAAGTTACCCCCTGTGCCCTGTGTTCCCACTGATCACTGTGTTTGTACCCTCCCCTGAGACACCCCTGGCTTATCAATGACTCTGATACCGATATTGGCCTCGGGGCTCCACCCTGGCAGCCTTCAAGCTAAGATCGCTTTGTGTCTCTGTGAATAAACTTGTGACTCGGAGAGGCACGGGGGGTCCATCTCGTAATTTCCTACCCATATCAGCTGGTGGGTGCCAAGGACACTCAGGAACTCTGGGGGAAGGGCTGCAGGCCCCCTTGCTCACTGCCCTGGACTAAGGCAGAGCTCACAACTTCAATATAGAAAATTTTGACCTGCAGTAGATCTTTTTTTGAAGGGGATATTTCATCATAACCATAGTGTTCTCGATCCTCATTGAGAAATTTGGTATCCTATGAAAGAAAGAACTCAGTCTTGAAAGCCTCCTGAGTCTGTCATCTAAACAAATAGCTTTAATTTGACTACTGCATATATCTTTAGTGTTTCAGTTTATAGTCCTAACCTTCCCTCATTTATTTTTTTCAGTGAAGTTTCCTTGATTGTGCTGCTTTTATTTCTATTTAGTAGGGATATGCAAAACGAGCTCTAAATTCTGTTAGGCTGGTACTGTATGGGGTCCACAAGTGCACAAACAGATTTAGTGGAATTCATCCAAAAGGTCTAAATGGCCACTCCTCCCAGTGCCGTCTCTAACACACTGTGTCTTGTTTTACTTGCCTCAGCATATTGTGTTCTGTTAAAAGATTTTGACTTGGCAGCATGAAGAAATTTGAGTTCTTTGCTCGTCTTGAAATGTAGGTTGAGTGGAAGTCTTCGAAGAGAGAAGGGAAAATTTCCTCTGATGGAAAGTGAACATGCCAGTTGAGCAAGAAAAGGACCAATGTGGCAAATATGGGAGCCTACAATTCAGAAAACCTGAAAATTCTCAAAGCAAAGTCAGAAGGCAGGATTCATAGCTTAGAAAATGACATTTTTTAGATGGGGTTGTGAAGAGTTTCTTGCTGCTGAGGAAGAGGTTAAAATGTCACTATACTAAAACAGACTGAAGTAAAAGGCCCGCATTAGGGACAAAGTGATAAAAGGTGAGAAAGAGTACTTGTGTTAATCTGTTCTGTTTTGTCCATTAGAGGTGAGATGTTCCTTTGAAGAATTACTCTGTTCTAACTTTTTCCTTCACATTTCTCAACTTTTCTTGTTATCTTTGTTTTAAGAATAAGAATGCAGATCTACCTCAAAAATCATGTTGGTGTGTGATCCTGGGATTATTCGGTTTTACTGCAAGTACAAACACTGTTTATTCTGTCAACTTTGTTATTCAGGAAATAGTATCTGTTTTCTGAGGGGCAAACCCAATCACTCAGCATTTAGAGGATCAAAAGTAGTTAGTTTTATGGATACAACTGGGGAAGTAGTTTCTTGAGCTTTTGCTTCTTCAGGCAAGCTTTGAACTGAACATCTGAATTTGCCTTCCAGTTAGATGTCAACATGGAGAAGATGTTATCATCATCTCTGTAAGTCTTAAAGAGCGTTGGGGCTCAGTTTTCATCTCTCTGATACAGGAATAGTGAGAAAGGATAGAGGTTGTCTTTTTGTCAGTCAATATATTTTTCAGTTATACTTTCAGTGTGATGTTTAATTCAGGGATAACTCTGTAATTAATTTATTTGCAATAGCTGCATATAGCAAAGGCTTTGAAAGAATCACAGGCATATCTTATAAGTTTGTGTCATGCTCCAGATAAGAGATGGCTCTTCTTTTACACCTAGAAACAGAAAAATCAATATGTAGATGAAGGGATGGCAAGCAGCTGTACAGACAATCTTGTTATTTTCTTTTCCTGGGATATACATGACACTCAGTGTTCCCATCTGGGATACTGTTATGTTCAATATATAAAATATCTCATTTACCCAGTTTTTCACTTGAAAAACTACATAGCTTGGCAATGTTTGAGGAACATAATGCACAATGAAAGGAATAGTCGTAAGCACAAGGCCCCATTGCAACTTATTAGCAGTGCTCTGTCCTCAGTAGACTTCCAAGGATTTGGCGAGACTGAATACCGGCAGTGTCTTATTGTTGACTGAGCAGCCGCTCTAATGAACCCAGAAAGGCTCTGCTTAGCACAGCCTCTGGTGTGGCTCATATGGGTTGAATTGTCAATGAAACTGGTGTAAAACTGCCATGCATTCTGCAATGGTGTATTATGTAGGTTTAATTTAATGGGACTTGAGAAGAACAATAGAATAAAATCACCCAAAACATTTTTATTAATCACCACAGTGTATTAATTTATTAAAATAAAGCAGAAGAGCTTGCTGGAGTCTTAAATCATTATAGTTTCTTTTGAAATATCTTCTAATTTTTTTTTAAGAAAAAATTTTAGAATTATATGCATTGATAAGTTTATAGATATTTCAACTACAACAGTTTTGATAAACACAAGGTGATTTCTAGAAGGTCTCCAATGAGTCCCTTGAATGAGTCATTCTTGTATTTGATCCCAATAGGTATGATACTATTTTTTTTACTTATGCTAATAACTCTAAAAAACAAAGAAACTTTTTTTTTTTTTTTTTAACTTTGGAATGTCATATCAAGGCAACAGCTGAACTATGTCATGAGAGTTGAAGAACCCAAAAATTGGGTTTTGGAAGTTAACAGTTTGATATAACAAAAATATGAATATGAATATGACTCAGAGGACATAAGAAACAAATATATTTTGTTTTTCTTGTTCCTCTTAAGTTGTTCCTGTCATCCAATTTCATACACATAGCTGTCAGACTATCTATAAGATGTCAGTTAAGAATTTGGTCAGAGGCAAGTTTTGAGCTTGCAATGATTTTTGACAAGTATGTAAACTCCACGAGTTGCTGCAAGAAGCATTGTACTAAGCAACCTCTTTCCCAGGAGCTATTTTTCAAAACACCTCCCTGAGGAAATACTTTATACATGGTCTCAATATCCTGAAATAGATTGTTGAAAGCAGTTGATTTAATGTAGATGACACTTTTATGGTGATGGTCAGCCATATGCAACAAGCGGCTATAGAACTATGGAATTTTTGCCACTGTAGACTAAGAAAACCATTTGCTGCATTTGAACTAAAAAGGCACAGAGGTGTTTCAATTAACTAATCTTATTAGAATTGCTGTAGCTGAAGGACAACACCTGTTCTAAGACATGTGGCTTAAAATTTTAAGGGAAAATATCGATTTGTGAAGGTTGGCTGAAGGACTTTGATGATATTTTTCATATGAAATTTCATTTTTAAATTTTAAATTTCTCTTTTTTCTCAAATATCTAATTCAAACTTCCTTTTATTTGAAAGCAGATTTATACTGTTCACTTCAATTACAAAAGTATATATCTTGTAATTTGCTTTGCAAATGCTCTTGCTCCCTAACAACTAATGCTCCCCAAATAGCAATTTTTGTTAGATATAGGAAAAGGAATCTTTTATACTAAAACACAAGAAGTAGTAGGAGAAAGAGAAAAACTCCAGTGTGCAGAGAAGGAACCACCACATTAAGGATGCTGAGCTATTTCAAATTGTTGGTTTTGCAATAGTTTCATTTTGACTAGAGTACCTCAAATGACTCACTGTCTGAGTTAGAATAAGAATTCTAAATTATAATACTACATCTCTTAATTGTTTTAGTACAATATAACTTGCAGAGCTTTTGATTGGATCTTCTGTTTCTGAGGTGCAATTTCACCATTGGCTATGCCTATCAGTATCTGTGCTGCCTTCAAGGTGAGGGGTTCCGCTCCACCCTCTTAGTAATTCACTTGAGTCAGTTCTAGGAGTTGTGTAGCCATGCCTGAAGAACATTATGTCATTGATTCTGCTGAGAATTATGAACAGTAAATAATTAGTTCTTGGTCTGATCAGGAAATTGATAGAACTGCCATGTGGCTGCAGGCATCCTAGGCCTGACATAGGGGAGAACAAGACTGGAGAAGAACATTACTTTTTTGGTACAGGTACAAATTCAAATCAACCTTCACTAACAACTCTGCTTGCAAGCTCTCCATTTAAATATCTCTAGACTTAATTTATGTTGGTGTGTATACATACGTAGGTATAAATCTGTATATATACACACACACACACAAATATATGTACGTATATGTATAATATTGCAGTCTTTTAGAAATTTTTTTTTTGGGTTATGAAAAAAATTTTCCAAAAATTTATGAGTATCCACAGTAAGTGGTTTCAGTGACTTTTTTCTTTCGAAAACCATACAGAGTTCTTATGTTTATCATTATTATGCATCTAATTTATTTTGAATTTTTTGTCAGAAACAAAATATTTCACAACTCCTCAATAAAAGTATTTTCCTGAAAGATTAACTCTCTGTTCAACTTCATAGAAGATAAGTAACTTAGGAATTGTAGCCCAATCTCTTCAGGATTCCTTTCTGGAGCAACATTTCTATTGGGATTTTCAAGGGTAAAATAAAGCTCTGAAGACTCTGAATGTTTTTTTCGCTGGCAGATAAAAATTATTTTTGGGTCAGCTAATTGAAATTATGACTTTAAGTTCAAGAATGGTAAAAAAACAATATTAGTAAAAAAAATATATTTTTTTTATACAAAATCTCTTTTTTCCGTAACTTGAATTTATCTAGAGCTTTTATTTTCATAAGTGTTAATATTCTCATCTTGCAGTACTCTTAATATTCTGGATTTCTTTCTTACATTTTCTATGTTTTGCTGAAATCTTTGCCAAGACCACTTTATCTTTCTTGTGATTTCCATTTTGAAACTATGCTTCTTTATTTAGTCTTTCTATTTGTATTGCCTTAACTGAGTAATACTATTCTTTTCCCCTTCAGTGGAGGACACTTCAACTAACTCAAATTGGCTTTGCTTCACTGGTAAAATGGGCCTGAGTTAATTTACATGTGCTTGGACCTGCCTGAAATGGCTAGGAAATAACTACTGTGTATATATGTACCTACAAGAAAAACTGAGTAGAGGCATGCAATTTTCCCTAAAAAATTACAGCACTGTAAAACTGTGGTCTTTCAATATTGTTTAATTTTTAAAAATATCTTTAATACACAACTCTTTGAAGTACGCTGTTCTAGCTAAAATACAGATTCCAGTATTTTCATTGAAAATACTATAAATCCAACAGAAAAATAATTGAAAAATAGCACTTTTTCTTATCACCTTATGTCCAATGAGACATTTCCAAGTAGAATACTAACAGTGACAAGTGATGATATTATTCAGGATTTTTAGCTAGGTATTGCTGTGTGAGGTTCTACTTCTTTGCCTATTAAAAAGCTATCAACATTATTTCTAGCTTTTTAGATAAGTAAAGGATGTTTTTATTTCATGTATAAACGATATTGTATTAGCTATTTTGAAAGTGAGGTAAGCAAATCAAGGGTAGACACTAATAAGGATAGCCACAGATTTGTAATAAATTTATTTTCTTTTTTGTGGGTTTTTTTTTCCTTCCTTGCCTTTTATCCTCCCGCTCTTTTTGTCATGAAGATGATATTACTCATACATTTTTTGACCCATAAAAGAAGAGGTGACAGGTATTTCTTTTGTTGGAAAAAAATAAGCTTTATAAATTCTAGTAAAGTACATTTTATTCTGGTAATCTAATACACATGGAAATGGATTTAATTAGGCCAGGTAACTTTTCTGACACTGCTGTGTGAGTAAAAATCCAAATTTACTTGTAGGTTGTCTTTGTATTGACCTAGGCAACTATTAGATATTTAGTTTACAAAAGCTCAGCATTGGCCAAATGTCTAAAAACATAACACCTTGCAATTTTAAAGTACAGCAGGACAAATACATCTTCATGTTGCATAATATGGCAAGACTTTTAGATATTGCTTATATATTCCTTGTAGCAAATTTGCCTGACTGCTTGTGCTAACCAAGGAAAAATTCCTATCATGTCCATCTTCTAGGTCGTTCTACTGTTTCTGGTAACAAGGGTTTCCATGTTCTCTTTTGTAAGAAACTGTACTTTTTTTGCTGGTTTGGTTTGGTTTGGGTTGGGTTTTTGCCTGTATAGAGGAAAAAGGTGCTACCACCCAGACTGACAAAAAATGACACTGTGGCAAATGTCAGCTATGTCAGCTATCTGTGATGCATTTTTAGGGGACTTTAGTCCAGTAATGTCATAACCATCCTTTAAAACAATGTAGAGACCATGACTGATTTCCTTCTCATCCTTACAAAACACCCTCCTTTTTCAATCAAAATACATCTTAATGCTTTTGTGTTTCCCTCAGGCTGTACAATACACTTAAAATTTATGGCTAAAAAATACAGTGCTCAGCAGGTTGACTTCTAGCTTTATTCTATGTATGCAGAGCTTAAAGCAAGCAGAAAAAAAAATGGCATTTCCTGTTGGTTTAATTTATTTTTTTATTTTCAACTACATTTTGTAGAATGTAAGATGTGGATTACCCAGGAGAAAGAAAAAAGAAAAAGCAGCAAAACAGATTCAATATTACCCCTTATTAACTTTTCTACTTTCCTGGCAGAAATGGTTTCTGTCAATACTTTAATTTCAACAGAGCTGAAAAAGAAAAAAAAATTATGGTTTTTGGCAACATGTAACTACAGATCAGATTTATTCTATAAATTTTATGCTCTGTAGTTTCTTTCATCTAAAGTTCTTAGGTCATAATAAAAATCCTAATTCTTTTCAGGTTTTATGTTTCTAGGCTAACAGTGTTGAGCTATACCAGTACTCATGAACTTTAAGGAAAAAGTGTGAAGAGAACAAATATGCTTCTGTATAACTCCTTTAGGCATTCCTTTTGACATTAATACAGCAGGACAGAATTTTTCCCAGTTTTGTGCAGCAGAAAGAAAGAAAGGAAAGGTTCATGTTGATTTTATTTATCACTGTATGTCAAAAATATCTCTATGCTGAAAGCAACTTCCCAATCTTTTAAAACATTCACAAGCATGTACATCAAAGTTACCTTTTAAACACACTGAGATTGATACAAAAAGGAGAGGCAGCGAAGACACGACAGGAAAAAAAACATGAAACCAGATATTCTGTCATTAAACTTGGCTGGCACACCTGCAGCCAAGGAGAGAGACACAGCTACTACTTTGCCAAAAGAAAAAAAAAATCATAGAGGATGAGGATTCTGCTTTTAGCAGACTTCAGTCAGGAGAGAATGAGTGTGTGGATGCCTAACAGGCACTGACACTTGCACCACTAGACAAGTGCTTGCAGTGAAGGTGGGAGGCAGTGCTCCTCTTTCGCTGTGTTTGTGTGGCAAATGGGCTGTGTCAAATTAGCAACAGGGAAAACACTGGATGATGGAGAAACATTAAAACACAGCCTCCTCCTTGTAGGATCCTGTAATGGTGTTCCCAAATGTTCCCAACTGCAATAAAGTAGTTGGCTACTTTGTTTTAACTTCTTTAATTCCTTCATTTCTCAGAAGATGGGAACTTTGATTAGACTGAAGTTTCTTGGTCTGCAGAAACTAAGGTGTTTGCTTGATACTAGTCAGCATTCTTGTCTGTACCTAACATGTAGTGTACCTAACATTTCCACTCAGCACTGCAGTCAGAGGGGTTTTGGGGGGTTGTTTTTTGTTTGTTTGTTTGTGGTGGCTGCAAGGAATTTATCTATCTTTCAGGTCACTGTTATATATCTCTGTAAACCAACTTGTTCAGTCTATACTTACTTTAACCAAAAAACTAAGGATTAAAGAGTTATTTAACTTATTTTTTATAACACAGGCATTTTGAGATAGTCTGGAAAGAGAACCCAAGAGCAAGAGCTTGATCATCTTTATCTTTCAAATAGAAAATGGCTGTACAGCACATTGCAGCCATTTAGTGAGATAGCAGATTAAGAAGCTACCCTATGTCATACTTGGCAGACTACACTGTCCTTTTATTTAAAGATACTTCAGATATCTGAACGTTGTAAAATCCTCCAACTTCCTTGTTGATATGGGACACTGCTTCTCTCTCCACATCAAATTTTGACACCTGAGGTCACTCACAAGGTCATAGCAAGTTTTGTCAAATGTACAAATCTTCCTGTAGCAGTAAACTTTGAGGTCTAGTTGGAAGTTTGTGGTTTTTTCCTTAAAGTGAGGTGGACTGGTTTTGTTCACTTACTGCTGCCAAGAGTTGAAAACAATTTTGATTTCCAATTGACATTCTATTGCTACTGTTGAGATATTATCTTTTTTGTACATCATCTATACTTTAGTCAGCTAGTACGGTAGTTGCAGTTCAAATATCCCTTTATCAGATGTACAGTTGCACTGAAATAAGTAACAGATACTTAGGCACTGAAGTACATGACTAGAGATTGGAAACCCTCAGAGATGCTTAATAGAGAAATTGTTGGGGGTTTTTGGGGGTTTTTTTTTGTGGGTTTTTTTTTTGGGGGGGGGGGTGTTTGGGTTTTTTGTGTTTTTTTTTTTTTAGATTTGAAAGTATCTTGACTTGATTAAAGTTTTTCAGAATCCTTCAGAATGTATAATCAAAGGACCTGTGTCCCTGTTTAAGTAGATGGTTTCATTGATCCATCTTACTACTAATTTTTTTGCTTTTGGAAGCACTGCTAAAGGTGACAAGAATAGTTCTCATCAGGGAAATAATTTGTTCGCTGTTCCTTAGTGATTTAAGTTTTCCATAAAGCTTTAATAAGCACAAGATAACATCATAAAATTAGGGAAAATTCATGTTATTTAACTTTTGATCAAGCAACAGGAAAGAATTAATCTAAAATATATTCACTACTTGGAAGTAACATAGGCCAAAATTAAAATTCTACTTATCTACCATGTGTGCAGATAGATGAATTAATAAAATATACACAAAGTGCTACTAAAACAAAATGACAATATGTTGAATTCATTGTAGTGTAGTTGTTTACTTGAGGCAGAATGTCAGGGGCAGAAGATTCAGCTTCTTTCTTTTTTACTTTAGTATACATAACTTTACTTAAGTATACATAATTTAAATGTGATTACACAGAAAAATTTACTCTCCTGCTTGGAAAAAACCCTTCCAATTATGCTTGAGGGGAGATGTAGCTATATGATTAGTACCACTAACCCAAATAAAAGTGCATTCAGAAGTGCACACACCTTTCACTTAAGTTTTTCCTTAATGGAGCAAGTTTATGTCATCATTAGAGTTTGAACTAAACTGATTCTGAGCAATGCAGTTTCTCAGTCAGGACAGCTGGATCAGAATCTGAAAAGCATGTTCCTGGATCTCTGTTGAGAATTTTTCAAAATTAAGTTGTTCATAAGTTATAAAATATGTCCATTATCCCATGACTGTGATAAAAGCAAACTTAAAATGTTAAATTTGAAATATTGTTGGGGATTTTTCACTTGCATCTGAGTAACTTCCAGGATCTCTTTTGTCATGCTGAGGTGGAGTTCCTCTATTCTCATTACGCAGTAGAATACACCTGTGTTCTACCTTTAACCTAAACTGGGTATTTGTGTTCTGAACCACAGCGATCCTGCACTTATCCTATTCCTTATTACAGCTGTGCTCTCACAGCTTGCTTTTCTGAACAGAGATAGCTTTACAAATGATTTTTTTATCTCATCCAGAATAAAGCTAGAGCAATGGTTTAAATATAAATAAATAAATACATACACACTTACATACATACATAAGATCCTTTTATTTATTCAAGTCAGGGAATATACAAAAGCTACTACTTTTACATTATGAAGATCAAGGACAACATATAATTATTTTCTCTTTTCCATCACTCTGCTGCAGTATCTTACAGACACAATAGGTGTAGGACAATGAACTAAATAATAATAATAATCGATAAACAAAGAAAAAAAAACCCCAGTAGTTGCAACATTAGCAATTAAAATCAAGTTATACAGAAACTTCCATGACATTATTTTCAGAAATAATGTAATCACTTAAAATAGAGTGCCATGAAACAGAGCTTGCAAGATACTACAGTGAAATGGAAATTGTCCCCATCAAAGAGGTCATAATGGGTTCTGAAAATGTACATCCTTCTTTCTTATGAGATTACTGAAACACTGTATAAACTTCATTTATCATCCGATTATTATATTTTAATTATTGACATGATATTTTAGGTCAAGGAAAATTCCGTATTTGGACAGATAAGACCAACAGAGCTTTCTAAATAGATGAAACCTGTTAGTAGCCTTGAATGTATTAGCGCAATTTGATTCTGATTTTCCAATACAATTAGTGTGTGATGCATTTTCCCAATGGGGTGAGAGCAGTCATAAACCACATTATGCTCACAGGAGAGTAAAAAACCAATTACCTTTGCTTCAAGGACACTAAGCAAAGCAGAAAGCCACTATGCAGAATTGAATGGCAGCATAACCATTATCTTCAGAGTGTGCAAGTTTCATTGGTACTTGTATGGATTAAAATTTCACATTTCTGACAGATCTTCCTCTCATATCATATCTTTTCACCACACTTGGTTTTCCATTTCTAGCTATCAAGAAAATGCAGAGGTGGGCTCTTCTGTTATCTTCCCACACTTGTTATCAAGCTCAGAAATTCTTCATTAGTTGATTATTCAGATGGCTTGTCAAGATTAGCTTTATCATTCAAATACCAAAAACTTTCAAATTTTTGATAGTTGGAACACATGCAAAAGGTTTACTGGGAATGATAATGCACAGGTGAGCCATATAATCTCCTAAATTCTAATAAAAGTGTGAGTAAAGTCTGAAAAGGTCATTTATATGATTGACATTTCCAAATTAGTACAACAGGATAATCACTAACAAATATTTTTTTTATCTATATGCAGGTTAATAGTTATTGAATCAAGTTACACTTGAAGGCACTGTTCTGTTCTTGGTGATGCTGTATCTACAGCTGCTTGATTAATTTTTGCCCAGATCTGAGGCAGTGCTCAGGTATTTCAGAGCAATTTTAAACCAGTCTCAGGCATGCCGGTAATCAAGAGAAGAGTTAGCTTTTAGGCACAGCCTCTGGACTAGAACAGGTTAAAGTATTGCTACAAGCTGTCTGCATCAGTTCTTAACAAGAAAATGTTATTCCAGTGAACTAATTTGTGTAAAAGATAATTTCTCATTCAAATAACAATGTTCTTGTATACATCTGTTTTAAAGATGTTTCCGTGAGAATTGAACAACAGACATGTAATTGCATGTTTGGAATGTGTGTCAACCAAAATTAAAGTTGAAGGCAATTTTAAAATATCCCCCAACACCTAAAAGCAGGTTTTTCCTACTCAATATGCTGGGAAAGAAAAGGCAGGGTAACTGCTTTCATGCTGTAAATAACTCCAAGACAGAAATAGCATATTATGCAATAGTCAAACTGAATTTAACTGATTCTACATGACTAAAAATAGTATATAGAAATACCTGATTCATCTAACCAGTAGTTTAATGCACAATATTCAGAAACCTTATATTGTTAACAAATTGGAATGTGTCTCTTTTTATTTAAATTTTGTATCCTGTAAGATTGATTTGTTGCAAGTTTACTAGTTGTGCATAGGGAATATGAGAACATATCTCAAGTGAGAATTTGACACTCGTTAAGATTTTGTACCCTACTTTCATTGTTAGCTACTGGCATCAATATTTCTACTTGCTTTCTTTAGAAATTTTGCAGTAAATGTTAATTTTATTCCATCTGGAATATTAATTTGCCTCTTTCTGTCTATTAATAACAATTATCCTCTGATTTCACCTTCTTGAAGATAGATACTCTGATTTCTTCTGCACATTGGAAAGAAATAAGCCATCTAAAAGGACTAAGAACCCTCTCAGATGTTTCCCTGCTTGAAAGAAATGGTCTCTCATCTTCAGCCTAGCAACTTAATTTTAAATGTCTTTCATACTTATATCATGATGACTTGGTATAGAATATAATTAATAGTATACAATATAAGATGTAAAATACACTCTACATGTCTGTTCATGCAGTTTTAGACCACGACACTGTACATTAAGTATATATGTTGATTTTAATATACAATAACATTACTAGTGTGAATTCAAAAGAAAAAAAGAAGTTTAATTGTCAGCACTGTAAGAAACTTAGATATCTTTTGAAATGCACTTTCTCCATAAAAGCCTTTCTCTTGAAAATTTGTGAAGTAAGAAACATTCTTAATGGTACCTTATAACACAGTCCATGGATGGAGTATTTTCTTAGGTGGAGTTTTCCTTCAAGTTTTCAAAATTTCAAGTTCTAAACAGTTTTAGCATGAACTTAACTACTGCAATGAATATGCACAGAAATTAATAATACTTGTTACTACATAGTTAAAAATTTAAGTGTTTAAACTGTGGAAAGTTTTATATTTCTGCAATTATTAATCTTAAATATAGATTTCCAATGTCTTGTACTTCTCAGAACATATGCTGCTACTTAAAGCTTGTGCCGTTTTTATGTAATACAGAAAGCTAACAGCTTGCTAATGCAATTTTTGAATTCAGACTTAAGCTTTGCTAATTCCTATGAACAGTGTCTGAAAACTCATACTTTCACAATGCTGAAGAGGCTATATTTTCATAACCTTATTAATTGCAATAACCTATTTAATCCAAATTAATTGCAGTTGAAATAAAGCTATTTCCTACTGTTAGAGATAGTTTCATTTTCTCCTGCTTTAACAAACTATGTTATTTTTCATTGTTTTACTTGTCTCTCTCTGGTTTTACTGTGCACATTTCATGTCAAAAATTTATTTTTCCAGTCTCTTGACATGTACTGGATCTCAAAATAGTTACCGTGTATCAGAATGCTTCCAGAATAATATATAAAATTTCTGCCTTTCTCTTATAACAGATTGCTGCAGTTAAACCCTGATGGTTTCAAGTGTGGGTTTTTTGGAGTTAGGGAGCCAAAAATGTGTTGGAGTAGCTGGAAATTTATTTTCATGTTCTCTCTCTTGAAGAAACTATTGTTGCAGTGGTTGCAGGTGGTTCCTCAACAGTATTCATTTTGTTCTGATTATCTTTGTTATAGAGGTATTACAGTTTTTTTCCACTTATAATTGCCATGGTTATGAAGGACTAAAACTTCTTTTATTTTGGACAAGCTCTTTTATAGTCATGTTAATTTAAATAATGAGTGTACTGCATTTTTTAATATGACCAGCTCCACTGTGAATTTTTTGCATTGATAAGAGGTTTTCTCCTGCTCTTTGGCATGACTTATCACATGTTAAAAATAAACATAAGCAGAGAGATAAAAAAATACAAATAGAATATTTTATTAGGGGTAACTCCCTAGAGTATACTAGAATTGTAAGCTTTTCTGAGCCTACATGTCCTCACTGTAAACATGGACAAAGAATATGAGGGAAGTGAGAATAATTCTGGCTTCTGTTGCTCAAGCTGCAAAAGAACTGACTCATTATTTTATAACTATCTAAAGACCTTCTGCGCGAGTTGAGGACACTGTTGGAATCAATTTGCTGTATTGCAATATATGTATTACTTATACTACCTTAAGGCTCCTGAGGATTTCCTGTCTCTTAAATGCTGTTGTAAGTCTGATCATCAAAGGATTGCTACTTTCATTTTACCTAAAACCTCACTTCATTCTTCTGTTTAGGAAGTCCACTTACAGGAAAAATAGAGATGTTCTGGGGACGAGGGTCATCTACCTTAACATTTTACTGGATAAAAAAGGTTTCAGTGGAGTACAAGCAACTGGCATTTCATTTTACGTATTTTTTTGTTCACCAAACACTTATTAAATAATTTGGGCATTTTCCAGACATGTCAGTTTTATAACATCAAATTCAGAAATGGGTATATGACCATTGATTTATTCAGTAGATATAAATAGATGCTTTAGGTAAAGTCCAAGTAGTTGTTCTCTATTTTTAAATTGCAGCTGTTATTGAAATCACAACTACCAAAAAGAAAAAAACCAAAAAACAACAAAAAAAACCCCCAAAACAACCCAACCCCATAAGCCTTTATAATATTTGTGTAATGAGTGCTTGTTTTTCTTCACTGATCACAGCCAAGATGACTGACCACAGCTCCCATTGATATGGCAGAGTCTCTTTCAACTGTGGCAACTAAACCAGTGCAAGCTTGTCACTGAGTCTGAGTATCTCTGGAGCAAGCTAAAGTTTATATATACACTGTACTGAAGAATTGCTCTGGCACAGGGGAGCTTTACTGGTTCTCTGGCTTATATAGGCCAATACTTCAACCATGTGAATATACATCACCTACTTTTAGCTCCTATCTATCCATTCTAAATGACACTGGGGATCTCGGTTCAAGGGAGACTGAGATTCTGCCACTGGAAAAGATGTTTGGGGTTATTTTTCTTTTTTACATGAAAGAACAGGCAAAAACATCTGAGGACTTCCCAGGCATCTCAGACTGCAGCCATAATGCCAAGTTTTGTGATAAGCAAGTTATCAAGAAGTTATCAAGCTTTTTAATGTTATCCTGATTTAGGCATTACACTGGTCCAGAGATACGTGTTTTTCTGAAGAATCTGTGGAATTTACTATCAGCAGCTGAAATTAGGGGCCACTTCTAGTCCACCTTTTCAACACAGATTATTGAAATATTGACTTTTCCAAATGTGAGAGAACCTGCAGTAACCTGAGAAGAAATCAGCCATTGCCCTGACTCTGAGAAGAGGTGGCACAGGGTCTCAAACAACAGGCACCCTCTCAGCTGCTATTTGCTTTGACTGCCTAGAGGTAATCCATATCAGACAGCTACAGAGCAGTCAGGAAGTCCACACTGGAAATGTCTCCCTTTGGTATTTACACATTCTCAAAGTCAAATGTGCAGAAACAAAAACCTTATCAACACAGCTCATACAACAGAACATCTAAAACTGCTGACCTTTTTTTTCTTCTCCTGCAGGTTCTGTAGGAATGACTCCTCATTGCTCATTTGGATTAACTGCATGACCCCATTGGCTTATTGGCTTTTTTACTTCTAGTAAGGACCTATTCCCTTTGGTTTGAAAAAGCCTAACAGGAAAATGGCTGAAACAGGGCTTCAGTAGACCTCTGTTAGTGGTGCTTTCCTAGCCCTTCAGGGGCTTAATAAGAGTGTTGTTTGGTGATTTTTTTTTTTTTTTAATGTTCTGCATATTAGGAAGAGGCTGAAAATCTCTAGCTGCCGATGAAGAGCAGTCCATTAGAATGAGTTGATCTCAAGCATTGTTACTCAACATACTACTCTAGCTGCACTCTGAACATGCCTCCAGCCCTAAAGCCAGGCACAGAAGACAGAGAGCACACTGACTGTAAAGGCAGTGTTGCAACTCTAGTGCAGATCAGTGCTAGGCAGAAGGTCCATGTTCCTGTATTTATGCTTGATCCATGCCGTTGCTGTGGAGGAGTAGAAAGTGCATGAATCATTGCTTAGGTAGCCACCTGCACCTTCTCTCCCTGAAAGTGCCAGAGCAAGGGTGGCAGAAATATTATTTCATTTGCTAGGCAGGGAGGACTATATAGATGAATGAAACTGTTTTCCCTGGCATTCCTGTCTGTATTATTCGAACTGATCAGTGGAACTTCAACAGATAATCATAATGCTCTTGTGGGAAAGAGGCGTCAGATAAAATAATCACTGGAATAGCTATTCCTCTTATTGCTGACAATTACATCAAAATTTAATATGATTGCAAATACTAAGTTCAAGCAGTGGGAGCATTTTACATATTTGGTGTACTTGTGCAGAAAAAGTAGGGAAATGCTACCTTCACCGTCAGGCTTCAACTAGAACTCATACTTCCTGGGATCTCTAAGACACTTGCCAATATAGTCAGCTGCCCCTTGTGAAAACCAGTGGACTCCATGCATGAACATGACTTCATATTCAGTCACAAACAGTTTTGAAACCTACTACAGGGACCTGCAAGAAACTGAAGAATAGTGCAAGCTGTATCTAATGGCTAAATATAATTATTATCCTGTGTTTTGAAATAAATGTGTAACCATCCCAACAGAATCCCAAAGCATTCAGACACTTAACAGACCTCAAAAACATTGATTCTTCATAAACAGTCCTAAAGGTCAGAGTTTTCTTCTGTACAGTTCTCTGTAAAAGTTAACCCTGAATAGAGAGTTGAATGGGCCTATCAAACTCGTCCCAAAATGTACCTTAACAAATTTGGAATCACCTGAATTTTTCTGCACTGAAAGTCCTAGGAATGCTTGATGATGCATAGCAAAACTACATTATTTTTGCACTTTGGGCTTTTATTTCTTTATTAATTCAGTTATTTTTAAAGTGTTACCTTGGATCATTACTTCTTGCAATGTTTAAAATACTTTTTTTTTGTGTGGTATCTGACCCCTGTAGACTTTAGATATGGCCAGAATACCAATTTATAATAATTTTTTTAATCTGATTTGAGGCAATGGGGGAGGAAGACAAACAGTTCAAAAAGAAGCTCAGAAAAGAACACAAGTTGTACAGTTAACATACATGAAGCTGACCAGTATTCAAGGAAGTAGACAATTATATTGCTGAAGTTTTTAAAATTTTTATTATAGAAATAGGAGAGAAGAAAAATGTTATCCCAAGGGAAGAAACAGCCTTTGAAATGACAATTTCTATTGGAGCAGATGTAAGTCTAGTAAAAGGCTACTGTCAATTTTCATGAAATAAATATGAAAACCGTTGAATCTTAAAAATTTATTGTTGTCATGAAGTAGTATGTCCTCCAATTGGCCAGCACCTTCCCATACCTGAAAAGACATTCAATATATACATTTACAAAATGCACACCACTGCCTAAAAGAATCAGGTTTCACCCTATAATAAGTCTGCCTCTTAAAAAATTGTGATAGCCTTAACAAAGAATAAAATTTTCTGTCAGGTCATAGGACAGTGAAATGTGAATGTAAAAATGTTGCAAAATCATAATTTTGTTTTCTTAGTTAATGATAAGATTTTTGTGAATAGAAAAAGATGAAAAATTATCTTGAAAAGGAAATGCCTCATAGTTTGGAATTTTGTTGTAAGAAGTATTATTTTTATTCTTGACAATTCAAAAAATGGTGTTTTTTTGAGGGGTTTTTTTTTTTTTGAGTACAGAAACATTTAAATAAGCAGAATGTGTGGCTGTTTTTATATACATAAAGAGATATAAAATTATGCACACAATAATTTTGTCAATCGTGACTGTTGTACTGCAGATGTAGACAGTTTCCCACATGATTTGTTTACAGTCACAAACCCATATATTTAAATCCTTGTGTTAATACTTTATGCTACATATAGTAATAATTTACACTGACTATATTATATATTAATAATAGCATACTTTGCAATATATTTGTCATATATACTTGTCTGCAAGGGGAACACAGAAGTAAGGAAGAAATTTATCCTAGATATAGGTACCTTTCATGCCACTACAAAAATAGTCAGGATGATGATGCTATTGAGAGAGAGAAAAGATTTCAAAGGCAGAAAAAGTGCGTGGGTTTTTTGGTTTTGGGGTTTGTTTTTTTTTTTTACGTTGGGGGGGATTTGTGGCNGTTTTTTTTTAATTGTAGCATAGTTGATGAAGAGCCTGAATTTACTGTCAAAAGTGTTAGAAAATCGCCTACCAATACACTGATTTCTCATTGGTTCATAAGCACAACTGTTAACTGAGAGGAAAAACTTGCACAGTTGACAAGTGAATACAATTCCCATTTAATTCACTTAACTGAGATTTATTTTGAGCTTTTCTTTCTATTTGGATTTTTGTTGTTAGACAGCTTTGATTTCTAAGAACAGAATAAGGGAATCCATCCAGTGATGACACAACCCTTTTTTACTTCAGAGTAAATTCAGTTAATATTTGTGAAGTTTCTTGCGTTGGTAATCAAACCAAAAGACTTTTCTTCAGTGTATGCTTTGAAAATCCATTTCTTCTGCTTTAAGAGAATTCAAGAGTTTGTATTTAACTCATTGCCACAATCCAGAAGCAAGTGTGATGTTGGTTATAAATTCTCATACAGGTGAACAAAGACATCTGTCCACCTATCAGGGAATTCTTAGGCTTTATTCTGTAATTTTCTTAACTCTGGCAATTAGCACCCTTTTTAATTATAAAGGTGTTGGCCAACAAGCCCTCAGATCCTTGAGCAAGCTTGAACAGGCTTTCAACTCTCACAGCAAAGTTCAGGCGTGGAGTAGGGGGGAGAATGTGATAACCTCACTTGCTAGAATAAAACAGAAGACAAGAGAATAAAGACCAAAAGGGAGAGAGAGGAATAGATCACCAGTACTTAGATCCTTCCTGCCACCATGGATGGTCTGGATCTGGAAACGACAAAAAAGAGAGAGCACATGGGACCTTTCAACTTCCTTTTCTAGTTTACCTGGTACATACTTCTTATATAAAATAATTTTTTCATGCCATTCACACCATATTGATCTTCCATGCAATCAGCC
This sequence comes from Donacobius atricapilla, assembly GCA_013397315.1. Lineage (NCBI taxonomy): Eukaryota > Metazoa > Chordata > Aves > Passeriformes > Mimidae > Donacobius > Donacobius atricapilla. The sequence goes on from WBMY01017405.1 coordinate 541,295, forward strand.
TTTTGGAGCACTCCAGGAAACTTGTGGTGTGAAGGGAAAGCCTGTGTTCCTCCAAATCCCTTTTAGTGGGGTGCCCAGGACTCAATCCTTCTCAAGGCACAAGAATATTGAGCACGACTTTCAGGGCAGACGTGCAAGCCCAGGAACAGAAAAGGGAAGCTGGCTCAGAATAACACAGCCCCATCTCCACAGGACCTGATGGGATTTTCACCCCATCAATCCTTTAATTAGGTGTTTTCTGTTTTCAGAGTCCTGTACCAAGGTTTAAAAGATGAGATGGAACCTGTGGCTTGGTCTTCAAAGGTGTTTATTCTATTTTTTATCTCAAGGCCTCACAGCAGTCTCAATGCACTAAGGAAATGCAGCTATAGGAACACGGACAGAGGGTCCAAGGTCATTTTTAAAGGTTTCTGACCCAGTTAACTCTTAAAGCATAATATATTTATAGTTTTGTACCAATAACTACTACCTATTATAGACATGCAATTTCTACGTCAAATCCATTCTACCAATGTCTCTGTGCCACCATCACAGCAGAAAGTGGAGTAGATGAAGAAGAAGAAGAAGAAGAAGAAGAAGAAGATGAGACAACGCCCAAAATTCTCCATCTTGCTCTGATCTACTTCCATACTAAAAACCCAAAACTACAGATTTTCACCCTGTGACAAACGAAACTATTATTTATTTCAAATCTTTGTTGTTTTCAATTCATCTATGAGTGTTGGAAGTTTTTCCCATGTACTAAGGTCAAAGGCAGTGCTTTCACGGGGTCCCAGCCAGGGTCTCAGACCACCCAGGGCAGTTTGAGGGGTTTTCCCTGTGCCCTGGACTCCAACAAGGACCCTCTCCTCCAGTCAAAACCTTTCTGTCACAAGAGTCAGAATGTTTGAGACAAAATTTGCTTATCTACTTATTCCTGATCCTTCACATTCCTCCTGTTTTCTTTTCCTCAATAATTGTGCTGCATGTCATCTTGTTGCAGAGTACTCTTGTACTTTGCCAGTAGCTGTAGTTGTGTTGATACTTAGAATTTATTGAATAGTTTTCTCCTTTTCCCTTCATCTCTTTCTCCTCCTCCTTCCTTCTTTTGTGATGAAAAGTTTCATAACAAATGAGAAAGTTTGCTATTAATTGCCCATGACAATGAATCCTTTTTACATTATTCATCTTTTCCTGCGCTCTACAGAAGGTCAGACAGTAAACAGAAATATGAAGCCCTTTTGTTTTAAGCTTGGGTATAGTTTTCAAATGGGTTGTGTAACTTATTTCCTGTAAGTTGTAGGAGACTGTGGTGGAGCAGTCTGGGTCGGCTGGGATGAGAGATCTCTAGAGTCCAATGCAGTTCTTGAAACGTGGTTTATTGCATAGGTCGTGGGTATTAGAGCTTTGCTTCAGCAGCCAGCCACAGCTGAAGCGTGCCCCGAGAGAGAGAGGAGTAGAGAGAGGGGTGGAAAGAAGAGAGCGAACCAAGAGAGAGGTAGAAGAGCAAAAAGAGAGTGAAGAGAAGAGGGCTAGGTCCCTTTTACAATACATTATATCTGTTTTTGTGTTGAATATTCTAATTTACACTAACCAACCGGTACAAGACAGGAATCCTATAGCATTTACAGACAGCCTATAAGAACTACAATATTACCATATGTGTTACATTTTAAACCCTAAAAGCTGATTCCTAGACCCTTTTTTCTTCCCTGCTACTTTGGTGAGGTTCCTCTAACCTTTGGACCCTTGGCATGCTCCTATTTGCCGAGGGTATTGTTCAATCAAGGGAGATGCTTCTTCAGCTGGCTAAGCCATTGTCCTGTTCAGTTGTATAGTAACTAATGGCTTGGCATCTCAGTACTCAAAGTTCGCCTTCATTTCAGTTATGCCTATAGGTTTTATATTTTCAAAATCTTTCTCTAAGGAATCATGTTTATAGGGCTTTCCTATTTTATCTTCCCCAACATAAGTCTTTTTGTATCATAAATAGTTTTTTGGGTTTATTTGTTTGATGGCTATAAGTAGCAGTATAGTATATTGTTTATATTTGTTTGATGGCTATAAGTAGTAGTATATTCCCATTATACTGGTGACAAAAAAAATACCATCAAGTAGTGAAATGAGGATTTCCTAACCAGCCTGTGGGAAATCTAACAAATTATATTTACTCCAGTTTTAATCTTTATTCACTTGCCTGCTGCATTGTTTGGTTGAACAAAATGATAACACACAAATGTCAAATACATTTTTTAATATTAAGATAAGTTTAATTTAAGCTGATTACCTTTAACATAAATCACTATCCCTTTGAGACAAATACTTATGTCCTGGAAAGGTTTTGATTTCCTATTTATATCAATGTAGATGCATACTTTATTAATAAATAATTTAGTAAACCTTTCCCTCCCCAGAAATTATTTTTATTTAGCTAGCTTGACTGGGAAAGTGCTGTATAAGCATCATGTCTTGATAAGAAACCAGTATTTAAAACAATGGCTTTCAAATATGCAGGTGTTCATTTACTTAGGCCCTTTCCCCGTTTGAAATCAGTAGATGAATTCCCAGACATTTACTTTGAGAACTGTGGGATCCCTAATAGTTTCCTTCATTTCCTAAATTTGCAGTAGGGCAGTTTTGTAAGTGACAAGTTCACCAGATCAGCCTGTCACTAGGAAGTTCTTTTAATTCAGAGTTCAAAATGTTCCAAATACAGAAGTTCTTTGAGTCTTTGAAAATATATATATAATTTACACAGCATTCTGCATACTCAAAGCACTGTGTAGGCATCACAACTTAAGCATTCTCTATCCCAGAAACAGCAATGAGGAAATGTCATGCATATTTTACAGCAATAAAAACTTAAGGCAGAAAGGTGAGAAAAGCTCAGCCAAAACCATGAGATGAGTAACTGGTAAATGAAATTAGGAACTAGGCACAGCTAATTTTGTCTTTTAATTCACTTCTCCAAATTCTGGTGCTTTTCATGGATACAGCTTCTTGACTAGGATCTTAGATAATTTTGTGACTGTTTTCTTTCACCATGTTAAAAATAAAACAGAAGGCAGGAAAATAGAGCTTCAATTAGTTGTGAAAAGCGGCCAATGGGGCTTTGTAAACCCCTTGAAGGCTTTGATAATTAAGAGATTGTCAACACTTATTCTTTGCTATCTGAATGAGGTGTCTATTATTCAGAATAACAAATCAAAAAGTAAAAAGTAACTCTCAGTATTGTCCTTAGATGTTGTCAGTCTAAAGAAAGCCTAAGAAAAAATTAAACTGGTAAACCTTTGAAGAACTTAGTGTAATTATGATTCATTAGTTTGTTGTTGAGTGAGGGATGATTTTAAAATGTCATTCTCCCTCTATCATATCTTACAGAATATGGAAAGGCATTAATTCTCTTTCTTAGTAGTTCTTTCACTAGCTGTCTATCATCTGCAATTTGAGAATTGGTTTTGCATAAACAACCATGGAGGAATAGATTTTTTCTGTTTTATTCTTGAAATAAAGCAAATTAATGAATATTTCTAAATACTTTTTGTTTAAGTCCATTCTGTGGGGTTTTTTTAATTAGGAAAAAAAAAAAAAAGAAAGGACTTATCATCGTTTGTAACTGGTTTTCTTTAATTTGGTCCCAAAAGACAATTTAATATATATACAGTGGTAGGGGCAGCTTAAAACTGTGCTGTATAGCATTGGTACATCCATGAACAATCATTTCCAGGTAAATAAATACAAGGTACCATTACTGTTTTCACCCCCAAGAAGATATTCTCCAGTGTAGTTCACTCTATGTTGTCAATCCTACATGAAGTGGCTGGGATTCTTAATGGCCCTGTTATTTTAGGCTGTGTTTTCCCGCTATATGTTCTGCACAGCCTGCTCTAAAAGAACCTGCTTGAGCAGGAAGACTAGACAGGATGTCCTTCAGAAGTTCCTTCCAACCTCAACCATACTCTAATTATCTTCCTACTGTCTGCAAAGGCACCGTCTGGAAATCCTAGAGCCAAGCAATGCTTTTCTGTATTCGAGCTGAAACAACCCTTTGTTACTCATGAGCTAGTTCCTATCATAAGTTTCTCTTCCCTCACATAGATCAATTTTCCCCAAGTATTTTTATAGTCAGAACTCTGGATAGTGCAAAATTAGTAGCCTTGATGTCATGATCTTAACATACCATTAAATTCAATTATTGGGTGTTATAATAGTAAAATTAATATAGTTTTTTTATAAATACTGAGGGGTCCTGCTGAGAACACATTGAACTGGAGTCACAGAGATCTTCAAAAACTTTATCTTGATTTGAAAAATAGTGGAATCTTTAGGGCTTGTTACTCCAGAGCAGATTTTGGGGAATGGGATAGAATATATTTCTGACTAGCGCACACTTCTCAGTTAAATAAAAAAGAAAAAAAAAATTAGAGGAACCAGGGAACCAGGAATAGACTTGGAAGCTGAGATGGTAACTGTGAGCCAGAAACTGCTTTGATTATCCTGGGTTTTCCCTGAAAATTCAACTGAATTAAATGAACATAACTTAGAACTGATTTACCACTTTGTTACTAATATAAGATTTGAGCTCATTATTTTCTAAAAGGTTCAGTACAGTACTTGGAAAACCTAGTTATGCCTAATAAAATTTCCATTATCTTACTTTCTTGTGAAAAGCATCGACATCCTTCTCAGGTGTGAAGAATATTGTGTGAAGCATTTTTACTGGGTCCTAAAACAGTGTAGAAAAGTCAGGAGAATTTTCTTCCTGGGTGCTAGCAGTTGGGCTTTCATTACACCATTATGTGATGAAATACCTCCAGTTCATGAAACAACCCAATAAAAAACATAGTTAACAGTGTCAGGGAACATTTTTCAGTGTTATCTCATTTTCAGTGTTTTTAAAAGATTTTTTCCTAAAACCAGCGTAAAAGGAATTTCTATAAAGATTTTTTTTTTTTTAGGAAGGGAATTGATATTATGCCCTGTAGGAACTCTAATGAATAATGACTGTTTCCCCACCTCCTTCCACTGGCAAATATTAAGAAAAATACATATACTATCTTACTCTGTATTGTCATTCTGAGTCTTTGCAGCAGTTTTTTTTTTAGAGTTGAAGGAAGATATCCAAAGATGACTTTTTTTTTTTTTTTTCTGGGGATACTTTTTAACAGAGCAGTTCATCCCTGTATATATTTTAGTTAAACATTTAAAATTCTGAGTCTAATTTTTATAACCTGTTCATTTCAAACAAATGGATTTTAAGTGAAACAGCAGGGGCCAGCTAATGCAAGAAACATGAGGTTGCTGGCCTTTGCTCAGTAGTAATAACACAGAAATTGCAATCCAATTCCCAACTTTGTATTTTACTTGTGCCCCTGTGCAGATTAATTGGAAAAGAGGTTTGGAACTGCACTGTAGTGTGTCATGAGAAAGTGAAAGGTCAGGCAAGCAGTTTTGAAATGTGTAGAAGGAAGGAGCAAGTTATGAATTAAATATTTCTGCAGGAAATTATTAAGTAATTACATAGAAGGAGGAAGAAGAAGAATGATATGGACTTTAATAAATGTGGAAAGAAAAGTCATAAAGTATAAACCCAACTTGTATCTCCCAAATATTTGTACATTAAAATTTTATTAAATTACTGAAGAAGCCGAGGACATCCTATATGGACCATCCCTTTTATGAAGCACAGCTGACAGGACACATGCCATGCTTCCTCCACCATGATTACAACTTAGCCTGATTTCTTCCCACTCCTCTCTCTTTTTCAAAATCCTGAATAGAATGTGCATATTTAGCATGACTCCATTCTAACTAGGATCACATGAGAAACTTACAAGAAAAAGATAAAATCTGGATATCTCTAAAGGATAACAACAGTGAATAACTGCTAAAAAAAACATTTAAAAATCTGGAATAGAAACATATGTTCTCCATTTCCGAATTCTCTGGACTCCTGTCTTCAGCTGTTAGCACAGCAAGGCTGATAGCTCTCCAGATCAACAAAACTTGAGGATTTTAGGGACATACTCTTTCGATGCAAATAAAAAAGTCAGGATTTAATCATTTCATTTCTTATTAGACAAAGATGGATGATTTCTTACATCTATATTTTTTTTCTCTTAAAACAAAATTCCATACAGAATTTGAGCTAGGCAGGAAAAGGGAAAGTGATCTGAAAGGAGCAAATTTCTGTATTGTTTTGTAGGATGAGATCAATTGAGACTGTGGACAGAAAATTTAAAAGCCAGTAATTTAGGTGCATTTTTTGCAAAAAAAAATAGTGCAAGTTACATAATCTACAGATTTATTTATTTTTTAAAAATATATTTTATATATTCAATGTAAAATGAGACATCAGGTATGGTAACATTATCACTTACTCATTGTATGAGTCGACATACATAGTTATGGCAGGCAAGCACTACATGGAATTCCATGCACATATGGAATCTTCAGAAAGAGCTCAGACCCTGAAAGAATTATAGAAATATTGATAAACTTCAGTTATATGTGTACAAGTATATTCAATGCCCATAGCACATATTGACATATTATCTGAATAATCCAAAACAGAATTTATGATTTTGTACATAGAGAGAGAAAATAGAGGTATCTCATTTACAATATCATGTACCATGGTACAAATAAGATTTAGAAGATCGATCAGATTTCAGTATGATAAAGCAAAGCAAACCTCAAGATCTGTTGGCGTTGCCCACCATTTTTCTGCATAATAAGAAAATATAAAATTCTAATTTGCTTTTTCATCTCCTAAAAGAATAACATTAAAACACTTTTGAAGATTTTCTTTCTTAAAGTAAATCAAGGATTTTTTGCATTGATCCCTGATAACAATAAAACAAGCTGGTAAAAAAAGTCAAAATAAAACTATTGGAGGAAAAAGGAGACAAAGCAACAAGAAAAGCCATTTGTTAATATATATTTTCATTATAAATATATAAAGCCAAAATTATCCAGGTACTTCTTAGGTCATTTAAATTGTATCAAATACTTATGAATATCCCTTAATTATATTTTCACATCCAATTTTCTTCACATGTAGAATCTTCAACAGTCTTATGAATGGAGATCTCTTAGACCAGCCTGGTCCCAACCCGCTGGTTTAGCATATCAAGTAGGTATCTAGAGTGATGTAAAATTTACTTGTGTCTTTGGAGTCTTCTAAGGAATTTTGTTCTCTCCTGTGTTGTTTTTTTTTTTTCCTTGAATGCACAAAGCTTTACGACTCTGTAGGCTTTCTAATAATGTCTGAACAGAAAGTTCACAGTACTCTGCATCACATGAGGGATTTGGGACACAAGGGTATAAATTCCTAGCCATCTAGGTATTTTGAAAGATACTTAAGTTCTTTAAGCATTCTTGACAAAATTGTTATATTTTCTGTATAAAAAAGTGGATCTCATTTTATCACATTTTCTGTATCTGTGTGAATTAGACTACATATCTGTGTGTATTAGACTGAATACCTTCAGCCTCTCCTCCAGCTGCCGATGATAACTGCTTCCCAACAATTTTAGAGCACATCTAAATTTGTGATAGACTGACTTTATTTTCCCTTTTTTTTCAGCTCCCATTACTTTTCAAAATACTCCTACTTTGCAGCTAAATTTTTCCATGTTCATTTTTATTGAACTTTCTAATTTCTTTCCAAAATCTGAATGTAATACAATGTTCTTTATTTTTATTTTTTCTCTTCTCTACAGTGTACCTCACTACCTCATTTTCACTCCTTCTTCAGTCTATTTTGAATACTAAAATTACAACATATCACTTATCTGTGATAACACACTTATATCCTTTATATCCTGTTGCAGCATGGTTAGGTATTTTTGTTGTGGTTTTTTTGGGTTTTTTTGTTTGGTTGGTTTTTTTTTTGTTTTGTTTTGGGCTGGGTTTTTTTGCTTCTTTGATTTGTTTTTTCCTCAAAAAAATACAAGGCTGTTTGGGGAAGCAAATTCCTGGGGATTTTTTTTGTTCCTTTCATCACATCATATGATACTGTGCAATGTAACTGTTCCAATGAAGAATCCTTCCTCAATATCCAGCTACTTAAATTAACTTCCATACCTTGCATTAGGGCTGACTTAATGACTATGAAGCTTTGTACTTGAAGCACTTTCATTCTTGAATATAAAGCATTCTGAAAGAGGAATTAGTGATATCTTCTTGAGAAAGGGATTGCGCACATGAGATATGCTTCTCTTGAGGATGGCAGTGCTAAACGTAAGCCTTTGACCCGATCTACTGAACCGTACTCTCTGGAGTTATGTTGCTATTGAAGACAGGTATGGAGACGTATTTCTCATCCTTCTCATTCCATAGTCCTCTATCGGATAATTTAAAACTGATTTTCTAGTTTTCTTTCTCTTTCTAAATTACATGCATAACGACTACTGGAGCATTTCACAGAGCAGTAAACATTGTCTCGTGCAGCTTCTGTGGTTATGATCCCAGGTGACATTATTGCCTCTCACATGTTCCACAAATGGGGAGGTTATAATTTAATTAACCCTGATAATGTCAAAAGGAAATGTATAAATGCCAAGCTATTTCCAATTTTTTTTTTCTTTTTTAATGGGTGAGCCTAGAAGAACTAGCAATATTGCATATTAAGGTTACAGAAGCTAAGAGAAAAATAAAAGCAAAAAACCAGAAAAATCAACCAGAACCTTTTTAATATAGGGTTTTACTGTAATGCTTCTCATTAGCATAACCATTCATGGAAAGGTACATTTTATTCAACAATGCAGTGGCTGAGGACTTTACAAATGTGGACACTGGAGAAGAAAAGAAGCCATAAAGATGTGCACTTAGAATTTGGTCTCAGTTATAAAGTAAACCTGTATTTACTTATTTTAAATTTGCTGAGTCAGTTCGGGGAGGGGGGGAGGGGGGGGGTGCTTGC
>WBMY01017405.1:557781-710955 GCA_013397315.1 Donacobius atricapilla
AAAAAAAAAGTGACTCACACACAAAAACAAGTGATCTGAAAAAGATTTCTATGCATTTTAAGCCTTACCTGATAATAATAATCCATTGATGGAATTATTGGACCAACAGTGTGAGATGGTTGGAAGGCTTTTCATAAACACCAAGAGTAGATTAACTACTAACTAATAACCCCTTAATAAACTAAATATCATGTAGACTTGCCTGAGCTGGGCAAAGAAAAGCTGCATAAAAACTCTTCCTCTGATTAGCTTATTCAAACCAAAAGGTGAAGCTACATTAATATTCTAACAGAGTCACATTAAGAACAGAATGAAATTTTTCATCCAAGCGTTTGATTGGGCAAGCACCGGTGTGCTGTGTTTGGGCAAGTTTTTATAATCCTCTAAAGAATATTACAGAAGGTCTTGGACAAACTGCCTGCAGGGAGGAGAATTTAAATCCCTATATAATATTTGCCACCTTCAAGGATGCTAGGGAGAAACCGTTTTTATTTTTAAGTTCATAACAAGATTTTGTGTTACACGAGCCTATTAAGGATGGAAAATTTCTTTACCTGTAGAATAATTTCAATAAATATTAATTATGCCCTATCTTTTTTAGACTAAATAAAGCTTAACATTTTTATGCAATATACTAGTAGCCTTTATTTTTTAACCCAAGATTTTCTGTCAGGCTCACCTACAGACATGCTTCTTCAAGTCTTTTAATTTATAAAATAATGAACAAAAATCTACAGAACTTGGGAAGTGGAACTAATCATGTGAGTATGTCTAACCATATCTCCGTGTGTTTGCATAGTTCAATCCTATGCCAGCAATGGCAGTAAAATTAATTTCAAATATTACCATGAATCATAGCCATTCATATAATATTTCATAAATAGATGCCTAACATTCTCACTGCAAAATTGTACAAAGAATAAGTGAATTTACAAAGATTTACTTACAAAGAAAGTGAATTTAATGATAATAATAATGTATTTAAAAAAAAATAATGTACTTACCTATTTCTCAAATACGTAACACCTCAGGTATGATATAAAGCAGTTTCTTGGTACCCGGCAATAAAAAGGTAAGGAGGAAGAAGGAAACCACAGCGGACATTCAGATTGATGGTGTTTGTCTTCCCAAGCAACATGAACTCTGATTTCCTGGAAATGGTGGAACACCTGCCAGTCCATGGGAAGTAGTAAATGCATTCCTTGCTTTACTTTTTTTTTTACTTGTTAAACAGTCTTTATCTCAACCCTTAAGCTTTCTCATTTTCACTCTTGTGATTTTCTCCACCATCCCAATGTGAAGGAAGTGAGAAAACCTCTATGGTGCTTTCTGACTGCAGTTAAACCACTACAAGATGTTTAAAAAATGGAAGAAAATTCATCTCTTCTATTGAGTTTCTCAGCTACAGGTACCAGATAACCTGAAATCTCAAAATTTCTTTCTTTTCAAGCAAAAAAAAAAACATTTAGTGAGCATTTCAAAGAGAGTGGACAAAGCAACATAAAAAATAGTCTATAAAAATACAATTGTATGTATGTTCAAAAGTTTGAATTAATTTATTGAATGGCACATAAATACCCCATGTGTAAATGCTTATAATCAATGTTAGGGGGTTAACAAAGTCATTCTCTTGCAAGTACTTTGCATTAGGTCCCTTTTCTTGTGTATCCTAAAGCAGGGATGTGGTTAGTGACCCAATAGAAGGGGAATCTAACATTTTGCTGCTGTACAACATGTTTCAAAAGCCAAGGAAATTCTAGAGTATAGGTAAAGTGTGGGTTAATTCTTCATGACAGTATTATACATCTTGATTTCATAACTAACAACTTCATGTATTAGCATACTAGAAACACCCACGTTGCTCAGGTAAAATAATAATTTCTGTCTGGACATAATTAGCAGCACTGTACTGGCAGTTGTGCCATTATAACTACTGCAGTAATATTTTATAAGTTCATTTTGGTCTATTATGCTGTAGAATAATTGCCTTTGTAAAGATAACAAGAACACTTAAAGAATCATATGTTATAGCAAGATATGTAATAGTGTCATAGCTGCACCTAACATAGGCTAATATGATTTTGTTTCCACTTCTTAGGACTATCAGTTGAAGGATATGAACTTATGTGAAATAATAACTGTTTCTTTCAGTAAATGAAGTTATTTTCCTAATGCATTTTAGTATGTATATATATATTTATTATATGTGTGCAATACCATGCTGAGTAGCTGATACCTTATCTAGAACATTGTCAGACACACTTAAATCAGCCTAACTTCTTAGTGAACATCTTTTTTACCTTTATTAATTTTAATGCATATTTAATGAAGATAGACATTTTATTAAAAAACAACCTAATTGAATACATAATTTGACAGCTTATATGAAATTTCCACTATAAATGCATGAACATATTTTAAAATTGTTTCAGCATCTGTAGGTTGTCACATATTAGCTCTATCACAAAAGTGAATTAGAAAATAAAAGACAGATGACTGGCAGTGTTCCAGTGTGACCTACACTGCTATAGTATTATAAATTAAAACAGTGGCTCAAGGTCATCAGCCTAGTCACTTACTTGTCATTTAAGACCAAACAATTAATATGGTTTTGAAAGAGGTTTCATAATGTTTTCCTTTATTTGTAAGGTAGGTCTTTTTCCATTTAAAATATTTCCAATATTTATTCTTTTTTGGAAAAGTCCTAGAGAGATGAATTATTCTTAAATTTTCAGTAAAACTGGCTTCAGTATTCACAGGTAGAATAGAGGAAAGCAGAAATAATAGCATTTGCAAGACTTATCTTTAAGATCTTCATTCCTCTTTGAAGAGAAAGACAATGATAGTGGAAAATTAATTTTCCTATTTTGGTCCACTGCTTCTAAATAATCTATGTGTGATGATTTAATAAAAGAGTAGTGATTGTAAAGCTATTGAAATACTGATAAACACACATGCACACACATACTTGTAATAGTTTTGGAAATACTTGAAAACTAAAAAAGAGTCTTTGGAGCCATTTGTTAATTTCCTTACTTTCTTAAACACTGAAAACTTTCTGTGATCTTTTATATTTTGGTTCATTTGGTTCTTCGTGTGAAGAAAAGGTTTTACAAAGCATTTGTTCCTATCTTCCATGTATATTACATGAAGAATGGGGAACGGCAAGTAGATAGAGATAAATGTCTTAGGATGGTGCTTTTATTTCATTATTGAGAAAGACATGGAATTCTAGTATGCTAAAAAGATGTACATGTCTTTTGAATGTATGGGGAATTAAAATGATTAAATAGATAAAAAGACAACTCTCTTGATATAGTTCGCAAAAGAAGAACTAACACTACATTATGCATGCTTCTTCATGAATGCCAGATTTTTAAATAATTAGACAAGGAAATTTTGGATGTTTGCTCCCAAATGCAGAAATTGACGTAGTAGGCATATTGGAAACTTGGTGGAATACTGTCAGTTGGTGTCATACTGGAACATCAGGATGACAGATTTGACCATAGCTGTGATGGAAGAATATTTGATGTCAAGAGATCTTAAAATGAAATAACGCTAACTACATACCTAAACTAGTATCAAATGCTGTACATAATGAAATTACAGAGCCCAAAAAGAAAAAAAAAAGTAGTATTTGATCTGTAATACTGATCATACACCTAAAATGCTGATTCTGCCTGGATATTTGCTAGGCTACAATGGAGGCGATATAGTAATCAGACATCTTGTTATGAAGAAAATGGGAAAATTCAACTCTTTATGGTCTGGAGGCTGTTGTAGAATTCCATATTTGAAATTCAAGGCAAACAACACTGCCTGTACGGAATATTTTCGGACAGGAGAGAGGAAATAGAAGGAAAAAGGATGTTATTATATATAAGAACTATTCCTTCAGAAAGCTGAGCTCAAGTCCAAACAAAAATTAAACATGAAATAAGACTCCAAGAAACACTGCCAGATCAAATGTAGAAACAATGCTTTAAAGAAGGCCAAAAAAAGTTGGAGGAACAGCTTACTAATGAAAAAAAAACCCTGTTAATAAATCTGTGTTAAACAAGTCAGTAGCAGGAAGACTTCCAGGAGTCTGTAGGACTTTCTGACGATTAAGCTATTAAACAAATCCAAAGTATTCAGAGAAGATAAGACACAGAAGAAGAATGAACCCTTTTCATTAGCATCCACAAAGAAACTGAGAAGATTCTCATGGCTGAATTTTTCCTGGTGGGCAACTTCTCAAGGGAACTGACTGAAACAAAACTTATGGAAGAGAGTGTAGTTCAAACAGAGTGAATTTTAGCACAAATCAGAACCAAACTGGATTTATTCAAAGCTTCCAAACTGAGTCATAGCAGTGGTGTGTCACTGCTTTTTTAAGAGTTCCTTATTGCATGTGGAGAGTAGCAAATGTGGAGTCACTGGCTTTAGAAAAGATTCAGGGAAGGCTTGGCAGCATTTGTACTTGGAAAATTAGTATAACTATAGTTAATGACACAATTAATGACATTCAGTTAAATGTGATTTGCTCACATACAACCAGCTTCTTTTTTGTAAAGCTCCACAAAAAAATTTCAGGGTTTTGAGAAAGAAAAGATCAAGTGATTTTGTTAAGTTGAACATCTTAAAAGAGTTTCAGTGAAATTGGTCACAGAATCATACAGCAAAACTGAGCAGCCAAAGTGTAATAATTAAGCTCACATGTGGACTTAGAAAGTTTTCTTCTACGGCAAAGTTTTTGGCAGTAGAGGCGAAGGTTGCTTGTAGAAAACAGCAGAACTTCTTTGAGGCAATAAAATGGCCAATGAAATTCAGTAGACATGGACGTAACATGATGCATATAATGAAAAAAAAATCCCAACTTATATACAAAATGAGGTGATCTTTTTCATTAAGACATAAGGCTTTGAGTCACACTAATTTTATAGGGAAATCTGATAGTATTGAGTAAAAAAATTATTAACAGTAAGTGGGAAAAGGAAATAAACTGAAACAAAGATAATACTCCTACATATATTTTCTACCAATATATTGATTACAGAATGCAGTATTGGATTTTTTACTCTATTGCTTCCCCTCCCCTTCTCTCAGAAGCACCTAGTAAAATTGCAAAAGGTTTGGATGCAGACAATAAGGACTATAAAGTTTATAATTATTTTTAAATGATGAATTAGTCTTTACCTGAGGGAAGAGGGAGGGAGGTAATTCCTGTAAACAAGGATACCTGAGGGAGTTATGATAGCTGTCTCTGACCAGGAGTGACATGGACAAGCCCATAGACCTTTGAACAAGCTTTTTTTTTATAATTTTTATTTATACATTGCAGCACGTGAGAAAAAGCTGGAAAGGAGCTGTATCCAAAGCAAATAAACAGCAATATCTTTTCAGGACTGAATATTAGACCTCTGCTATTTGTTGATGTTGAAATTTTCTGATTCCTGTAGATGTTAAAATTTTAGCTTATGCTGGGCTGTAGAGGAGACTGGACAATTTTTTTTAGACACAAAGGGTCAATAAATTCAAGGGTATTATAATGTGACTGGAAATATTCTGGATAGGAAAATAACTTCTTCTATTACTTAGGCAATTACAGTTCTTCTATTCCTTAGGCATTTATCTTAAGTACAGGAACATTTATTGCATTCATTTTGGCCATTTGTATGTTTAAACTGCAGTAAATTACAACAGAACTAAAGTCCAAGACCAGCATATTGTTTTGAATTTTGCTTCCATGTAAAGTAGCCACCTTGAAATGTTTACCAACCAGTGTAGCAAATTGCATAAGTGTTGTAAAAGGCATGTACAATAGGGGAAAAATTCCTTCCTAACAAATAAGTAGTCATTTTGCATTCTAATGTGTGAATTTAGTGCCTACATTTTAATCATTAAAATTATAATTAAAGGGCAAACATAAGTCAAATCCTTGTACAATTCCACATCAATATTAGTCTTGCAGGTTCTAAATGATCTGAAATGTCCAGGAGATCATTGAAAACACAGGAAAAAATTTTCAGTTACTTTAGTTCAGTTTACACTGACTAAGATAAATGGAAGGTGCTTCAGAGATTTATATCGGAGGAGACAGTTCTTTAGAGTCTGTTGACTATTCTTGCCAGCTTCGTGAAAGGAATTCTGTGTCAACCAGACACAGACAATTATTAAGATGGGGGATGTAAAAGTGCAAGAAAGTATCTGAAAGAGCAGGACCCAGACTTCTGGGTTATAGAAAGCAGTACAGTATTTGAATGGATTACCCACACATGGAAAGGATGAAATTAATTTTACTCTTGTAAAAGTGTATAGTCTGTAACATATAGGAGGATAACAACTTGTGCTGATTTATTGTACTGTAGGTGTGGGGAAGACCCTTCATTAAGGGCCAGAAGACATGACAGTCTAAAAGTGTGCAGAATCCTAGAAGCTGAAACTTCTCATTGCCTGTGTTTTTGACTCTTCTCAAAGCTTAGACAGTGGCACATCAGCCTTCTTATGGTACACTGTTTCTATGTAAGATGGGAAAAAATAACCACTGCATCACTGAAAACATTAGTCTGGATTTGTGCCTGTCTCCACGAGGCTATAGGACTAAATAAAAATACCCAGCAAAAGTTCAGCCTTTTTCTTTCCAAGAAAGCTCATGGTACTTCTGTGACAAATTTGTCTCCATCTGTGGAGCCCAAACCTGCAACCCATACAACAGTGTTTGCACTTTCCTTTAGATTTCCTTTATATCAAACAGATACCTCACCTAAGATTTCCAGTGTTTACCTGAAATAGTACATGGGTACAGAAGAGTAAATGAAAGCAAAATTTAAATTTAAGGAAGGCTCAATGTAAAGGGAGAAAATTTTCTGAAAAAGTTTAGTTTTCTTTCAGCAGGTTTCCCCAAGTTACCATGGCATCCAAACACATATAAAAATTATTTTTTAGCATTAAAAAGCAGAAGCTTTGAAAGGTGGATGCAGAGGTTGTATGATTAAAGAAGGATGGGTTTATATATATGTATATTTTTTTTTTCATATTAACTACAATGCTTGTAGAGAAAATACAAAATAATACACTTTAATTTAAACTTGGATTTTAAGGACTGATTCAGGAAACTGTGTGAAATTAGTATAGAAGTACAGCTTTAAGACTGAGATTATTTGATGAAAACTTTTGACAGATTTTGCATTACTACTGATCACAAAAATATAGCTTCTAAATGTACTTTTATGTGGGAGAGTCCTTGCTGGTCTTTAAGACTACTTTAATGGTTGAGTGAAGTCTATAGAAATTACATGAGTTTTGAATCTGTCACAATCTTATTTCTTCTTTTTGAGCCTTTTTGGTTTTTGTGGTTTTTTCATATTTTGTCTATAAATGGCTATATTTAACCATCAAANTTATGTAGCTGCCAGATAATCCACAAATTTGAGGACTTTCTGCTATAATAGTGAATATTTTTTCAATGTTTGTTTGTTTTCCTTTTCCTTTGAAAAACTTGTAATGAAAATACTTTCTTCCCTGGAGTAGTTAAAATACTGTTAAAGTATAGTTTTCTCCTATATGATAGACCATTCCTGACTGCCACTTTGATGTTACATNAAAACATTAGTCTGGATTTGTGCCTGTCTCCACGAGGCTATAGGACTAAATAAAAATACCCAGCAAAAGTTCAGCCTTTTTCTTTCCAAGAAAGCTCATGGTACTTCTGTGACAAATTTGTCTCCATCTGTGGAGCCCAAACCTGCAACCCATACAACAGTGTTTGCACTTTCCTTTAGATTTCCTTTATATCAAACAGATACCTCACCTAAGATTTCCAGTGTTTACCTGAAATAGTACATGGGTACAGAAGAGTAAATGAAAGCAAAATTTAAATTTAAGGAAGGCTCAATGTAAAGGGAGAAAATTTTCTGAAAAAGTTTAGTTTTCTTTCAGCAGGTTTCCCCAAGTTACCATGGCATCCAAACACATATAAAAATTATTTTTTAGCATTAAAAAGCAGAAGCTTTGAAAGGTGGATGCAGAGGTTGTATGATTAAAGAAGGATGGGTTTATATATATGTATATTTTTTTTTTCATATTAACTACAATGCTTGTAGAGAAAATACAAAATAATACACTTTAATTTAAACTTGGATTTTAAGGACTGATTCAGGAAACTGTGTGAAATTAGTATAGAAGTACAGCTTTAAGACTGAGATTATTTGATGAAAACTTTTGACAGATTTTGCATTACTACTGATCACAAAAATATAGCTTCTAAATGTACTTTTATGTGGGAGAGTCCTTGCTGGTCTTTAAGACTACTTTAATGGTTGAGTGAAGTCTATAGAAATTACATGAGTTTTGAATCTGTCACAATCTTATTTCTTCTTTTTGAGCCTTTTTGGTTTTTGTGGTTTTTTCATATTTTGTCTATAAATGGCTATATTTAACCATCAAAACTGTTATGAAATTGTTTGACTTCTGAGGTGTAACTGTATAAAGGTCTGGATACTTGCTATTATTCATTTAATGGAAATAAAATATAATAATAGTAGGGAGAAAAAAATTAAAATATGAATATTTTAAACATTTGTATTACATCTTTATTAATTCTGTATTTTTCTTCTTCTTCTTAATTAGATAAATTAACATAAATAATTTAATTACAAGGTTTTGGCAACATAAAAGATTGTCTTCATCCCTCAACAGAGAAATATTCAAAGACATAAGTCAGGAGCTCCACTGGTTTAACTGAGNCTGACTGCCACTTTGATGTTACATATTTTAAGTTCAACCTTTTTGAGGAACTATAATGGTGGAATATGAAGTTTTTCATCAGAGCAAAATTAAGGACAAACAAGACCAATACCACTGATACAATGGAGAAGTGACTGTCTCCTTAATGTTTTCTCCATGGTCAGCTTTGAATAATTAAGAAGCATAGTATGTTGAAGGAAGTCAGAGTGGACCTATGTAATGCAAGACCTGTTAAGGAGGATAAAAAATCCAAGGTAGCTACTCAGTTCTTAAAATGTCTGTCTTCTTTCTTTCTCCTTAATTTTAATCTCTTATTTTAAATTGTTACAGATTTCTTTCTTAGTTTGTATTTTGATAATTTAATCCTTAAACAACATAGTAAAAAAAATTATTCATAATACCTTATCGCAAATAAATACACACAACATTTGAGTATACACTTAAACTTCATCACCGAGCTAAGGATGTGTTTCAGCTTTGTTCTGAATCAAGATATTTTTCTACCCTGGAGCTTTATCCTAGTACTTGCCATTTCATCCAGATTCCTTTAAGCTTCCCGTAAGAGATTAAGTTGCCTTTAATGGAAATGGGATAATGTCCTAACTAAACTGGAATTACTATAAAGCTGTATACCATGTAAATCAGGTTGTCACTTAGTTTAAAAAGTCATAAATAATACTAACATGCTCCTTCCTGAGGGAAGAGTATCTGATTTAATATGGTAATGCTCTTACATCAAATACAGAAGCAGACCTTCATGCATGTATTTCCAGTTTACAAAAAGATTGCTTGAACGGTTATCTTGAATTGCCATTACATTTTAAAACAGAAATGCCAATATTGTTCTTAGGCAGAATTTCATTACTATTCCTAATATTCATTATAAATTTGCTTTCAGTAGACATTGAGAAGCTTTTAGTATATAAAGGTTTTTTTGTGTTAAAAGATTTTCATCATTAATTTACAATAAAGTGTTCAAATTGCCATTTTCACCCTCACTAACCCATGACATCAGTTGTCTGTCTGATTTATTGAAAGCTTAGCATATTTTAACAAATGAGATAGAGGAATAGATGCCTTGTGAGAAACAAGTTTCCATTTTACAGATAAAAAGTCGCATAACATATCAGTGCTTCCATGAAAATTATAAGCACAAGACATTCTGTGGATCATAAGATTTTTTTTCCTGAGTGTTTGTAGGTTGAATATTTTGTTTCATTACACCTTACATGAGCAGAAAAGGTCATTTTTATTTATTGATATTTTTGGTCACATTAGTGCAATATGGTTACTGTCAAAATTCCAAGGAAGTATGAGATGAACTTTTGGCATATCACAAAGAATATTAAATCATTATGCCGAGTGTATTAGAGATGGAGAATGACTCCTGTGTTAGCAACTGATGATGAAACAATAGGGAATAGAAAAGGTAGAGTAAAAGAGTATAAAGGACAGACTATAAGACTGATCACATATGGTGTTTGAGACATAAAATAACATTAGAGAAACCTATTGAAAATATGTCAGAGTAAAGACTCCTTAGATTCACTCCTACGTTAGTATTTTTTGGCCACAGGAAAATATCTTTGGCATATTTTTAGGTATAATTGTTTTAATGGATAATGGATAAACATAATATCAGCATTATAATTAGTTAAAGCTTGCATTAGGAAAAAGAAGTTCCTTAAAAAGCTACGATACGTACTTGAAGAAACTCTGAACAAACAGTACAGACATAGGATATTTTCTATAATAAAGAGAATTTAAGGTATACGCATATTTACCCAAAGTTCATAGAATGCATTCTAGTTCAACATTTGGTATAAAATATGTCAGATTTACATTTTTAATATTTTTTTTCTAAAATAAATATAATTTTCAATGTTATAATGCCTTGCTGATAAACTTCTATAAAAAACCTTTGAGTCCCATTGAGCCCTTTGGATTTCAAAGCAGAAGTTACTTATCTCTTAGGGTACAATTGAGTTTCCCTGAAAAACAGTACACGGATTGCCATTCCTTGCACCTCAAATAAGATTTCAGGGTCTGCCATCTTCCTGCTTTCTCAGTTTTTAAAAACTGGTACATCTTCAGCGGTTCTTATGACCTCCCTATAAGGCATGTGTCAGCCCCTCAGCTTCCCAAAGCATGGAGGGCACTGTCAAACCTACTGAGTCTGACCCCTCACCTATCTGCTCTTTTTGAAGGACAAACGTAGCTTTAAAAGCTATAAAGAACATTTTTCCCTTTTCCTTTCCAGGTCTAAGATACCACTTGCCTTGTTTTTGAAGGGCTAGAAAACACAGTATGCACTTCACCACTGAGTAATATCTTATCCCTTTTTTTTTTTTTTNNGTGTGTTTTTTTTTTTTTTGATACTTCCTAAACAAATAGAATGCCACAATTCTTCTTAATCTGTCAGCTTAATGCATCTACAGCATTTGGCTGAGAGTCATACATGTAGAAATAAAACGGTTCTCATATCACCAATTGAATTCTGAGATCATCAGGGCCAGGGCACATAAACATCCACAAGGGAGTTATATATTGTATGCTTCAGCCAGCCAAATGTCATTGCTTTATGGAATTATACAGTATTTAAATTGAAAATTATTTCCAAGAGTTAGAGCATTTATTAGTGAACATTCTGGCTACAAAAGCTTTAAACACCATTTTGCTGTGTCCCAGTGCTAGCAAATGAGTGTGCACTAAGAAGCAGTCAAACAATGTAAGTTACTCATCAATAATGCAGTAAGAACTGAAAATAAAAACACCCAAGTAAGTTACTGTTAGCACTGCCCAGAAGTGAATAGCTAATAAAACTGAGAAGTCTGCTTAACTTTGAGTAACTGTGAGATAATCAAATACAAATAAACAAACAATAAAACAAGATGCATAAGTTTCTAGAATTTTCCTATCAAAAAATTGAAAATAGTTTTCATTTCTATTTATCTGAAATGTCAGATTATTTTATGTCCTGGAACATAAAATCTTGCTACTTTCTGATGGCCTGACATTGTATATTATTTAGATGAATAGCAACACTGAAGTTAACTCAATAGGAGAAGAAGAAAAAAATAAAAATTAAATTAAAACCAGGGAAGATAACTGTTTTGTCTGGCTTCATGGCCGTTTCTGTAGTGTTTGTTCAGGGTGTTTCAAAAGCAGTTGGGAGGATAAAGTAGCTCTAGCCACTATCTGATCAGGATTAGAAAGCTCAGAACATTGTTTGCTCTTCTTTTGTTTCTTTTTATTAGATGCAGCAGGATTTGACGCTGCAGAACCTGAAGGGATGCTATGAGGTGTCAGTGCCAAAGCAAGGGATTGTAAGATAGCTAAAGACTTCTTACCATGCTCATGACCAACTTTCCAAGAAATCAGTATTTGTACTCTCCTGAAAAACGGGCAGCATTCTCGAGGTTTTTTTTTTTCAGTGCTTACAAATAATTTTTACAGTGCTTGTTAGCACTGTGTATTGTATCAATGGAGTGTATTCTCCAGTGATAGCTTAATGGAGAATGTACTGTTTGGGCATAAAACTTTTTGTCAGCACATTTTGCTCAGACTTTTAGTTTATGTAAAGCACATTTTTAATCTTTGAAGAAATAGTCAAAATCAATCTCAAGGCAAAAATTTTTAAAAAAGGAACAGAAACGCGGTAAAAGCCAAAAGTGATCAAAAAATTGGAAAATAGATTTTATTTTAATGCTTTTCTGCATAAACCATCGTGGAGATAAAATTGTGGTTGACTGGGACTCAAACACATTGCTTTAAAAAATCCTAATGGTGTCAGACTTCCTTTGGTACAGAAGCAAGAAGAGTTTCAGTGTCCCTGTAATACATACTGCTTGAATCATCTTCTCAGTTAGTTTCTTAACATGATAGGTACTGTGATAGATACTGTTATTTTTCTCAAGTGTATTTATGTGTTGAAGTCTGTGTATTTTGCCTTTATTTCAGAAATACGCCATCTTTCTTTTTGCTGAGAACAAATGTCAAGCTAGTATTTATATATGATTCTGGTGCTCCAATGTTTTATTAAAATTCATCTCTCTCCTAACCAATAAGGTGAGTTCTACTATGATAAAAGAATCTATCATTTTAATCCTTGCAGTATCAAACTTTCAGAAAAGCTGTGTTTCACTGCTAACATAGTATTTTAAAAGCTGACTTGCTTATCAGTAGAACCATGCCTTATTTTTTATGGGTTAGGAGATTTTCCACAAAAGAAATAAAGGCATACTGGTACATAGTGACAAAAGGAGTAAGAAGTTAGAGAAAAATCTACTTTTAACAAGAGGTTCATTGACCTCTATATGGTAAAAAAAATTATTCTGGTCCACCCCAGAGCACTGTTTCTTGCCTATCTCAGCAATTACTAATACTTCGCTGAAAGTATCTACTGAGATATATAGTGGTATATCCAAAGACAGAAGATACAGAAAGGAAATAGCAGTTTTCAAATTATAGCCTCAGAATTTTTTTTTTATTCACCATTAGAGTGTAGACTTTGGAGGGTTTTCTGAAAATTGTTTCATAAAGATTATCAATATGGTTCTAAATTGCAGTAATAGCACGGTAATTTCTCTATAAATTAATCAGGACTGGAAAGTGTAATCACAACCTCCCTTTTAACACTCTTGAGATTTGGCTAAATTTGTCCTAGATCTGTATAAGCATTTTTTTTTGATTTTGAAATCAGTTTAAGATTCCACAGCTGCATTAAAAAAATACAGTTTATATATGCTAGATAAGGAAAAAAGCATGGAAACGAATGAGTCCTTATAGATTTGTCCAAGGTGTACCTCTAAGTTTGTGTATTTAACTGGATTTTCTGGCACTTTCAAGACAAACCTTCTATTCATAATACACTAAAATCCTGATGAGTATTCTGGGTGTGCAACCCCTCAAAACTTAATGAACACTGTTAATATCAATTGAAAATGTGCTTCAGAATAAAGCGAATCATACCTTGCTGCCAGTACAGTTATACATTTTGAAAAGGTCTATTATGTGTATTTACTGCTGCCAAAAGCATTTTTTTAGTCACTATGAGATGATGAGTTTTTATGTTGATGTTAATTGTGCTTTTACAGTAGTTACAATTTCCCCAGCATGATTAAAGTTAAACATAATATAACACTGACAATTTTGAGGCACAGCAAGACCTTTGCGAGGCAACAATGATGTTAACTAGTGATGAAAATTGTGTTAAAATATCTAAGACACAAAAATATCAAGACTTAAGAAGATACTAACACAATATGTTCTTTTTCTTCTCTTCAAAGTGTCCACAATTGTATTATATATTGCATATTGCTAAGTGAAACTTGTTTAATAACCAAGTCATTTGTGCGTGGCCAAAAATCAGACAGTTGAAAAAATTAAAGTCTTTGAGGATAAGTTGAAGGCTTCTCTTTGGTGTTGTAAATCAAATTAATATTCACAAAATCAAGCTAATGTTTTTTGGTGCTACAGTTCAGTTTAAGTCTAGAATTGAGCTCAAAATTCACTACAGGTTCACTACACATGGGATCTGCAAAATAAAGGTTGTTTAGAAGTGCAAAGTAATCAATTTAACTCAGTTCAGCAATTTGATGGAAGCTGAATTTCCTAAGAGTTAAATTTAAGTATGGCAAAAAATACTGACTACCCTTTAGCTATACCATGTGTATCCAAGTAGAATAGCCTGGACTGTCTCTCCTGTTCAATTCTTCCTGTTGGAAGAAACCTCCTGTCATTATACCAAGTGCAGTTTATGTTCTGGAAGTGTAAATCTAAAATAAATTCACTTAGACAAAAGTACTGTACCTTTACATGGAGCTAACTAAGGGTAGAATTTGGCAAAACTTCCCACATTGTCATGATTGTGTCCAGTTAATTCTATTAACAGACTATTTTTCTGAAGGAATCTAGAGTGGTTTCTAATCTTCTACAGAATCATAATATCCATAAAATTATACACCTACAGTTTACCAGGAAACAGCTGAAGATGCAGTTACTCTAATAGCTGTAAAATCTGTTACACTCATTATATATGATCTCCAATCTGTAACACAGCTAAGACTTCAAGGATTTGCAGACTGAAAGTCACAGACTGCAGTCCTAATTTGTGTATAATTTGATAACAGAGGATTCTGCATTTTTGTTGAATTCTATTGGTGCTTTGGCTAGTAATTTCTATTTTAGAAATCTGGAATTAAAATAAAGATTGCAGTGATCACTCTGTTATGTAAAATTTATTAATGCCATGTATGTTCAATGAGACTAATATTTTCCTTTCATGAAGCTCAAATGAAAAAAAAAATCAGATGTTTCAGTGTATCAAAAAGACAACATAAAAACTATTCCTTTAGCTTTATGTAAGACCAAAAATTTCTTAGGAAATTCTTGTGGTTATTAAAGCTTTTACTACTAGTTTATGTTGTTCATTTTCACCTACTATGAATCTAAATATATCTTCTTCCAGAAGGATTGTTCACATCCTTAAATGCCACATATTTTCTTGACCTGAGTTAATTAGATAATTCTTTCTGCCATCCCATTCAAAGTCCTTTATATACTGGATTGCATACCTGCTCTGTTAAATGTGTTTATTTCATTCCTCAGATATCTAAATCATTTCCAGTATATATTTTCAGTAATTTGAAAGGTAGAAAAAATTGGTCGACATCCAAATGAAAATCAAGATTTCTGAAATACCAACTTTGTATTATTATTTAAAAATAATAATCAATATTTAGGTCTCTATTTTTTACATTTTTTAGATATCTCCATGGAGTCCTAGTAGTATCTAGCATTTATGTGCACATGGTTAGAAGGCAATAAGACTTCTTTTATGTTTAGTTCTTGGTCTTCAATCTACTAATGTTTTATGATTACAGTCATTTAAAGAAATAAATATAACAGCCTTGTGACATCTCCATCAGCTTGCAGATTACTGCTAGAATATACAAATCAGGCCTAAGTTTTTTTGCTGTCTTTTTGCTTAGCTTTTAAAGTAAATTATTCAGGTAGGGATTCATGGTTATTTTTTGCTGTTGTTATTGCTATTAATGTTACATTGCTCCACTCACTGGACTGACTTTAATTTTTGTCCATATTTTAGCTCACTGCAATTAGTTTAATATGCTGTAGTATCACTAGAATTTAAATTGTTTTATATTTCATCCCACAGTTTTGCTTTGCCTACATTGTATCACTTCATCTTTCTTTCTAGCAAATGTACTTTTAATGCTAAATAGTAGAAGTGAGAGAATGAGCCCTATGACGTAATTTTTGATACAGTCAGTAAGCAAGCAGTTTTTAAATTGTGCCTGCTGCAGTTTGATATAAATTCTAATTATTCTTTTTGTCATGTGACAATATAAATTTGGGAGTGTATAGTGATGGAAGCAAGGAAATATCTGCTAGTCTTATTATGTATTTCTAATGCAAGTGGATTTTTATGCAGAAAACTCCACAGATGTAAACAAGCATTACAATGAAAGAAAATTTTGCTATATATAAATGTCTTACCAGGGTTTTGCAAAGTTCCCTATAAATGTTCTTTTGAGTTGATTCTACCTTTAACTAAGGCTCCTAGCAGTTACAGAGTTTTAGGGGGAGATTTTCTGTGTTTGCATAATGTCACGAGGCAGTTTAATAATTTCATCCTAGATGCATATGAGACTTGTCTAAAATAACTTTAGATGAGTTGTACATAGATAACTCAAGTAAAAGATGACACATACTGAACTTTAACATCAGCTTCTCCTTTTCAGATTTAGCTGGTGGACAGGATTCCTTTCACCAAACTACTGAAAAATATTTTATTGACTTGTTCATGTTGCTGTTGTTTTTGTGAACATGAAATTTTTGTTGTTGAAACTTGAAAACATCTGCCTTATTCTTATATACACATATGAACATGTCTTGTGAACAGTAGTATCTGCTAAAGACTGATGATCTGATGACTGCTTAGATTACAAATTCATATCATAGAGAACATGAGCCGTAGAACTGGAAAATACATCAAGTCTAGGCTGTACCTTTTGTGTTCACTTGCGCAGAATCACAGACCTAGGAACAGCACCCCAGAGCTCAGCTTAGCTTCCCCTTTATGGTTGCTGTCAGGATTCTGAGAGAGCAAGAACATGCAGTTTTAAGGAAGAAAATGTTATTATCTGCTTTATGATGTTGATTTATTTGGCATTACAAACTAGGTTTGATGCTGTGATCTTTTATTTTGTCATTTGGCTTGCCACCATTAGCACCACAGATCATCAAATGCTTTAGATTTCTCAGAATCTGAAGATTTTTTCTGATTCTATTAAATCAGGAAAAGAATGAGAATATGTATCAATATGAGTGGTTTTACTGTGGTAAACAAACACATCATTGAAATAATAGGACTTTGATGTGAAACATAATCCCACAGCAATAATAATCTAAAGACATAGTAATGATTAATTTAGCAATCACACAAATTTCACAAAACTTTCAAAGCATTTTGGTCAATAGGTGTCCTCCTTCAGGAGGGAAAAACAAGCATTAAAAAACCCCAACAAACATTTTTTAAAGCATGAGCAGAGGAGGGCAAGATGATAAGAGAGAAAATAAATTGTTATGTCCTCACAAAGCTTTCCCTTTTACTCCTTTGTAAATACAAATAAAAAAGACTAGCTTGTACTGTGTGTACTAAACACTACACTGCCTGATGTTCAATGAAGCAGTGGAGGTCAGGAAACTTAAGAGGTATAAAAGGAGTAATATTAGAAAGAGCATAGTAAAGAGAAATCTTAAAAAGGGGTTCTGATATGGTGTAGAATATTTTGGAAAGCCAAACCTCTTTCAGAGTACAAATTGATTCAATAAATTTCAAACAAGATTTAGTACCTTTGATTCAGCTAGGCATGATAGTTTTCAGTGAATATAATTCCACAGGAAAGTGTTTTGCTGAGTTGTAATGCCAGTAGGAAACAAATGAAGCAGGACAGAGTATGCTTTGTCTAGAAATTCAGTGGCTTAATTAGAATGAGAGAACTGATTCAACTATTTAAAAAAAATACAACAATAAATGCTCTTTTCAATCTCCTTTCATTTGGCCATTTAAAGAAGGAGCAATGGTCAAACATTGCCCTATGTTTCTTATATTGTCAGGCCTTATATGGGGAGATTAAACAAAAGTCATTCCCATGTTTGTGGGGAGAGATGAGGAAAAGATGATTTTCAGAAAGGAAGCACCACTTTGGGTGATAAATGATTTCATCTACTAGTTCATCCTGACTTTACATATCTGCTGAACAGTACTGCAGTGGTTTAAAGGTGCTAAGGATCCAGATATCTTCAAGTGAAAGAAGCTCATGTATTATCACCTGGTATTTAATGAATGTCTTTTGAGTTGCTTGTCTAATGCATCCAAAAAGGATTTTGAAACAGGGTGTGTACATAAATACACACACGTTTTTATATAGGCATTAAACATATACGTATGTAAAATGTATAACAAATTCTATAAAAACTCTACAATATGTTTTTGTTGTTGTTTTTCTCTCAGAAGATATATGCCTTCCTAATACATTATTGAAATACAATAAATCAGTGAGGAAACAGTCTAAGATGGTCCTGAAGTGTGTGGAAAATAAGATCCTAACACAGGTAGTGAGTGAGAAAAATACAGAAGGCACCCTCTTGAACCTTTTTTTTGTGAACGGGAAGGAGTGGTGGGTCATACTGGGAGGCCATCCTGAGCATACCAAACATGTATAAAGTTTTTGATTCTCACAGAACTAAGGTGGGGACCAGCAGAACTGCTACAGTGGACATCCAGAAGGCAGTCTTTGGACTGTTTAGGAGTCTGAGAGACTCTCTTGGGAGGCAGTCCTGAAGGGCAACAGATTCCAGGAAGCCTGGATGTTCTCCAAGAAAGAAATCTTAAAGGTGCAGGAGCAGACCATGTGCCAAAAGACAAACTGGTGGGAACAACTGGTATAGTTAGATGGAGATATTTCAGTGGAACTCAGGAAAAAAGAGTTTTCTGCATAAAAATCTGACTGAATAGCCAGGCCAAAAGGATTGTGGTGAATAACAGAAATCCAGTTGGCAGCTGGTTATAAGTGGTGTTCATCAGGGCTTGGCATTGCATCCAGTTCTGCTTAATATCTTTATTAATGGTCTGGTCCAAGGGGATTGGGTGCACCTTCAGTCAGTCGGCAGATTGCACAAAGATGGGCAGCGGGAGTGCTGGTCAGTTGGTGGGTAGGAAGGCTCTGCAGAGGTTTATGGATGGACTGGATCAATGGGCCTCAGTCAAGTGTGTGTGTACTCTTTTGGGACCCTCACTATAAGAAATACACTGAGGAGCTGGATCACATCCAGAGAAGGGCAACAAACCTCTAAAGAATAATTCTTATGAGGAGAGGCTGAAGGGCTTGTGTGGTTCAACCTGGAGAAAAAGTGGCTCAGGTTCTACCCAGTGAACAGCGCAGCTGTCAAAACCATGGATGTCTCCAAGGAATCACTGTGGGCAACAATGTCAAAGGCTTTGACAAGGTCCAGATGGATAACATCCGTGGTCTTGCCCTCATGATTAAAGTGAAGTTAGCGTAAGAAAACACAATCATATTCTTGGTTAATACTTTAAGTCAGGAAACCCTGAACTGCAACAGAAATAAAATTTTAATTAACATCAAGAGGTAAGAAGTCAACATGTGTATTAAAAAGATATATCTGAACAATTTTCAAACAAAATAAGAATAATAAATGGGAATTCTGTCTCTGTTTTGCAGCTAGCTATATTAAATACTACTAAATAACAATGAAGTAGTGAAAATCCCAGACCTTTTCATGATGCTTTGTGCCCCTACGTAAAAGAATCTTTTTTGGTGAGGGAGCAGAGTTCTTGAGAAGATGTCTTGTATCATTTGTATATATGAGGGAGGCTTTAAAAAAAAAGTTCTTCAAAAAAGTCTTAACTTCAGAAAATAATGGCAGTGCATTGAACTTGAAATTAATGAACACAGAATATCCTCTGTATTCTCCCCTGAGCTGACATTTTAATTTTCCTTAAACTTGTAACTAGTGGTCTCACTCGTAGTATGAACTACACACTCAGGGTTTTCTAACTGCTCTTATCTTCCATTTCTTTTGCTATTTATGTCACTACAAGAATGATTTTCTCTAAATTTCCTTTCATTCTTGCTCCCTTTCCCTTTCCCTTTCCCTTTCCCTTTCCCTTTCCCTTTTCCTTTCTCTTTTCACTATTATGGCCTTTTTCTTTGCAACTACAATAAGCACATAAAGAGACATGCAACTATCCTCTTAGTTTCTTTATTTTTTTGTTTTCTTTATTAATCTGAGTCTTGAGAACAGACTAGAGAAGCAGTCACTACCTGTATTTTCAGTCAGAGTAGACACTCTTTAGTTCATACTTAGTTGAAATCATTCTGGCTGAGGCTCATATATATTATGCTGGCTTGAACCAGGTTAAAATTGAAGAACACTTTTGGGTTCTGAACTTGTTGAACTCAGCTGGTTTGAAGCCACGCCTTTTCTTTCACCTGCAGAGAAGTCAGATGTGGACAAGATTTAATTGTTTGTATTAGACATGGGCCAGACACATAATTTGAGTTTCCAACTGTCAAAAATCTGAGAAGTGGGAAAAACAGTAGTGACTGACAGCTAAGAGGAATTAGAAACAAAATTCTGAAATTGCATTATTAGAATGCAGGGTTTATTGTGTAGGGCACCTATGTTAACATTTATTAACAAGAACAAATGTAGCACAGAAATCACAATGGACAACTAGGTTTGGGAGTTATCTGTAAAGATTTTTTCTTTAAGAAAGTAGATGGTCTGAACTATCTTTGAGCAGCTGGCATAAAAAACAGCTTGGTTTATGAGAAGCAGAATTGGTGAGGAACTGTAAGTTTGTTTCTTCCCCATATTTTAATGAGGAAAGTTAGTTTTAAGTCCATAGTTCACTAAGCAAAAAAAAAAAAAAAAAAAAAATGAAGAAAACNTTTGTCAGGCTTGCTAGCATTATAAGTACCATTGAAATAATTGCTCCATTTCCAGTAGAGACTTCACATTATAATTAACCAGTAGTGATTTGTATTGAAAATAAATCATATTATGGCTACTGTAATCTGGTCTCCTGCAGCTAGTGAGACAGATGGTTCATTTTTTAAAGTTATAAATATAAATGAGAATATTAATACCATTAGGAATAAACATTAGTAATATCTGGCATATTTATGATACCTTTTTCTGGAATATGTATTTTAAATCCATTCTTGAGTATAAGAAATAATGTATTTTGATGGTTACCTTATAGTTTAAAGGTCATCTTTCTAGAACAAAAATAGGTCCCTGGGATCCATCCTTCTAATTTAAACTGTCCTCTTGCAAAATATTACTTTACAGAGGTGTTTGTACTTCTCATGGAGACCAAAAAGGAAGCAAAGAGTGTGAGGGGAAAAAAATATAAATATATCCATACAATAGATTATGATGTTTGAAAAAAAAATAAAGTAACTTTGGAAGACTGTAGCAGAAAAAAATTTTTGTACTCAGGCAAAAATATTGCTTTTCCAAATAAATTAAGTGATATTGAACTGGACCATTATATACTACAAAATAAATGAGACGTAAGTTCATGTTTATTGTGAAGAGGTTTGAGGACTCATAGTACAATCTCGATACTTTCCTCTTGGTTGGTAAGAGGTGTTTTCTACATGTTTATGCAATCCACTGCTAGGCCAAACACACCAATATCTTGGCTATTGTGAATAGGGCTTGCACAGCATCAATGTCTTCTCTGTTTCTTCCTGTCTCCTCAGTTAATAGGACGTGGGTGAGCAAGAGACTTAGAGAGATAGAGCTGGGACAGGTGAACTGACTAAAGAGATATCCATGCTACACAACATCATGCTCAACAACAAAAATAGGAGGAAGTTCCTTGAAAGTAGCCATTGCTTGGAGACATGTTGGGAGTCTGTTTGTTGGTAGTGATTTTTGCACCACTTGTGTTTTTCACAGCTAAGCCAAAGGTTTTACCATGTCAGTTGCAGCTGGAGTGAAGGTAACTCTTAAAAACAAGTCCAAGTTACCTCTGCAGAGATCACATAACCTATATGCTAAATATTTCCTTCTCTCTTTCAATAACCAAACACTAGCTGATACAAGAATTTAAGCCATTACTAAAGGACAAATTAAGATCATATTGATTCATTAGCAAAGAGAAATAATTTGTTTAGGACCTTCAAATTGGCGTCAAAGGTGTAAAGCAGCTTCACGTCAGAAAAAAAGTAATTGTACACTTCAAGCAAAAGTAGGATTTATAATTGAATTGTCTGTCCTGGTTAATTAGATAATTAGTGATTACCAGTATCATTCAATACTGCGGTAATGTATGTGTAAAATAATGCAGAAGGACCTTTTGAAGTTTAACAATACAAGTTCAAATGCATATGTTGTTCAAATAATATATACAATACTGGAATTGGGGTGAAGATGAAGGTTTGTGACTTTGGATGTTGGATAATGAGATAGTCTGCATAAGGTCATATTTCTGACTTCGTAAATTCTCAACTGCATAGCACTTCATTAAAAGAGCTCTCGGGATACATCTACCAAGGACAGCAGTTAGATGTAGGAGAGAAAATTCTGGTCAAATGCTGTAATATGCTGAAATCAACAGAAGTCTTAGGCATGAGGGAACAGTAACAGACTTTTAGAAAACAGTAAACAGGTGGGAAACTTTCTCATAATTTCACTTGAGCCAAAATGGCAAGGTGTTTAAAAAACAAAACCAGAAAATCTATCTATATATAAAAGATCCTAATCTATGTTTTAGTTTTATGGTATTTGTTTTATATTGATGAACTGGATGCCATATGGTATTGCAAAGGGTTCATAGTTTCAAATAAAATTACAATTATGAATGAATGGATAGAGATATATTGGGAAATTGGTAGAAAGAGTAATCTTAGCATAAGTTATCTATTAAAGAATCAGGACACAAAATGACCAAGAAAAACAGGCTATTTTATGTCAATGAGGGAGTTGTGTTGCATGTTAAAGAAAATTTTATTTGAATCACTTTAGTGAAGCAATACTATCAAAGACTAACATGAAATCTACATAAAATAAATGACACCTAAAGAAAAAACATTACAGTATTAATTTTATATCAGATAGCAGAGTTATATATTTCAGTTGGCACGGAAATTATTTAAAAACTTCATAGCAGAAGACTACAGAAAATGAGTGCTATTTCTCAAAAATATTTAGCAAAGGTCAAAGAAATCATAATTTTGTAAGAATAGGGTAAAGGAGTTACTTTAAAAAAAATAAGCCATTCTTCAAGAAGAAAAAAGGCATTTGTAAGTGAAGAAAAAAGGATCATGATATCTGTGGTATTAAATGATAAATACAAAAAAATATAAGCAAATTGATCCTGGCATGCAGTTTTACACTACACATGAAAACTACTGTTACCATTTCAGAAACAGGAAATGAGCAAGAGAGGTTCTAGTCTCAGTAGATAATTAAGACAGTAAGTGATTAAATATATCCTTGGAATAATTGAGGAAACAGAAGCCAAATATTTTTCTTTTCTTTTCTTTTCTTTTCTTTTCTTTTTTCTTTTCTTTTCTTTTCTTTTCTTTTCTTTTTTCTTTTCTTTTCTTTTCTTTTCTTTTCTTTTCTCTTCTTTTCTTTTCTTTTCTTTTCTTTTCTTTTCTTTTCCTCTTCTCTTCTCTTCTCTTCTCTTCTCTTCTCTTCTCTTCTCTTCTCTTCTCTTCTCTTCTCTTCTCTTCTCTTCTCTTCTCTTCTCTTCTCTTCTCTTCTCTTCTTTTTTGGGGTTTTCAAATAATGTACAAAACTGAAGTATTTACAAAGAGATAATGAAACAAGCAGACCAACTGCAAGAGGTTGTCCATATATGCTATATTCATCCAAGCACTTAAAAGGAAATCTAGATTAACTGCTTCTTGTGCTATGAAATTGCATAATAAAAAGCCCCAAACAACAAAGCTACAACAAATGCAACATTGGTTCTAAAGACTGAAATATGACAAATACCTGCTTTAAAGAAAGGATTACGTACATTTGCTCAATAGCATTACTTAGTAAACCTTGCAAATGTGCATGGCAAATTAATCAAAAGCTGCAATATTGAATGTTGTTCAATGGACACGTATTAGCAGGATAAATGGTGTAAGACTTAGCATCATGTCTAGTAAAAAGAGCCGTGCCTTACATATTTTTGGGTTCCTTTGAAGATATCAATAAGAATCGATAAACTGAGTCTTGTTGGCAGCGTATCTGTGAGGTCTGTCCACCAAAACCTCTTCATGAAATTTTGCAGGAATCTATGATGTGATAAAATATGATATTATTATATGGAGACAAAAATATAATTACTTAAGATCAATAGTTGGTTAGAAGCTTCCACTTAGAGGTGAGGAATAAAAGTATATTTTTTCAAAATGAAGGAAGGTCTTTGCTTGATTTTCAACAGATTTGGAAGTAATCTTAAAATTGCTGTGAATAATGAGGTGATAAAATTTGTTGATAATTCAATACAGGAAGAAGGAAATCCCACCTTGAAAGATTACAGGAGTTACTGAATAATCATATGGTGGATAAAATCCAGATCAGATTTACTGCAAAATGATACAGCTGGGAAAACTTCACATAAAGCAAATGGGCACTGACCTGACCTTTGTCCTCAGGAGTGAAATCTTTATGTTACAACAGATTGTTCCACAAAAATGCCACCTCCATGCTCAGCAGTGGGAAAGTACAAATTAAGCGCTAAGTACTAATCATGAAAGGAAAAGAAACCAAACTAGAACACACTGTTATCCCAGTGTATAAATAAATATTTGTGAAGATCTAAAGAATCACAAATGTCACAATGTTCTGGCTTTGGCTTGGGTAGAGGTAATTTTTTTTTTACAATAGAAAATAGGTGGCTGTGTCTTGGATTTGTGCTGGGAACAGTGTTGATAGCACGGGGATATTTTAGTTATTGCTGAGCAGTGCTTCCAATGTCAAAGCCTTTTCTTCTCCTCACAGCACTTCCAGTGAGTGGGCTGAGGTTGCACAAGAAGCTCGTAGGAGACGCAATCAGGACAGCTGACCCCAACTGATCAAAGGGATATTCCAAACTAGATGGTGTGATGGTCATCATAGAAAGATGAGGAAAGAAGAAGGAAGGGGTAGGGGGGATGTTTGAAGCAATGTCATTTGTCTTCCCAAGTCACCACTATGTGTGATGGAGCCCTGTGATGCTTTCCTGTCTATATCTGAACATACATCCTGTCCATGGGAAGTGGTGAATGAATTCCTAGTTTTGCTTGCGTGCACAGCTTTCAATTTCCCTATTGAACTCCCTTCATCTCAACTCATGAGTTTTCTCACTTTTCCTGTTCTCTCCCCTATTCCAACACGAAGGGAGTGAGAGACCAGCTGTGGGGTGCTTAGTTGCTAACTGAGGTCCAATCATAGCACATGAGTATCAGGGAAGGGTGAATAGGTGTGAATGTAGTATCTCTTCCACATTACAACATGGAAAATTAAAGTAGTAGGAGGCAGGCTAGAAACCAAAGGGCGTTCCTCTGTGAAGTTAGGTTGTGCAACTCTTTGCTATGGCATATTGTTGATTAAGACAGAGACTGAAGAGGAGGCTGAATAGTTTCATGGAACTTTTCATCCATCAAAGGTTACAGAAGCGGCACCTGGCTCTGGATTGCCCTAATATGCAACTTGTTGAAGGATAGGAGTAAATTCAGGAAATGCTTTCACTAGTTATCAGCTGTAGATTTTACAGGAGGCAGATGATCCCGTTGATCCATTACAGCTGTTCTTAAGAAGTTTTTGTGTTTTTTTTCATTCTTTCATCAACCATGGGGAATATGTTTTTCCTGTGCTTAGATGTAAATAAGTCATGTGGGACAAGCCTTCATATTCTTTTCTAGCTAAACAAAGCTATGATTTTATTTGTTCTTTTAAAGATAATACTTTAAATACTAATTTCAAAATATCCTGAAATGTAGGAAATGTATTGTTCTTTATGTGCATGTCTCTGGATAACTCTTGTGAGCAGAAGTATGTGAATTTACAAGGCTCTGAAGTGACCAGAATCTATGCTTCCATGATAATACAGCAGAGGTAAAATTCTGTACCCTGTCTTTCAGTAGCAAAGCCTCAAAAAATATTCAAATGGACCTTACATATTCCAGAAAAATACCATCTAGACATACACTCTATGACCCATAATTAATACAGTTGTGCCTATGCCACTGTCACCCATGACAGGTAATGATCTTGCTCATAAATGCAAGAGTTAGCGAACTTGTGAGGTAGAGAATTCATGAATCAATGAATCATGAATCAAGGTAGTAGTGAGTTAGAAACTTAGAAAATTAGTCCAGGTAGGAGATTGCCTCCTCTTACTATTACACTCCATACACATTTTATGTAAAGAAGGACCAGGGAGTCTTGGTGGATGGCCAGCATTGTGCCCTTGTGCCCAGGAAGGCCAATGGTATCCTGGGGTGCATCAGGAAGAATGTGGTCAGCAGGTCAAGGGAGGCAATTCTGCCCCTCTATTCAGCCCTAGTGATGCCATACCTGGAGTATTGTGTTCAATTCC
This sequence comes from Donacobius atricapilla, assembly GCA_013397315.1. Classification (NCBI taxonomy): domain Eukaryota; kingdom Metazoa; phylum Chordata; class Aves; order Passeriformes; family Mimidae; genus Donacobius; species Donacobius atricapilla. Next base: position 584,156 of record WBMY01017405.1, read on the forward strand.
AGTCCCCACAGTTCAAGAAAGAGAAGGAATTACTATAGAATGTAGATGATCAGGGGCTGGAACATCTCTCTTATGAGGAGAGACTGAGGAAGCTGGGTATATTTAATATAGAGAAGAGCTGGCTGAAAGGGCACCTCATAATGCAGATAAATATCTCAAAGATGGTTGTTTAGAGGAGGGTGCCAGATTCTTTTCAGTGGTGCCCAGAAACAGGACAAGGAGCAATGTCCATAAACTAAAACACAAGAAGTTTCACCTCAGCATCAGGAAGAACTTTCTTCACTGTAGGCTGTAGAGCACTGTAACTGTCTGCTCAGGGAGGTCATGAAGTCTCCCTCTCTGGAGAGATTCAAACCCCCAATTCCTGTTGCAGGTGACCCTACCTTGGCAGAGGAGTGTAGCTAAATATTCTCCAGAGCTCCCTTCTAACCTTAACCATTCTGTGATTCTGTGATTATATGTGGTTTTTTTAAATTTATATTGATAATTAAAAATCTTAGGCAGAAATTAAAGTAGAAATAGGTGGAGTTGAAATGGAAAAACCCATGATTTCTGAAAAAGTACCACAAAAAATAAAAACTTAGTGAAAGCTTGGGATATCATTTTTTTCACTTATCATATAAGTGAAAGCAAAGAAATTCAAAAATAGTTTTAAGAATGGCTAACACATCTATTGCCATCATCTTGTGGGGAGATATTAGTTTAAGAAAATGTTACAGAAGATACAGACAAGAACTGTATAGGGGCAAATTTTACAGAAAGCGACACAATTTCCAACAATATAAATAATTCCATTTTGTACTGTAAAAGCTGAAGCAGTGGAGTTCATGTTATTAAAGTTATATTCTATATGCTATGAAGTGAATTGTAGTATATATTTTCAGAGAGCCTGTGTGGGCAGAGGACAGGCTGACTGATCTTACAGGGCTATTTCATCTTTAAATTCTTACATTTTATGATTAATGGTCATTGATCTGACTGCATACACACTGTTCTATTCCTATCAGTGTTATAAACTACAACAATTGGATTACTGTCAACTTTTGAAATTCTGTTCAGTGGATCACCTTTCCTTGCATTTCTCTTGCTTGTATATTGCACATTTTTTCCTTTGTGGAGTTTTTTCCTTCTTTTTTTTGACTTGTTGAAAAATGCCTAAGTGACATTTTTTCTGCTAGGGTCAAAGTGTTTAAGGTAATGTTTGTTCAGAAATTGTATTAATAGAGCTTTTTGCTGTCCCTTTGTCATAATCAGCATAAAGTACATGAACCTATGCAAACCTATACTTCGCACGTGACCTGTCTTTCTGATGACATTCTGTTTTAGAAGTGTTCTCATTATGTACTATGTTATAAGGATGGCTGTAAGACTTGAAATAACAAAATTCTGTCAAAATCCTGGCAGCACAAATCACTGCATTAAGGTTCCTCATTCAAAGGGCACATGCATATGGTACAAGATACATGGTGATCATAAGGGGACAAGGTAAGAAACCTACTTTGGTCTTTGGAGTTAACATAGGAGGATTTGCAATGACATTCATAAGTCCTCAGCTGATAAAAAATATCATATTATTTGTATCAATAAGCAACTAGCCTGTACAGTCCTTAAAAGGAGTAATTTTAAAGACACTAATACTGAGAAAAATGAACATTTCTTTTATCCTTAACAATGGTCTTCGTATGCAGCGTTTTGGGACTGAGAAATAGACAGCTGATTGTTGCCCTGATTTTTCAGCCTTCTGTGTATCTCACAGTTCATAGTTCTTAGGTTGCTTCTCACACACGGGTGTTATAAATAGAAGGAATGTTTTCCTTAATTCAAGGTAGTTCACATTCTTTGTCTTAGAGATATGGACAGCTGATGGCCAGTCGTCTTGACCGGTGGGATTGGGGTCAACCTTCTCCCCCAGTCCCTGGCCTTTGTAGAAATACTATAAAATGGAGTCATATTTTCATAATAAACAGTTCATGCCTTCTCACCAAAGTGAGTGTGTGTGTGTGCGTGTCTGTGTGTCAAACAATGACAGCTGATGTCAATGCTTTTGTTTTCCTATTTCAGGCAATAGATTGTAGGTGCATTCTTCCATTTAGAAGCCCCTGTCTGTGTATCTCATTTCCACTCATATTAATATCTTCAAGTATCATACTGGTATTACTGAAGTGATAGTCCTGAATTTGATCTGAGAATTATGTTTGCCAAGTCATAATCATAGCAATCACAGTGGATGAGCTTAATATAAGCACCCGTTGCAAACATGTGAAATTCTCTTATAGAAACACAACAGATATGGCACTGAATTAAGAACTACTCCTCATAAAAATGGTGACTGTGAAGAGCAACAGGTTTGGTTTTTTTTTAATTGTAGACATTTTGGGAATAATATTCTGAAGAAGACAGGTGTGCTGGTTTGAAAGTAAAACCAGTGAAAGACTCCAAGTCAGAAATACAATTTAATAGGAGGGGGGGGAAAAAAGGTAAAATAAAGTAAGTTAAATAATACAGCCTGTTAGTCAGGGCGCTGGTAGCAGTCTGGATGAAGTGGTCGTGTTGAAGCCGTGATCCTGTAGAAAAGTCCGGTGCCTCCTGTCCTCTGGGAATCCAGCGGGTTTAGGGCCCCTTGTGCTATCCCGGTTTATATCCAGGTGGGAATGCTTGGCTCCTCCCCATGGGAGGAGCATCCCACAATGGAACGATGTAATTTTATGACTCATACAATGGGTCCTTGATTGCCCATTAAACAGAGATAACTCCTGGAGGGAGTTACCCATGAGTCATACAGCACAGCATGAATGGGCCCATTAACAGAACATAGTCCAGAGGGTGGGGACAAGGGGAACACTGCCCCACCTGGTTTCAACAGCTCATGAAGATGGTGATAGAATACATATCTTGGGCATATTTTACATTGTAACCTAGGACAACAGGGTTTACAGATTATAAGACAACTCCACACCATCATGTATGTGGACTTCTGGTCTGGATTGCCAGGATGCAACACTGTTCATCACCAGTATTATTGGCAGATTTATCACTGTACATTCCAATCCTTTTCTAGTATCTGGAAAAAAAACAAAAACCAAAAAAACTCCAATCCAAACCAAAACAAAAAAACCCACAACCAAACTGTGTGGAAACCTTTTAGGAAGTTATATGTTTCTTTTTATTGGGCAAATGCACCTGTTGTTTTGTAAACATATTTCCAAATAATCTGAAAATATGTTCCAAATAAATCTTATGATGACTCAAACATCTGCAAATTCCCATATCAAAGATCAGACAGAAATATCTATACTTGGATTTATATAAGCCTTTAGGCATGTTTCTTTCTCTTCTATTTTTTTCCAAGTAGTCAATATGAGTACTTTTTAACTTGTTCCTTAGTACTACTACTACAACTACTACTACTCCCAAACATAAATACCACTAGAGATTTATATTCAGTAGAGTAACTGGGGCAGTTGGCTACTTTTCCTAAATGAAGTAATGTACTTATTACTGCAATATTCAGTTTCCTGGCCTGTATGCTCTTGGCACACATTCTTTCTGCCATAAGAAATTGTTCAAGTCTTCCAGGGAGGCACAAAATTCTCTTTGAAAAAACAAAGATCCTCTTCTATTACATGAGGAAATTTTGCCAGTTATTCCTTTTTTCTCCATTATTAATTTGGAACAGGAACACCAGACTCATCTAATTGTATCCTAGCTTAGACAACTATTTCCTCTTCTGTGCCTGGGTACAAATAGTCTTCTTCCTTTTACTCCATAGCTTTCCTTATTATTTCACTCACCCATTTGCAATGAGAAATCTTTATGAAAATTGACTGCTATCACGAATTTTACTGGCTTCTCGTTTGCTGAAAAGTTTCCTGAGGTGCCAAGGGTTTTCTTTCTCTATGTGAATAAGTTCATTTATTTCTGGTGTTAAGAAATCGGTGAATTGTTTCTATGAAGTGTCCAAAACAGTATCAAAATAGGCTTTCAATAATATTTTTATGCTATATTTCATGGAAGCTATAATGTGTCAAAATGCCTATATCTTTACTTAAATAATGCTACATTTTTCACCTTTTAAAAATGAGCAAATTATAAAGAAAGTTATTCCTTCCATTGCCTGAAGTAAGTGAGAAGAAATATTTGATATCAGTTACAGGCAAAATGACTAAAAGGATTTAAAAAAAAAATATTAGGTGGAGGGACTAATGCTATTTTAACTGATAAGTGACAAAGAAGGAAAGAGGTCCTGAACAGCATCAAAATTTAGACAGGAAATCTTAAAAATTTAACCCTGTTCTGGGAAGTGTCATATACTGGTGCAAATCAAAGCTAAGATGTGAAATTAGCATCTTGACCAGCAATAATAATTCAGGGAGACCTATCATCTAAGTCTCTAGAAGCAAAACTCTTTACTTTCTCCCTTTCCCATTTGGCAATCTCAAAGTGGCAGAGGGGAAGGATAAGGCAATATAAGTGATGGGAGAAAGAGGATTCTGTGTCAGATGCTTACAGGCAAATCCTATTGACCTATCTCTCCTTTGTGCTATTGGGTAAGGCAGCCATATATTCTCTGAGGATCCCTTTATGACAGCTATTGCCTTAAGGCAAGATAAAGTCTTTTTCCCATTGCAGTAGCACTAAAGGGAATTACATGAACTCAAGAAAAAGGCCTGTTGGTTTCAGTAATGACAGTTTTGTCATGTTCTTAGACTGGGATTTCAAATACACTGAAATTCAGTCCTCATGGGAGGTAGAAATAATTTTTACAGGTTGTATAGGACCCTCCTACTTGTTAATGAAGTTCTCCTTTCTTGTTTAATGCTCAGTTTTGTTATACAGAAGTTTCATAAGAACAAATATAAGTGTTTGTGTCAGTTACCATAAAATGTCACATTCTTCAGGGTAGTAGGGGAGTGGCTTAATGAAAGCAATGATTGACGGTCTTCTTTTAAATTTTTTTTATGTATTTCTATATATTAAAAAAAGCTAATTGGAGTTTCCTTCTATTTTTTGTTTAGAGTGTAAATGATGAGTAGAAAGTTGACAATTACTTGTTTTTATAAATTTAAGTATTAGATTTAGTTAGAGACAGTAGTGATATAAGAACATAAAAATCAGTGGATTTTAGTTTTGTTCTTAGATGTATTACATAAAGTGTGGAATAATGGGACAGCAACTATGTCTGACCTTTATTTGGTGATTGATAGTACTAAATACCTACAGTCTGAGTTTAAGAAAAATGGACATTGAAGTTGAAAATTCCTGAGTGTCTCTCAGCAATGGTCAATGAAACTCATTCCGTTTAACTTCATGAGAAAAATGGCTGTTCTCAAGTCAAGCATTTCATGTGCTTCAAGAACTTGACAGCAAATGACAGTTCATAAGTACTTCTCTTATGTTTTTGTGTTCTGAAGTGTCTTAAATAAAACTGGAATGACATATCTCTACAGCAAATATGGAATTACCTTTATTCAAAAAAAAAAAAGAAATCCAAAAGCATAAACTTCAAGGAATTTTATGCTTTTTTCATAAGGCTTTCATATAAAATGAAACTCTACCAAAAAAGTCTAATATAGATTTCAGAGACATTGGGTGGCAAGACAAAATCCTCAAGTGAAAAATAAAAGAAAGGTTATATGGTGGATAGTATTTTAAATGCATGAATGACAAAATATGTTAGAAAAACCAGAATTGGTCTGTATGTCAGAGACGTAGTACACGGTTCTAACAGCAAAAGGCCCAGAGTTCAGTGCTACAATCAAGGCTGACTTGACTGAAATCATCATTTTCTCATCCTGTATAAATAATTATTTTAACGGTTTAGCTTCAGATTTTCAAAATATTTTCTGGCCAAATCAGTTGGTAGAGTCATCATAACTGCCCTTACCAAATCAGGAATAGTAGTATTACTGTGAAAACTTATCATTTGAATAAAAATCAGTGCAACATTTTTATTGGTCTGCTATTACCAAGATGGGAAAAAGAAATGTATGTTTATTAATCCACATCTCATTAATTCTTCAGATATGTTTTCCCTACCCACCCTTTCTTTCCACATAGGTCAAACAACTTCAGTTTTCATTGTTTGATTGCATAACAATTTCACCAAAATAAGCAGGGAAGTGACTTTTGAAGAAATGTATAAGGACAAACGTATAATACTCACTTCCAATTCATAACTAGGTGCAAAAACATTAAAAAATTTGGAAGGCAACAAAAATTATAACTCTAGATTAATTAAACTGAATTTCTGAATGATGAGATAGTGTATGTTTTATTGGAAAAAAGCATCTATTATTCTGTTATAAGCATCCCTATTAGTTAATAAATGCAAATACTGTTTTGTAGGAGGAGCAAATTTTTGTAGTTATTGCACTGGAACAAAAATTAAATTAACTGTGACCATAGAGCCTGAAGATATACATACATTTTCCAAAGTAGGAAACATTTCAAACTGCCTTTCTCACATCATGCAGTTATAGGCTGTTTGAATCCACATGTGGAGGCAACTGATTCTAGGTTTAAGTTATCTGCTCCATCCAGAATTTTATTATTTCAATTCTGAAAATTTGCTTGCAAATACTTGCTGTTTCCTTTCCCTTGTGATGTTTTTAACACTATCATACTACACGTATGTAAATGGGATACTTTAAGGAGGGAGTCCTCACAGTTTATGGTTCATAGGACTTCTATAAACTGATGTTTTAGGAGACAAATTCATTGTTAGGAAATAAGGCATTTTCACTGTGATAATAGGCTGTTCAGATGAATAATAGAAAATTATTGGCCCATATTTCATTGTCTCTGAATGACTTTACTTTTTGGTACAAAATCTCTTTAGAAAACAATCAAAGAATTTCCATTTTTCTGAATAGCAAAAAGGTAGAATGAGGAAGGCCCAACTGCATGTAAATCTATGAAAGTACAGATTGAAAACGTGGCAAGAAGAATATTTTTTGTGTGTGTGAGACTGTTCTGAAGAAACTGGCGATACTTTTAAATATTTCTGAACTTGCTTAGCAACATGGAAGCATCTTTAACATCAAAAAAACCTGAAAACTACTAAGGCTACTTGTGTGGATATGTAACTATGAAAATTAAGGTCAAAGAAAAATATGAGGAGAGCAAAAATTCCACCATTGGGAACTGACTCTGCATGCCAAAGAAATTAAAGTCTTTGGGATATTTTAACTAAGGGTGTGAGCATTGACATATTCTGATGTAAATAAGCATAAGAAAAAATTAAACAGGTATCCTATTCTCAGGAGATTGATTGAAAACCAAAGATGTTTTTCCTTTTCAGAGTCTGCACACACATACCTGAAAATAAAAAACCTAACAATAAATTCCACAAAACATAGCCAGTATTTATTAGTCATTATGATTGTTAAATAGTTCATTAAATAAGATTGCACTTTTTATATTTTGTACTCATTCTGCTGTTTTAAAGAATTTAAACTCAAATCTTTTCAGATTTAAGGGAAATTAAAGGATGATAACATTTTTTTCTGAAGTGAGCTTGACTATGCACACCACCCAGATAAACATGAAGGCTTTTATGCATTTTATTTTGATGCCTCTTAAATTTTTTACCAAAGAAAAGAAATTTTGAAAAGAAGTCTGTATTGACTTTGTCAGAAATGTCTCATAAAACATCTGTTTGAAGTTTCAATGGAACATTTTTTTTTAGGAAAATTATGATTAAAGTGATTTCTGCCAAGGTTACAATATTCCTGATGATCAAAAAGAAAGCAGATGTCACAACATACAGGGGAGGTGAGTGGAGGAGAAAAAGGGGATGCAGAGAAACGTGGCTGCTTGCGAGTGAACAATGGAAAGCTGAAGATATCTGTGGCTGGGGACCACGCCTTGGCCATGCATGAGCAGACAGAGGGATGGCTATGAGCAAGAGAGGAGAATGACCTGCTGGAGCTGTGGCATCCAGGCTCAGCTCTGCATCTGCTGACTGCAAACCCTGATGTTTCTATACTCATATGCTTCCCAGTTCTCTCTGTGTGTGGCTGGAGGAGATGTAATGCTCAAAGCATGCAGGTGGAACAGGTTTGCCTAAAACCCCCCGAAGTCCTGGGCAAGAGTTCAAGCAGCAGAAAGTGTTCCCCGAGCAAGTATAGCTTACAAAGCCTCATTATATGGAAGCCTAAATTCCAGACCAGGAAAAATCCAGTTTTTGACCCTCCAAGAAGAAAAATAATTTTATATCTTGGGGTTTTTTGCAAAATCCCTTGTAGAGTCTTCAACTATTTTCAAGAGTAGCTTTCAATCCTTGCCTGATCGTTTGTAGAGAAGAGCTGGTTTGGTGGCACAGCTAACAATGTAGGACACTGTCTTTGCTTCAAGGCATAGCTACACAGTGCTCAGTAATGCTCTGCCCCAGAAAAGAAGATTGATATTCTGACGAGTTTGGAAGCCGAGAGCCGCTTACAGAGTGTGTTGGGGGAAAACTTTGATTTTTGTTTCTAAATTATGAAACAATTTATGTTTATCTTGAATCTATAGCACTTCTATTTTTAGCAAATTCCAGGGATCTTAGGCTTTGCAATAGAAAGAAGCTTGAGCTTTCAGTTTGATGATAAGAGTTTAAAGTTGTGATCAATAAGTAAGATTTAGAAAAATCTTTTACACAAAAAGTTTAAGAGCAGGGGAGCTCTTTACATTGTTTTTTGAAGTAACAGAGTTCATCTCTCTCAGTGAAACTTAATTTGCACTTACTAGCACTCAGACATTATAGCAAGATGTTTATTCGAGATACTTAAAGCAGATAGAGCTAAATTAAACCAACAGTTTCCCTTTCAAAATATAGTACCATATTTTTTTTCCTATGATGTCTTTACTCTTATGAGTAAGTACAGGAGTAAAGGCTTACAAATCTGTGTTCCTCAACCTGCTTGAACCAAATACACAAATTGTCTGTGTGATACTCCTGTAATGTAAACACCTTAGAGGAAGCAGGCACAAAGAACAAAACTGATGAATGTCAGAAAGCCAGCTAGAAAATGATCTGACAGAAAAAATAATCTGCTCCATGCTGTTAAACTTTAAATTCTGAAGCCTGCTCTAACTTATCCTCTTTTCACAGGTGCTGAAAATACACCCTGCTTAGAGAGTGCACAGAGAGATGTCTCCCGAAGGTCACTCCCCTTTGTGTTACGTCCCATGTGTGCTGAACACTGCTGGCAAGGAGACTTATCCTACTGGGTGGAATTCAGCCAGCAAGAGCAACCTTGTGGAAGCCTTTCCCAAAGTCTTCAGTGAAACCTAATGATGAGCAAGGCTGCTGCTCCTCCTGTGCCTCCAGACAGGTGATGGCAGTTCAAGGGTGGAGAGGAAGGTGTAGGTCTGGGTCAAGGCCTCTGGCACTGATGTGATTCCTGCTGTTGACTGCTGTGTATTTGAGATCAGCACTTTTATGCTGCTCTAACAAAACTTTCCCACAGCTTGCCCCTTATGTAAAAACCACCATACTAGGCCAGGCTAAAGGTTTCCTGCCTCTTTCTGTGGCTTGTGTGATTAGGAGTATGGGAAGCAGTGAATACTTCTCTCCCGGCTCAGGTATCTGGTTGATGGCGGTCCTGAGGGGAATTCAGTTCAGTACTCCTGAGGCTGCAGCCACAGCATCATGTTTAATACATGGGCATTTCTTCAATGAATTTGCTTAATAATTTTTGAACTCTTCATATTTATTTCCTGTAACAACGAACTACAAAGACCAGTTAAACGTATGTGCAAAACAGTTTGACGTAAGAGCTTTTTGCTGATTCTACAGCAGCTGTACAATCAACTCTGATGAAAAATTGAGAATAAGCATTCTTTATTCTTTTTTTTGCAAGACGTACAGCTTCCTATATGCTGTGTATATGTTACATTCTTCATAGTTTATCTAAAGACCAGGGAATATTTAATTTTTGTCAAGTAGAAACTCCTCCTATATCTGATCTGTTCTGTTAGTTTGCACCACTTCTGGATCTTCTATATGATTTTGAGAAGAAGATGGCTAAAGTTATAGCCAATATCCAAGATTCAGATCCAACAAAGATTGAAATTACAACATAGCAAAAAATTTGTTTGCTTTTTTTTTATTTCCAACTAAGCCAAAATATCTTACTTGAGTTCTTGACTACACCTGAACAACAAGCTGATGTTTTCATAGATCCATCCATAATGACACAAAGACCTCTTTCCTGAATGAATATTATATTAACAATTCTTTCAAGTGTATCATTGTATATGTGTAATTGTGACTGTTCTTTCCCTTCATGAGCATTACTTCATATTTACCAGTGCTGGGTCTTGACTGTCATTTTTATCACCTAGTAATTCGCTCTGATTCCTCTAAGTATTTTGTAGTTCTAATGTTGTACCCTAAATATGCTGTGTAACCTCCCTATTTCCTCTTTTCCACATTATTTATTAGTAGTTTGAGTAGTATTGTGCGCAGCACAGGTACCTGAAGAGGTCTGTGGGAAATCTCTACTGCAAAATACTTATATTTCTTTGTATGTTTGATTTTCTTTTTTCTCTCTTTCTCCCTGAAAAACTTGTGTTACAAATCCGAGACAGCTACAGTCCTCTGGCAATGATTATCTAATCACTTTAAGAACTTCTTTTAAGATAACTCATAGGAGTTTATTGGAAACCTAAGTATAATCCTAATAAATCTTATCTAAAAGATGTCATAAAACATCAACAGATTTTGATTGAAGACTTTCTGCAGTGAAGTCACTGTTGAATCTTCCTCAGAATGTCCCATATCAAGCTACATAATTCTATTCCTACATGGTTTCTACCAGCTTGTTCAGTGCAGAAATCAATTTTTTTGGTCTATAGATCTTTTTATTATCATATGTAATCTAGTCCCCTTCAAATAATGATTTATTCATTGCACGCTGTAATCTAATAGTTTTTTATTTGAGTGTTTTTAGACTTTGGGGATTAATACTATGTTATTTCTGGTTGCTTTGGGATGGCTTTTTTTGTTGATTTTTGGTTTGTGGTTTCTTTTCTGTTACATTTCTGTTAATTTCAATGTTTTATTCTGAAATCATTCTACTGACACTTCCATATAAGATATTTTATGAAAATTCTGCTGTGTAAATTAGGATAAATAATGAAGATCTTAAGCTCCTCTGCTTTGAATCCTACTATGAAGAAATCATGCAGCTTTTCTGACCTAAACCACCATGATTTGATATGAATCATCCCACAATTTCAGAATATCACACTTCAGACATAATCATAGAGTATCTAATTTTAAACTTTTAAAATGAAAATCCATTGACAATCAACAAAAAAAAAAAGGTTGAATTAAATACCTAGGTACCTTTTGTTTGCTATTTGCTTGTAATATGTAACTTCAGGTTAGAAAATTTTCAGGGCTCCTTTGGTATCTTGGAAGTATGACTGAGGCATGAGATCTCTTTTGCATTCCTGTAACGGTTTGAAAGATACCCAGGCAATGCTGTTCATAAATACAGGGCAGCTTTAGCATATGATGTGCAGAAGTCTCCACTCTACCTCTTACATAATAAATACTTGTGATGATAAATATCTCCTGCCTCTCTACTTCTTAGAAGTTAACTTATTGAAAATGTTATTTCATATTTCAATGATCTGCATGCTAGTTCCCCGGAAGAAATGTATATAATCAACAACTTATGGTGTCACAAATATTTGATTGCTATATCTGCCTTGACAGGACTAAGTAATATAATTACTTTTGAAACAAAAATTAAAAATCAAAGTACTATTTTTAATGCTATTCTTGAACAGTATATCAATCCTCCAACCTTTATATAAGAAAAAAAAAATTAGAGAAATTCTTTCTTCTTAGAGGGAGCATAGACAATCCAAATCCACTTTGTGCTACCTTTCCCTTTTCATTATTCTTTGAATTTCAGCTTTGCTTTTTGCTCAATTGCAACATTATTTTGTGTTTCTAATGGCTCTGAACTGTCTGTGGCTTTCACCTAGCAGAAACAACACTGTTCCATCGGGAATCATTCTCTTATTTCCCCTTGTGGCCCCAGTCAGTGTATAACTAAAACTGCAGATTTTAACATTTCCTATATTTACCTGATTAACTTGACTTGAAAATAAAAATAAAAACAAAAAACAAACAGACAAGAAGCTCCAAGCAAACAAAACCAACATCCCCCACCAACAAATGAACAAAAAACCAAATCAAACAAACAAACCTCCAAAAGTACCAAAGAGTATGTGTGGCTGCACAGCAAATGTCTGGTACAGCTCATTAACCCAAGTTTTCTTATCTTACTTATTGTTAATAGTCAGCTTTTCTCTGGAGTGTGGGCTGTGGGGGTTTTGCTTGCCTTCTTTCATTGAATTTTAAGTCAAAGAGAGGGTCACTGTAGATGTTATTATAAGAAAGAATATAATCTTTAAAATATACATCTAACTTTCATAGCTGTAGTAATTTTTTTCTCTGAGTAATTCAAACAATAGCTTTTCCTTAGGGAATTACTACTTTTTTGTGAAAAAAATTATGACATATTTGAGGTCTTGGCTTTGAGTTCTGGAGATTTTAAATTAAATTCCTATTTTTATACATATTTTGTTATAATTCTGAAATGATGCATTATCTCCTGATATGACTCAGATTTATACATTTTCATATCTAGATGTTCTTGCTGCTACTCAGAGCATTAAGAGAAGATAATTTTAATACTCAGTATTTTGCCAGTAGCACAGTCAGGTCTTTCTGTTCTCTATTTAACAATAATATATTTTTGACAGTTGTTGCAACATCATTATTCATAGCCAGAAACATAAAAAAATCACCACCAAAGAAGAATGTGTTATGTGATTAATAAAAATTGGTGAAACTATTCACAAGAAAACATTATCAAAATGGTGACACTTAGTATTGCTTAAGAGGAAAAAAAAAATCTTAGTGTTGTGTTTTTCTCCTCTGTTTTCTCAGAAAAAAATATGTCCTATATAAAATAAAAATCAGCAATCACTTGTCAGTCTTAAGCAAAATTTTCATACCGCTGTCATCCTTTTCTCCTTTTTGAGTCCATGTATTTTTCATGCTACTGCCTTGATCCAGTTTGCTGTTAGCATATGTGTCCCAGAGGAGTTTGTAACCTACACTCTTGCTTTGGCCTTCTAGTGCAAATTCCACTTGCTATATGCTGCACTCTCCATAATTTAGCCTGATTTACACTGCTATGGGCAAAAGCCCAAACGTTTCTGTTTAAAATAAGAGGAAGAATAAGCTTCAATGATTAAAGACTTAAAATATGCACAATATCCCTTTGTGTGATGGCAGAATAATGGTACATTACCTTTCTCTTATTTCTGTTTTTTTTTTTTTTTTAAATCTGAATTGTATCAGCAAATGATAACTACTGAATTCAGGCTGCCTTGTCTACTTTTTTAAATGACATCATTCACTCACTGAGGATGAGATAAGGAGAGGCTGTTACTAGTAAGCTGCACACACAGTGCTGCTATTTCCTGCTATCTCCTGGCGGCTCCTGATCTACTACAGACAGAGAAAAGCAGATACAAATAAGTAGAAATGAATGAGAGATAATGCAACTGTTTTGAAGCAAAATACTTAGCATAGCCTCTGTCCTCTGCTGTTCCTCTTAGTCACATGGTTTCAGTAAAGTCATTGAAATTAGCTGTTCTCTAAGTGACATCCGTTTAGGGATTAGTTAGTCATGTAAGGATCAGTGTTTAAGTATGGGCTTGTTCCCTCCTCAACCCATCTGTCATTTTTCTGAGATAATACATTAATTTCCATAGCAACAGCCTGTAATGTTACCAATAGGATTATTACGACTTTGCTGCATGATCAAGCAAAGGAAGCCGGACTGGTCTGGAATAAACTGTTATCCAAGCCCAGGAAGCCTGAATAATAGGAAAGCTTTTATAAAAGCCAAAGTTAAGCCTCCTTTGCTATCTGTCACATTAAAATAACTAGGAAAAATAAGTTAAATGTGGTGTGAATTGTCACCACTTGTAAATGTTAGTTATGTCCACTTGATTTGGCTTATTCCAGGTTTTGCTAAAGTCCAAGAGAAACAGAGTCCTGGCCTAAATCCATTGCTGCTTTTTAAATAATTAAAAAATACAATCTGGATTCCCAACATTAGTACAGTGTGCAACATCCTAAATATCATTCTTTTTTACAGTATAACAGAAAAATAAGAGGAAATTCATTCCAACACTATATGAGATGGAGCACATGCATTAACAGTATATTTAAACTTGCTGATATTTTAACTGAATTAGAATTCCATATTAACAGAGCCCTTGACAGATTTGACAGAGACACTCCAATAAGAAACTGATACATTCTGCAGAATCACTGTTCTTACTCTGCTCTGCACCATGCTTTTTTGTGACCAATTTCTAGATAGAGAATATGGGCCAAACCAGTCAATAATGATTTAAAAAAAATTGAAAATTAATTAAAACACTGCTGATTGTCACATTATTTAATTAATAACACTAACATAGTCTTCAAAGAACTCTGTCTCCTACCAGTTCAAGACTTCTGTATGTCCCCATGTCATTTAGAGTAAAAAAAAAAAATGTCTAGACTCATCACTCTATTAGACTGATAAAGGTAAATTCAACAACTATGGCAGTGGAATTATATATTTATATTAGTTCTAGTGTAAAAAGTACAAATGTAAAAAATATTATGAAGCTAAATTGTTGCCATTATTTTTAAGCTACTGCTCTAAGGCATATTAAAACTTACTGGTGGAAAAATTACTTAGGGAAATCTAGAAAACACTATACATCCTACACTTCAATAAAGTACTTTGGGTAAGGTGCCCTAGATTTGCAGGGAAAAAATGAGATGTTGGGACCATCTTGGAATTCAAGGGGATCTTCTAGAAGTCTTAAGTGAAAAAAAAGGGAAATGCTTTTTACCAACAGGATTTGGATGAAGTACTTTGGTCTAGTAAATTGCATCTACTGGCTTAATTGCTGAGTTCCCCAAAGGATTTAATACTGCCATCCTAACTCATTTATTGAAGTCAACCCATTAGTGGCAGGCCGTTTACTGAGCATGTAATCATTCTAGGAATTACTGGGTTTTGGCTCCAAAATAAACAACTTTCACAAATAAACTTCAGATTAAATTAATAACAGTCAGGGTCTTTGTTTTTTTTTTGTTTTTTTTTTTTTTGTTTTTTTAAATCACAGTGGTGGAGGGATTATTTATATGTTTCCTTACAGGATGAAATCTATTTCTTAATGTATAAACACATTTTACTGTACACAGGATTTTTGTCAGGTAGTGTGAAAGAACTTAATCAATTTAGTCTTCCCATGAGCATGTGCATGGGTATATCCATTTGAATATCCTCCTCATCTGAAGAAGAATAACCTAGGCACCAGTAAGCACTGGGGGACAACCAGCAGGAAATCACCTGAACAGAGAGAGACCCGGAGGTTCTATTAGATTCCAACCTAACATCTACAAGCAATGCATGCTTGTAGCAAAGAAAATCAGCCACATCCCAGTCTGCACAGGCAGGAGTGTTGTCAGCAGGCCAAGGGACGTGTTCCTTCCCTTTGGCTCATCTCTGGTGATACGTGTGTGGAATACTGGGTCTGGGCTCCCTAGTACAAGAGAGATACGAACTTACTGGAGATTCTCTTCGACATTCAGCCAAGCTGTTGATGTACAGGTAGAATTTATTAGGCATCATTATTTTTTTCCAAAAAGGGCCCATATTCCTGCACTGGAGATTGATGTTGTTTTTCTGTTCAACTGTTCAGACACAATAATAGGACTGATAAAATAATATTTAATATTTTTTTTATTCCATTATGTTTGGAGGTTTGATACATATGATTGACCTGAGTAGTTTCTATTTCTGCTATACTTGTAATTTTCTCTCTCAAGCTCTCACCTCTCTTATATACCAAATGCCAGCTGAAATCTTTGTCTGCTATAGCTGAGGAGGCATAAATATCTAGGAAGAGATAAGTGGGTGAAAACACCAAATTGTAAGATCTCATTACATATTATTAAAATGAAAGAAGTTTTATTTTATAAACCTAGAAGTTAAACTGGTTGTGGTTTATCCATTTTATAAAGCACTTTTCTTGATTGTTTAATTATTTTCCTTTTTTTTAAATTTCACTTGTAGCTAAAGAGATGCCTGAATTCCTGTTTCTGGTAGAATCAATTAACAATCTTACAACATTTGTCTTAACTTTACATCTAAAATTAGTATAAGCAAAAGTTCTGTTCTCCTATATTGAGCTGAAATGCAGCAAGACAGTCACTGGCATTATCTAACATTCACTCTTAAACACAGGTACACTCTAGGTTGATAGCTATGAATGGGAAAGAGCAGAGGTACTATTACCGTTGTTTATTTTCATAAGTAAATGCAGAATCCTGAGATACAGAGACCAAAACTGAAGATATGGGCGTATTAAAATTGTATACAATGGCAAAACAATGCCTTCTCTCCTTTCCTCAGTGCCTGCTATGATGAGGACCAACATTTTGTTGTCAAAACTGAATGAAACACTGACTGAAAGACTGTCTATTCTGGAGTTTTATGTACCAATAATACCCCTGATTCAGGGATTTCGTGAGATTGGCACTTGCACCAACTTCCTTATGCTGTTCGTAATGGTGTTACCCAATAGGGACCTGGAAATTGAAAAAAACATCCAAAACTAAAAGACCATCAACTTACTTGTATTGATTACTGTCCCTTTTGCTGCACCTTACGTGACCTGCTGTTAGAAAAGAGTTTCACCTGGATCACAGCCCTGGCTGTTCTGAAGCTCTCAGGTACTCGTTTGAGAGAAAAGATCTTCCATTCAAATTGTACCTGCATCCTAATTAGTATTTACATAATTTAAAGTTCCATACCCTTGTGCACATTCCCTTGAAATCATTGGTGATGGGATGTGTAGTCTGGCAAAAACCAAAACCAAAACCAATCAACCAACCAAAATTAGCTGTATGGTTAATTAAGCTTTTTTTTCTGTAGTAATTAGGCAGTTTAAGCTCTTAGACTGACAAAACCCAAACAGGAATAAGAGCAAATTCTTGGTCCTAGATATAAGAAGTGTCCCACTTTTGTCCTCAAAAAATCTGTGTTCCACAGGGAATCGGGATTCTTGAAGCACTTTTCCTGAAATACAGATTCATTGACTGCTCTGCCAGTCTAGTCTAGTACGTACACAACGCTACAGCACAAAGTGTGAGACTTGAAAATCTTTACCAACTTACAGTTTGGTGAGATTATCTTTGTTAATTTCCTGCCTCTTGCCCATGTATTATATATAATACCAGTAGCTAGTGAATTAATCCAAATATCTATTTTTCCCAAGGAATTTGCACTCTTTTTAAAGTCCAGGTTCATAAGTACTTATGGATAGCCCCTGTAACTTTCAACTTCTTATTTTTTAAAAACTCTGAATATCTGTTTTGAAATTTATTCCACATCCAATCTTCTTGCACATGTGTCTGATTGCCCCTGATGCCCTCCTCCTCACTGAGATCTGTTGTTTTTCCACTTTAGTTTCCAAGATCAAAGTCCCACACAGTTTCTTGGAAAGCTTTACTTCTATATATGTATGTTTCTCTATAAAACCTCAACTTTCTCCTCTCTTAAAAGGATTATTTTGTCTCTTCCTCGCTTGTTACTTCCTTTCCTACCTAAGAGGTTATTTCACTTTGTCAATCCTCTATTCTGTAGCAAACAAGAATTCCAAGTAGTAGTAAGCCCATAAGGACAACTCTGCTGTCTGTGTCATTCTGGCATAGTACATTGCTAATTCTTGTTAAAGAGTTACTCTCTGTGGGAATTAAAGTTTTCTATATTAAAATAAAAGCATTTCCCTAGTAACATATGTAGATTGAAAGTTGTAGTTAGCAAGCAAAATCACAAACATGTTTAGTATGAAGAAAGTGAGTGGGAAGAAAGGTAAGATAAAAAGCTTTCATGTAAGAATTTTTCTTCAGGTAAAGAATGAATAATTGCTGATGCTGATGCATCAGAGGGAAGAGTCTCAGTTTATTATTTCTTTATTGCTTTGATTACTTTGCAATCTCGAACACTTCCATCCTCCTGTTGAATTCAGGTTCCGTACGGAAGCATACTATAAGTTCTTTTCCACACACAATCTGAACTATTGAGAAATTCTTCATCAGATACACTTTTTTCCTCAGTGGGATAATGTTTGGTGGTGGCCACAGCTCATTCACATTGGATCTCCTTTATTTTAACCCCAACACTCAAACACCCTTAATCATGAGTAAGTAGACAGTTCTCTTTTAAAAATCATGCAAGAATGAGAAAGTTTAGCAACTGTGTCAGATCCACAGTCAAGCTGCTGGCATTGCCACTGTAGTGGGGGCTAAAGAGTGAAGCATAATGGAGTTTTCTGCTTACTCAGTACTCCATTCCTCAAACATGGTATATGTAAAACCTTTGGTAGCTGTCAGAGCTCTGCCTTGGATTCTGCTCCCATGTTGGTGCAGTTGTTTCCTTTGCTCACAAGCGTGTTTCCATGGCAAAATACCACTGCCATGTTTTCCCTGGGTTTCAGATGGCCATCTGGGAGTTATGGCTTTAACAACAGTAGCAGTCATTCCCAGCAGAGCTGTCTGCTCCTAGAGTGCCTGGTATCTTGTCATCTGAAGATGCAGATGTCAGGATGCTTTGCCTCATTACCCTCGAGGAGAAATCTGCATCAGGTTCTGTCCAGTACTTGGGCTGAAGTTGTGGCCCATTTCTGCTGGTATAGCAACTAGGAAAATTTTGGTTATCTCTATTGATTGCTTTTGCCCATAAGCCTTCTCATTTTCTAAATACATTCTCACCTTCTTGCTCAGTTACATTAATAATAGCTTTGAGAGCAGCTCTGTTGACATCTTGTGGATAGACCAACCAAATACTCTTACTAGACCACCATACGATTAGCTCTACAGCACTGCAGGAAACATTTTTGCTGAGGTTATGTTCCTTGAAACATTAGCTCAAGGTTATTTGAAATTGCTGAAGTTTATATAAACAAAATGTAAGACAAAAACCCTTTAATGATACATTAAAACCAGTATCAAAATACAGGCAATTAAGTCTACACATGTCCATTTTCATTTCAGCTGTTCTTTTCAAGGATTCATGCCTTTAACATTCTTACTCTTTTCTAATAAATGCTCTAGAAACAATTCAAAGGTGGTTTGTGACTACTGGACTTACTGATATTTTTCTGACACAATAAATATTTGCCCATTTCAGATTATATCTTGCAAGAAAGAACTTGAGCTTATTGCTGGAATAATAACTTTTATTTTTATTTTTAATATAACAAAGAGATGGAAGATGGGATTCTTTATGTGTCAATGTCTGTGAGCTGAATAAGATAGAAGCTGAGTAATGTCAGCATACTGTAGCTCTTTTCCACAAAAGAAATTTTGAGTAATGTTGCACACTTGGTTTACTGAAATGGATTTAACATACTGCATACCAAGCAGCAGTTCACCCTTCCTGTCCTATAAGAGAATAATGTTGTGCTTCAGCATGTGGATAATTTCTCTTTGTGCTAATCACCGAATTAATGAGATTTACAGAACAATTTTTTCCTCTGGTACTCCTTTATTGTACTGATGCACACACTATAGCTATTTTGTCACTAAACAAGAATAGGTGAGAAGAAGGTGACTTGTTTATGAACACCAAATAATATTGCAGATTATTATCAATGTCTTTATTTATTTTAAAATATTTAAATAAAAAGGAAAAAAATCCAGGTTTTCGGAAGTCCTTCACACAGCTGTTTTCTTTCAAAATTAATTGGATTGTAATAACTAAATACTTTCAAAGTGAAGTTGTTTTATTTAGAAGACTCCCTGTACAATTAAACCCTACATAACCACTTCAAAGTTTTGAATCACCTCATATATTAAAGTAGGAAACTTCACAAAAGAGGACATGAGCATTGCTAATAAAGTAACAATTTAAGTAATACACTTCATCATTAAAAGCATACAATTTAATAGCACCTACAACCTTTATGTTATTTTTTATCACTATAAATGAATACTTTTGTACAAGTATACCTAGGAGATATATTGATTCACATCTGTGAAATTGAGGTGAATAGTGATTTCTAAAAATGACAATGTTCTCTTAGAAGTTTGTGTATAGTCAAGCCATGTAAAATTATTTTATTATGCTAAAAATATAGACACATCCCAGAAATATAAACTTACTATTTTTTAGAAAATATAAAACTGGCACCAAAGAAACATGTGCCAGTAGAGTAGCATGTCTACCATTTAGCACTTTTATATTTGTGTTTACTGTATTCTGTTGGGAAAATGTTGTGGAAACTGGAACATTTTTTTAAAATCCAGATGAGATTTTGGTATTTTGGGTAAATCTGGTGCATTTTGGTGCATTCCACGTTGACAGCGGTAAATATTGCTGATGATTTGAAGTGTATTAGTTCAACTTACTGAAAGTATAGGGAAAAGATGGCAGTTCCTGTGTGAGAAATCTACATCCAGCTTGTAGACTACTCTGTGAGTGCTGTTGGCTCATTCAATGTGTATGAAATTTGAGGAGGCATCTGGTGTTTCTCTCAGAAGCATCAGCTCCTCTATTTTTTTCTTCCTTCAGTGGAAAATGCTCTCTACATAATGAGCCTGCCAAATAAATAACAACTTCTCTTGTCCTTCTCCAGATTCCTTTCCCCTATGATTAGTTTTGATACTGGTTGACACAAAGGAACAAAGAGCCTTATATAGTAGCATAAGTGTTAAGCTTAAAAACATCTTAAGAAGCTCAAATTCAGGGCTTAAGACTGTAGCAAAAAAAGCACAAATGGATTCAGAAAAATGAATTTGTATTTCTTAGGAAAAGCACTCCTAATCCTCCCACTATTCTTTAAATCCATGCCTTAAGAATTGACCAAGGACCTAAACAAATATCCCAGAGCATACTTTACTTCAGTATGCAGAGAAATCCTACATCGAAGCAACATCTGGTATAACTGCTTAAAAAATCTTTCTTCTCCTGTGACTTTACAATTACATGGTGATGTATATTGAGCTTTAATTTTCCATATTTTCCATCCACCTGTCTCTCTACCACTGTGTAAACATGGTGTTCAAGAATTGGATTTTTAATGATATTTTAAAACCAGTAATTGAATTTTGTGTTGGAATTTGGTATCCTATTTAGCTAAGACTACAAAACATGTTTTCTAGATGGTTATATAAAACTGGAGAAATGCATGTTCAAATGCTGATTTGAAATAAGTGGTTTAGTACTTTGTTTTTAATTTGTGCAAGATGTACTTTGGCTTTAGTAACCTTTTGAGTCCTTTTATGTCAGCTAATACTAAGTGCATTTGTAAGATAAAATCAGTTGTATGCCCTCACAAAAACTACAAATGCTATTTGGGACTGATAATACAAATGTACACACAGATACATCTGCATTTGAAGCACTGAGATTTACTAATGGCTTAATCCAGTAAATCAAGTACAAGATGACTACATACAGTAGTATGAGGAGATTTGGCCACCATGCCTGCCAAACATTATCAGGGAATGGGATCACAAAAAATTTTTTTGTTTGCAGTTTCTTCTGTATTTATTATGCTCTGTGTATATCATTAACACACTAACACATTTGTTTTAGCTGAATAGTGCTATGAGTACTGGTTGCTGCTGACACCTTCTGCAAGAAAACACATGGTATGTTCTGTACAGAGATTTTTGTCCACTTCTAGACCTACTTTTCAACTGGAAAGACCAATATACACTGAAAAGAATGGATCCTTTGTGGCTTGTCTTGGAATTAGATCAGACTCTAAAGGAGGCAGATAAGTATTCTGTAATATTCTGGTTTTTCTTCTTTATGCCTCTTCCTGTGTTACAAGACTATAGGAAGCCTATAAGCTCTCACTGATTTAATTAGTGACCCCTTGTCTGAAATGTTAATAGAAATACTGGTTTAAGTTTGGCCCACTTAAGCCAATTTTTATTTTTTCTCAAGGAAATAGAAAGAGACATATGACCATTTTCAGACATGATGCTGTAGTTCAATGGACTTAGAGCTTCTGATTCTGTACTTTGAGCCCTAGTGATACTGAACAATGTTTTGCCCATTGTATCAATCTATAGATCTAGGTCACTCTCTCTTCTTCTTTCCTTAGAGCAAAACAGTGAATGTAGCTAGTGAGTGTAATATCTTGTTACAAACATAATACTGCTCTTGAACAAAGACAAATCAAAACTGGATTTGGTGACATATTTCAGTCGTGGTCCATTTTCTCTAACTAAAAAGTGGCAAATTTAAACTTATATTCAACATTTCAAGTGTTTAAAAGAACTGTTTCACACAGCATCAAGTGCAGTGGGAAAAAGGAAGACCTTGTGTTTCTGAAAAAGTCCTAGACTTTTTTAGGTCTATGATTCCATCAGCTCAGATAGAACAATCTCCTATTTTCAAATACAAGCGAGCTCCAGAATGGGAGGGATTAATCTTTAAACTGCAATCATTTTGAGTGTTTTAATTCCTCTTTCAAAACTTAAAAAATCTCTGCTTTCATGTTTCTTGTCTAGTTTCTTTTTTTTTTCAAAAACATACAAAACCTAAATTCATCTCAAATTCTGAGATAGCAAATCCAGCAGCAAATATTACAAAAGAAATAATAAATTACTTAGGAAGTAGTGACGGAAAATCTCAATATCTCCAAGTTTCCTATTCCCATAAAAGCAACATATCCCTTCAGCTGAAGAGCAGAAAAGAACCATGCTTGTGATCATTTACTGAGATAATAGCATAATTTTCACTTAGCAGAGTGTACACCGAACACTTGCAAAATAGTGTGACTTATATTCCAGACAAACTTGAGCAAATATTTATCTGTGATACTTACAGACACATTCAAAGAATTTACAGCCTTTTTATGGACACATCACAAGGAAGAAAGGAAAAAAAAAAACCTCACTAGATTTTTTTTACTGGTAGATTGAGTATAAATTATTTGATCAATCCCAGTATTTTTCCAGTCTTTAAGTATCTTAAAATGTAAGGCATTTTTAATGATTGATAATGTTTCCCTTCACTTCAGTGTAGCACTCCAAGAGTATAAAACTCTTCAGTCAGGCTCAGCAAGTGAAAATAATTCAATGCACTGTAATTCCAGCTACCACACATCATCCATCAGCTTTTTCAGTGGTAGCAAACCACTAGACATGAACATCAAGGACAGTCTGTATCTCAAAAGAGTCAGCTTGAGGCAGCTTAACTGTTTTACCATTGTTAACTGTCATCTGAACTGTGACATGCTGCTTTCAATGCTTCTAACTGATGTCAAAATGAAGAGCATAAAAGTAACTGAATAAACCACACGGACTGAAGTAGTTCCTTTATCTAATAGCTTTATGCCTATAAATTGCTTGATAAGAAAAACACTGGTCACAGGTTGTATTTGTATAAAAAAAGTTGACTGTCATTGCTGAATAGAGTTTAAAGTCATTGCAACCACATAATAAATTAAATCCTAAATATTATGGCCTGCACTGATGGCTGCCCAGAAAATGGTCCCCCAAAAAAGGATCTTGCACCACTGATGATCTGCAATTAATTCTCTTTATATAAGAGAATATACTTGCATTGACTTTCAGGGTTTTTCTGTGCTTACTATTTTTGAGAATTAAAGGGAAAAGGATTTACAAAAAGTGTTTTTAGCACTCATGTTGATGTTGGTTTTTGTTAAAGCGTGTTCTACATTTCTGCACTTTGTCAGATATATATCACCATATCACTAGGAAAGTAGGTTTTGGTTTGGGGGTTTTTGGATAGTTTTCTGGGTGTCTTTTTTAAAGGAAAGCTCTCGTCTGCATGATTTCCACCACTGTGATTATATAGATCCTATGATTTATGTACTTTGTCACTAGCATGTCATAGGAGTTACAAGCTGGTCCCAGGAAATTTGTCATTGCTTGCTTTGGCAAAGATAGTGTATATCACTGTTCGTGCTGTAATCTGGCAAAGCTTTTGTGTCTGTTTATTCATATAGTTGGTTTAAGCACTACAATGATTACGAGTTTTACCTAATTGGACACAATTTTATTATTTTATGTATCAATGATAAAGAGCACTATAGCAATGGGAATGTAGTGGGAGTGCTGCTCAGTAATACACTTCGTATTTTGCAAATGCTGGACTTACACAGTGAGACCTACTGTGGCACAAGGGTAAACCTGGCCTGCTGACCACTTGGAACTGTGGACCTCGGGAACCTTAGAAAGGTGCAGTGGGTTTTTTTGACTCAGAAGAGGGAAAACATTGCCTTCAAAATAATGAAGAATTCAACTCAAGAAAATACTCCAAATGTTTATCTCTTCTCAAGATAAATTATCTCAGTTTTGAAATTACATTTCTATGTGTGAATATTTAATCTTCAGAAAAGTAAAGCAAGAAATAGAGTAAAATTCTTGGATAATATTTGAAAATAGTTGTTGATAAATTTACTGTTGCTTACAGCAAAATTTTAAGTCTTTTTCTCGTTTGTTTTAGGTTAATAGTGGTTTACTTCAACCATAAACTTTTATTAGGTTTTCAGAGAAAGGTGAGAAAACTGTTATATCACCTAAAACTTGAATAATTTAGACTTTTAATGCAAATTTTCTTGCATCATCCATTTAATCCCATAGACGCATTTGAAGGCGTAAGCATATTTCTAATCTTAGACAGTAGAAAGGAAAATTTAAGTGTCTTCTCTGGAAAAAGCAAAAAAAAATCTGTTAATATTTATGATGGACTTTGATCTTGTTCACCTTAAGAAAAATAACATAATTTTGCACAAGGAGAACACGCACACAAAAAAAAATTAGAGAAATTGCATATTACATTTCTGTTGTTTCCTTATTTGTACTTAGCTTTCCATCTGAAATGTCCTTTGCTGACAGTAACACATTATAAACTGTTATTTATACTGAGAGAGGCAGAATATATTGCCTGTACATCAGACCAAGGTAAAGGGAAAAATACAGAAACTGCATATCCCAGACATTCAGTTTTGAGGTATTTTTTTGTTTCTTTTATCATTCTTAGTTGTTTGGGGACTTGTTTTATGGCTATTTAGGAGTTAATTATTCCTCTTTTGTCTATAAAATTACTCTAACTTGTTTTCAGTTTGACAGTAGTCATTTGGATTGCAAGACATTTTTCACACTTTTAAGTTCCTGAATAACCAGTGATTCATCCTCTATTTTTCTGATTTTATTTTTATCTTGGAAATATTATATGTATTTAATGACAAATTAATATTCTTTTCTGCAAAAATTTTGAATCATACTGCTCATGATTCAGGCTTACTGCACTTTGATGTAGGAGTTTTACATCTGAATTCCTGAGTATCTAAAAATTAATCTGCATGTGACAAGAGAAACAAATTTATAAATGCCAAAAGACTGTAGCTTTTTCCTCCCAGAAAATTATGGAGAAAGCTTTCATTTTACCATATGTTTCTAAATAATGATTATGACATCTATACTTTGTCTATATTGAAGAAAGGAAATAAAGAACAAAATCAATATTAGTTTCGGAGGGACCTGTTCTACTCTTCTTGCCATAGCATAAAGATGCCATGGTTAGTTATAGTTTATAATGAGGTCACAGAAAACAGAAGAAATGATTGACTCAAGCAAATGACAGAAAATGAAGACCTCTCCCAGCTGGAGAATACTAATACCATTGATCCCTAGCTAAAAAAATACAGGATGCCATTGCTTGGGTGGGGAAAGGTGCAGAGTTGGAAGCAAAAGTAATTAGAAAACAAAAGGAGGAAAAGAAACAGTAAAATTTAGAGACACCTAAACCTCAAATAATGTTTTTGCATTCTCCAATATGTTTATGTTTTATATGTGTAAAATATATTTTGAAATATCCTTTGCCTTTTTCGGTGTTGCCTAACTCAAAAACTCTTACACTTTCTTCTTTCCAATACACTCAAATGTCCACAAATTCATTGTCCAGCATTCTTAAATACCTAATTTCTTCTGAAGATAAACTGGTATCACCCAGTACTGCTGGATGAGATGGCATAATTTCAAGATTACTGACTTCTTTTTTGACTGGCCATGTTATTTTTATTGACTAGTTCTTTGAAAACCAATAGAAATTTTAAATTCTTTTCTTAGTGGTTGTAGTTTGTTAAAACATGGCAGAAATATGTTTTTGTTTGAATAATTCCATAATACTTTGAATGTCATGCCTGGCTTTAAAGATTTGAAAGGGATTCAGTCTTGGAAATGCATGATGAGGAATATATATTTTTTTATTCTCCATTCCAAGTCAAATTTCTGGGAAAAGTAAACAAGTCAACAAGGCAAATCATGTATAGAATATATATATATATTAATATATCTACATATATACATCTGTAGATATATATGTACATCTTCTTAAAAATGGAAGTAACTGTGCAGTAAAAAAAATGATATTAAACTGACAACAGTGGTTAAGAAACAGTTAACCAGAATTTTTCGAAAGTCTTTGAAAACAACAGGTGTTCCTCTTTCTGCAAGTAGAAAAAGCAGTCTATTAATATGAAATAGTTTTCTAACAATACGTGCAATTCAGATCCAGAATGTAGAAAGTGCTGGGGTTATGATCAAACACACCTCCTGGTGACTGTTCTGAAACCTTATTAATGAAAACCAGATTCATGGAAGAACAGATTTTTACTAGAGAAAACCCATATTCAAGTATGGTTCTAAGAGCTGTTAAACATGGCCAAAGATAGCAAAGCAATGACTGATAGATCAAACTCAGTGAGAAGACTCCAAAGAGTACTAAAAGAGTTAACAACTATATTGTGGAAAGGCAGCTACATATTAGAAAAGTCTTTGGCAACGTTTAATATCAGCAGTACCATGTGCACTGACTAAAGTGTTCTAAAATACAACGGACATGAGAGCTCATAAAA
This sequence comes from Donacobius atricapilla, assembly GCA_013397315.1. NCBI lineage: Eukaryota > Metazoa > Chordata > Aves > Passeriformes > Mimidae > Donacobius > Donacobius atricapilla. The sequence goes on from WBMY01017405.1 coordinate 611,141, forward strand.
GGGATTTGAGTAATGGTAAATAAGAAATGTGACTGAAACGGATCTAAAATAAAAGTATAAGAGATTCATTTCATGGAAGAGACTCACATTTTAGTAAGAATTTCCTCAAGAACATAACCCCGGTGCACAGGAATATTCAGTGCTTGTAGACTTGAATAGGCCTTGGTAGAGAGGGACTCCATTTAAATTTATCAACTTGCTGAAGTAAAAGATGAAGTGTCCCTTTAATGATTCTAGATTTTTTTCAGGAAACAAATGGAACTAAAACCTTCTGTTCATTTCTTTTGCATTCAGCATCAAAAACAGAATACAGAGCTGATACAAACTGAAAAGATGAATAGAAAGCTATTAATGACAATTTGCATTAAAAGTCTCGTATTAAAAATCTTAAAGAACACAGCTGGTTCTGTACTTCACAGTAGCATGATCCAATGCAGTTCTTTTTAAGAGCATGTACATGTCAGAGTTAGAATCCTGTGTAGAGAATGGATATGTAGTGCAAATGCATAGGAAAAAAAGAGGCTGTTGGCACAGTCAAAATGGATATATGAATGATGTCCATGACCCCAATACAAGATTTATCTATGCCAGAGTTCTGGAAAGTGGGCAGGCAACAGTGGCAGCTGCTGGTGTGGGTGCAGTTTTCCCTCACATTTTCCCATCTGCCAGGCAGCAGGAGCAAGAGCAAGCAGCTGACCTCACCACAGCTTTCCTGTGGCTTTGTATTCCTGCTCAGCCATTCTCAGATTCTCACCTATAGAGCTGCAAAATTTAATTTTTTCTGTGTTGGTGAAAGAGGTCTTGAGCCAGCTCTGGGGATCTTTCTGAGTAACTTGAAAGAAAATATTATTAAGGCAGCAAAACTGCTGATCATTGCAAAAGCTCCCATTTTCTTTTACTGTCCATGATATTAAACCAAAAGTTTTTTTTGTGGGATGTTTGTACATCTATGCTGTCTACACGTGCACACACAGTCACATCTCTTCCTAACTTTGGTCAGAAAGGTTCTATGAAAGGTCATCATAAGAATTATTAAGAGTTTCTGGGCTTCTAAAGATACAAGGAAATGTTGCTATTTTATGCTGTTGCAATCTTTTTATTATCAAATCTGGGGTCCTTAGAGCTTTGGTATTGCAGACCTTGGGAAAATCTGAGGTCTCTTTAGACGATGTTGGAAAACAACAGATGATCTAAATCACATCAGCTCTATCTTTTGACCTTCTGTCAATCATTCTTTAAATAAACAAATGTTTCTTATTCATATGCATAAGCTTCTCACCCTCATTCAGAAGTCAGATTATCTCAGCTACCAGAAGGGGAATATGTAAATCCTGTTAGATGGCTTGCTTTAAAATTAAATAAGTCACCCAATACAGCTTTATCAGCAGCTATTCAGTTTGTCTAGTTAGCAGATGAAGTACTTTGGCATGTTTCTCAGCTTTTCTAGTTAAGTTATGCAAACTGGCACACAGAATACAGTTACTACAGCAAAACCATGACTAGACCCCTCTCCTCTTTTTTCCTCTATGCTGACCTCACCAGGAGTAAACTCAACAAAAAAAATAAACATTGCAAAATTAATTTGGGATCTACTTGATGTAGGAGTGGAAAGGAGGGAATGAACAAAGTAGTTTAAGCAGAGGATAAGCTCCCTTAAGGGAGTTATCAGTGGCATGACCCGGGCGAACCAAGTAGACAGGTCAAGAGCTGAGATGAGCATGAAGGGGTTCACAAAAATCAGACAGATAAGAACCTGATGGATAGATAAGTTAGCAGTGAGGTTTACAAATGAAGCAGAAGTAGAATCAAAGAATCATAGAATGGTTAGAGTTGGAAAGGACCTAGTTCCAAAACCCCGGCTGTGGACAGGGAAACTTCTGCTAGACCAGGTTTACATGTTAAAGAACTTCCACCTGTATCTAATCTACTCTGCCTTGAGTAAGAGTGAGGCATCCCCAGCTAAGGGATGAACATGAAATTAGTGCTCCACAGGGAGGGAGTCAGCTCCAGGCTCCACAATGATCCTGGCAACAAAGGAGAACAAATGCATATCCCTGATATTCTTTCTAGCCATCCATCCTTCTGCCAGTTAATGTTGTACTTTTGCTTGCGCATTTGGTGACGTATTAAAAGAATCCATCTTTCATCCAGAAGCTTCAGCTCACTTTATGTTGTCTTTTTGTAATGAGAAGATGAACTCGTGAATGTGGAAAATCCCAGAACTGGGAAGTGAAGGGGAAAAAAAAAACGGAAAACAAGAACTAAGGAGTTGTTATAATCCGCTCTAATCGCAGAGGAACAAGTGAGCTCTCTGTGGATTACAAATATTCAAAGGTTCAAAATATTCCCGAAAACATGATTAAAAAAAAACAAGGTTAAATGTTGATAGCAAAAAATTGATATATTTTATTTTAAAGTATATATTCCATTTAACAGTAAAAAAGACAAAGAGAAAGGATGAGAAAGAAAGAAATAGAAAGGGAAGGGGGGAAGACAGACAGGAAGATTGACAGACAAAGATTAAGAAAAAAACATATCACTACTCCGTGGGTCCCAACAATGTCTTGTCTGTCTGGCCTTCCACCTGGCTTTCTTGGTGGTCTGTCCCTTTCACCTGGTCTTCTTGGTCCCCCACAAAAAAGTGCAGAATCCAAAGAATTAATATATGTTTGGGCCAGATGGGGACACCATCGTGCCTCTCCTAGGGAGGTCAAGTTTGACGCTGTCTCTTGCTAGACTGTGGTTCAGTTCCATTATTTTGCACCATGTGCAATGTTCTGTTGCAGGGCTTCTGGATGAGTCTGGAGGAACTTCAGGGGCCTTTGATGGATTGTGACACCTCCTCTGCTGCCTCTTCACATGCATGTCCTGTGGTATGTGGTTTTCCCAGAGTAGGGGGGGTGATTTTACAACTGGGCCAGTTTGTGTAAGAGAGGACGGGTGTTCACTGCCTCTGACCAGATGTTGCTCCACACACCCAAGACCCTCCTCCTCCCCACTTTGGTGGGGGGATCTGGGCAAGCCTGGCAGCAGATAAGCTTGAAGCTTTGGCCTCCACCCCAAAACTTCTGGGCTAGATCCTCCTGTGGAAGTGTCCTCCCAGCCTTATATATTCCTTTGCAGTGTGGATATGCTAAAATAATAGTGTCACTTTTTCTTATCTGGAATAGCCTTAGGTGTTTTAACTCACAGTTCAGGGCCTTAGTCCAGGGGCCATATTCAGAGTGCAGTGGTCCTCCATGCAGATTTTGTTAAACAACTTTGCCATAGTAAGCAAAAGTCCTTCATAGAAATGTTTAAGTGATAAACCATAACATTTCAGTCTCTGACAGGAGGTATGAACCAAACTGCTTAATTTATACTTCTGGAAAAATTAAATTATAGTTATGTTTTTTCTTACAATAGAAGCACATTTCCACAGAGAAAATCATGTCTGCATAGATTTCCACTCATGTGACTGTGGTAAAATATCAGCCCTAAATTTTTGAAAGATGCAGATGAATCATATAGAAGTTGAAGAAAAACAATGGGATTGATCAGACATTCCGAATGAGAACTGATGTAGTCTATCTAGAGGAGAAGTTGAAAGAGAAATGCTAAATCTCTAAATACATATAAGACAGCTGGAAAGCAAAAGGGTGTCTATTCTCCGTGTGCACTGTCAGTAGAATGACAATAATGGATTTGAAAGGGAATAATGCAGGTTTATGTCCTAATCAGGAGGAAAAAAAACCCTAATGGTAAATGTAATTATATACTTTAATGAAATGCTGTGAAAAATTGTAATATTTCCATCACTGTAAATTTTAAAACAAGCAAGAAAAATACGTTATGAAAGCTGATAGTTGTCATGACTTAACCCCAGCCTTCAACTCTGTACTGGTCAGTCTGTCGCTCACTCCACTGCCCACCTTTCCCCTGGTGGGGAGGAGAATGAAAGAAAGAAAAAAACCTAAACCTCATGGACTGAGATGTAAAGACTTTAATAACTGAAACAAAATACATATGATGCTACTAGTACTAATACTATTAATACTACTATTACTACTACTTTTACTAATTTATATAAGTATTGATAATGATAATGCAAATGAGAGTTAGGAATCATCTGCTTTAGTGGGAGATCAGGTACAAAACTATCTCAGGAACCTGAAGGTACACAGGTCTATGGCATCTGATGAGATACATCCTAAGGTTCTGAGGGAGTCACCTGAGGAAATGACTAAGCCACCATCCACCATATTTGAGAAGACATGCCAACCTGGGGCAGTTCCCAGTGGCTGAAAAAGGGGAAATATTATGCCTATTTTTAAAAAGGGAAATAAGGAAGACCCAGGGAATTACAGGCCTGTCAGCCTCGGTGCCTAACAAGATCATGGAGGAGGTGCTCCTGGAAACTATTCTAGGACACACAGAAAATAAAGAGATGATTGGTGACATCCATTATGGCTTCCCTAAAAGCAAATTGTGTCTGACAAATTACTTTGCCACCTATGACTAGGTAACAGCAATGATGAATGAGAGAAGAGCAACGATGTCATCTACCAGAACTTGTAAACTATTTGACACTGCCCTGCCTGACATCCTTTTCTCCAAACTGTAGAGACATGGATTTGATTACTCCATGGTTAAGGATTGGCTGGATGGTTGCACTCAGCAAGTTGTGGTCACGTGGCTCTATGTCCAAGTGGAGACCACTCGTGAGTAGTGTTCCTCAGGGGTCAGTTTTGGGACCAGCACTGGTTGACATCTTTGACACAGACAATGCATCCCCAGCAAGTTTGCCAACAGCAAGCTGTGTGGTGCAGTCAGCATGCTGGAGGGAAGGGATGCCATCCAGAGGGAACTTGTCAGACTTAAGAGGTGGGGCTGTATGAACCTCATGCAGTTCAGCAGGGGCAGGTGCAAGGTGTTGTGCCTGTGCTGGAGTAATCCCAAGCAGAAGTGCAGGCTGGGAGATGAAGCGATTGAGAGCAGCCCAGAGGAGGACTTAGGGGTGTTGGTGGACAAGAAGCTGAACATGTCTTGGCAGTGTGCATTCACAGCCTGGAAAATCCATATCCTGGGCTGCATCAAGAGCAGTGGGGCCAGCACACTGAGAGGAGTGATTGTCCCCCTCTACTCCACTCTGGACCACCTGGAGTGCTGCATCCAGCTCTGGGGCTCACAACTTAGGAAGAATGTGGACTTGATGGACTAAGTCCAGAGGAGGGGGTACAAAGATGATCAGAGAGCTGAAACACTTCTGCCATGAAGACAGGCTGGAAGAGTTGGTATTTACCAGACTAGAGACAAGAAGTCTGGGGTCACCTCATAGGAGCCTTCCAGTAGCTCCAGGAATTTACAAAAAGGCTGGAGAAGGACTTTTTGCATGGGCATGTAGTGACAGGACAAGGGATGATGGCTTTAAATTGAAAGAGATTGAGTTTAGACTAGATATTATTGAAGACATTCTTTACTGTGTGGGTGGTGAGACACTGGAACAGGTTGCTCAGAGAAGTTTCGGATGGCCCATCTCTGAAAGTATTCAAGGTCAGGCTGGAGTGGACTTTAACAACCTCTCTCCAGGCAACTCTTGGTCAATTCAATGCCAATTTATAAATGGAGCATGACGTTCTATGGCGTGGAATATCTCTTTAGCCAGTCCCAGTCAGCTGACCTGGCCATGCTTCCTCCCAGGTTTTTGTGCAACTCCTCACAGGCACAACATGAGAAACCGAAAAGTTTTTAAAGTTCTAGTAGGCACTACTTAGCAACAGCCAAAACGTCACTGTTTTATCAATATTATTCTCATAGTAAATCCAAAACACAGCACTGTACCCACTACTAAGACAAAAATTAACTATTTCAGCTAAAACTAGGATCATACATACATCACATCCTATCATGATCTCTTTCTGTTATGTATTTCTATCATTCCCAAGTGAATCAAAAACAGGATTAACTTTCATTGTGTACATCTAAATGGAGACATGTGTATATATTTGGATATGCAGATACTTAGATTTTCTAAAAAATACAGCCAGCATTTCTCACTAATCTAACAATTAAGATTTTTTTGTCTGCAACACAAAATGTGCTAATAAGGAATATAGGAATGTTACATTTTTCAGAGGATTAGACAACTAAGGGAAAGTACCTAATAGGCCTTAAAAATGTGTGTAACAGCTAATGATCCTTTCTCTCATTAAAGTAATTGGGACATATACTAACAAAGTCATTTTTTTCACCAATTTCTTCTAGACTGAAGTGGAAGTGATTATGAAATATCTCTGTTAATGGGGTGCTAAGCCAACAAATGTTGGTTTACAACTTATGCAGTTCATTAGCACATGCTTTATTCTCAGCTGGAGTGCTGCTGACTCGAGTACAACTTTGTAACCTTTAGAAATATCAATCCCCTTTCAATCTATCAAATATATGGAACAACCACAGAAGGTTTCATTAGGTCTCTTTAACTTTCAGAGAATATTTCCTTCCACATGACATTTCTTTAAGCATAATGTTTTTCCGTGTTCATGTAAAACACATGAGAATAGATATTCTTGGTTGTAGGCTAGTGCAGTAATGGGTGGACTGACTCATCTCAGCATGACAATTCTTCTCTTCTCTCATATGTTATTTCCTGGAAAAAACAATTACATTGGTAAAGAGTCCCCAGATCAGTTTTGTTAACAAAGAAAGTTAGCTGCAGACCCTAGATAATTTCCTAAAATCTGACAACCTAGGCCTTCACCATGGTGGAGATGCAGATAAAATATAGCTTGTTCATATCTGTATTTCAAATTATAGTGAATAAAAAAAAAAGTGGTGTGATTGTCTCAATTTCAGGGCTGCACAGAGAAATTATTTTTGCAGCGATAAATGATTTTCAATCAAGAGTACAATTGGATATGTTTATTGTAAGACAGAAAAGAAAAAAGAGGTTTTAGAAACAAAACAACACAGTCAGTTGCTTTGTGACATTTCTCACTGGAAGAATCCATTAGCAGCTGTTCAACAAGCTAATATTAAATTAGTTCTAAATGTAGGCAGTCCTTAACCATACTCTTCGACCTAAATATTGACAAGTTTCGGGTAATTTGACACAAAAAATTATATTTTTCAACTGAACTCCTTGCCTCATGAACTTTAAACTATTTAGGCAATCTTCCAGCCTTCTTTATTTTAGCTGTAGCTACAGCTCACAATTATATTTAAATCCAGGAACATGCATATCATGGGACTACCATGGGATGGTTTGTTCTTTCCCTGCCTGCAGATTTGTTGGTGTCTTGAAGAACAGACAGACAAATAATAAGATGTTATTTGTCATGTCTTCACTTTTGGAATGATTGAACAAGACCAGACTGGTAGAAACTGAAATATGATGTAAATTTGAGGTGTGTGCTTAAAGACATCCAGCAGTTTCTGTCTGAAATATCCCTAACAAAGGCTGCCAGAACCTAGGCATCAAGTACTAACAAATATTTGGACCATTTTTTTTCTAATAACTTTTACCTTAATATCTAATAATTTTTTATTTAACTACAATTTTAATGTTTTCAGTGTTTCAATTTCTACGTTTCCAAGTTCAGAAAATTATTTCAAATAGACATCTTAATATTAACTGCAATTTTATTAATGCTTAAACAATAAGATTTTAATTGTATTAAGGTTTATATGGGAACAGTTTACAAGTATGCCTGAATTCAGGCAATTTAATACTCAGAAGAAATACTTTTTGATCATTGTTCTTTGTGGTTTTCACCCATTTCTTGTGTTTCTTCAACAATTAAAATGCACAAAGTAGTAGAGCAAGTGCATTGCTTGCCTGGGAGCTTCACAATTTGTTCTTCACCTGCAGAGAAACGCAAACTCGTAAAGTCAAGGATTTCCAGATCAGAATTCTCAATCTCCTAAAGTCTCCTCCGTCATGCTTTTGCAAGCAATCAGACATAAGAAGAACAGTTTGCTTTACTTTACTCCAAAATATAGGCATGTGTAAAGCCATTTCTTGTAGAATATCCTTCTCTCAATATCCTACTCCCTCTGGAAATAAAGTGTCTTGAAGTGATAAAAATGCCTTTTAAAATTAATGGATAAATGGGATATTATGCTTTTCCTTAGAATAATCTTATATTTTTACCTTGATATTGTTATTTTATAGTAGTAAAAAATTAATTTCTTCCTTATTCTGTTAATGATTGTGTTATGGCGTACTGTCATAGCTCAATATACAACACAATAATGAGGCTCACATTGTACTTAAAAAGGTTTTTGTCTCCTTAGGTCAGTGGTAATTCTTCTGAACCCCAAATGTTTTTAATTTCTGCATTAGATGCAGCCACATGCCACAAAATTGTTTGCCACAGTAAGAGAAATAGAGTTCAGATTGATCTAATATAGATTTAGTAAATACATTGATTTATAAATAATAAAAGCACTAAGTCATGTCAGCTACGAAACAAAAAACAAAACAAAGCAAACAATATTATGGTAAAATACTTATCAAAGAAAGGGTTTAAAGAAAGGTAAGCTGTTAAAAAGAACTCTTGGCTTTGGTTTGTTTGTTTGTGGGGTTTTTGTTTGTTTAAAGATAAAGCCCCTTATTCTGAGCATACAGGAAGAAGGGTTTGAAAGGAAAAAGGAATGTCAGCATTATAGACCAGACAGATTGTTTAGTCAGGTTCAGGTTAGCAGAAAAAGGTACATACTCCTTAAAACACTTTATTAAATGTACAAGCCTATTTATTGATTTGATAAATAAGGAAGGAAGGTAGCACCAGAAAAAAGAATTTAAGGGAGCCTGGAATTAGGATTGTAGGAGAAAGGCCTACAACCACTTACAGCCTGGGTTTTGTTTCTCTTAGGGCTTTACATCTGACAAGTGACAGGCTCTTTGCTGTATGGTTGATTACTCTGGTAATCTAGCTGTACAAAGAATGGATAAATAACCATCTGAGAACAAAAGAAAGAAAACCAATGACTGATTTGAAAAGTTGTGGAAGTTTTTACAAAGTTTTCAGATACTTTCATCAGGGTCTGGTCTAGCACATTTTATCATGCTGGTATTCTTATCTTCAGTTCATAGCAGGAGGCTCTGTACCTTGAGGTTTCTATTGCCTCTCTTCCTGTTGGCTACTGCTTTCTGTATGTAGGGCTTTATAAGCTGTCAAGGGCTAAGCTGGTTCATACAGTAGTCCTTTGTTACAAAATACCTTATTTGTTCATAGAGAGATAGCCTTTGAATTAAACTTAAAAATACTTACTGCCTTCTTACATTTTATACCCAAGGGTGAAAGGAATATTTTTTTATGTGCAATGCTAGTATACTGTCCTTGACCCTATGTACACTGCAACCATGCTATGCCATGACCTACAAGATGAGTGAAAACAAAGGGTTTTAGAGTTTGATCTGAAGAATATAGCACTGTAATTTAAAACTAAGTGAAGTATGATTTGAGCACAATCTATTCTTCACTGGTTACAGAAGTTCACCTACAGAAAGTTTTTCAAGGTAGGAAAGTAAAATGTGAACAGCTGTTTGTGACAGCGGAACTAATGAAGACTTCTTCCAGATGCATTCCTTTTCCCTGAAGCTTTACCTGATGTATTCCAGTAGAAGATTATATGAACCTTCATAAGAAGGTTCTTCTTATGAAACACTGACGGGAAGAAACCAACTGAGGCTAGTCTCTTCTAAAGAAAATTTTGACTGTCTGAGTTCTTCCTGCTGTTTTCTCACCGGCAGGAATTTGCATCTAATGGCTCATTTTCAAGAAATATGAGACCTTTTTTAGTTCCTGTGAAAAAGGCCAATACACTTAACAGATTAGAGCGTTATGAGGAACAGACTGTGGGAAAGACAAATGGACATCAAAGACATCCCAACAATATAATATTTCAAATGTGTGTGTGGTAGTAGCATGAGATGCTTTTCTCTTCTCAGCCCTAGAACACTCACATCACCTCACATCACCAAAGGAATTGATAGGATCTCTCAGATTTGTGTATGTGTATGTGGGCCTGTATAAATACATATACATGTAACTATACACGCACTGGAGGAGCAACACACAAATATCTCTGTGTTCAAGCTTGATGGTAAGAAAATGCTAAGTTTTTAGGAAAATACTTTCACCTTTCCAACTCCCCATGAAGAAAGAGTACTTCTAAAAGACACAGAAAATGATAAGAAGTATCAACTGGGTAACTCACATTTCTATCATTACAGATTTACACATTTTCTATAACTTTGTGTCACTTAACAGAAACTTTTAACCGCAGATATGAGTTAATTATGCTTTGATGGTACAAAATCAAACACAAGGTAATGCTACAATAAAATTCATTTACTGTGTGTGTTTGCCATAGTAATTGAGAGAATAATTTTCAGTCCTTTCTTTTTCTCCTGTTTGTGAAATATAAGTTCAGACAACCCGGCAAAGATGTAAGTGACTGATGTATGTAACTTAAAGAGGAATGAATGTTCTTCATTACTATAGTAGAAAGAGTAATTTTTCACAGGATCCAATGCCAAAGAAATTTGCTAACTGGAAGAATCTGAGGATGCAGCTGCTATTAAATTTACCACACAGGAGTCTTTAATATTACTTCTCTGAAAGATACAGCTAACCATCAACCGGTAAGAGAAACTTAAAAAAAAAAAAAAACAAAAAAAACCCAACAAAAAAACCCCCAGACAGCTACATAATAATAGCAGAAAATATAAAAATACTGAATAGTTTAGAAAGCAACAGATAATTTTCTGAAGAATGCAGAAATCTTTAACAAATTACTGCAGTATGAACACTTTTAGTAATGGTGGTGTACATCACTAGAATATCTTCCCTTTCATATTTTGCAACATACAACCCATTACTCATTATATACTGACTTTTTCTTAAGAAGCCTCCACCTAATGAGGAAACAGGCTTAGAGTTTTAAATACAAAGAGCTTAATTGCTAATATAGGTTAAAGCATTGTGTTTATGCTTCATTTTCTTTTGTTATATAGTTGATCCATCTGCTTCTCTGACGGTAAAAATCATTATGTGCTGGTGGTTTGTTTTTCCACCATTTCACAAAATAGCAGTTCACTTTGCCTTTACATACCTTGATAGAGCTAGATTCGTTTTGTCACCTAGCTTGGACTATTGCCTAGCATGTAGAGTCTCTCCCTGATGCAGGAAAAATGAGACTCATATTGAAGGAGGTAGCTTGTTTTACTGACCGAAAACTCTGGAGTACAGAGCTTTTAATTTTCCAAATTTTGAATTCAGATAAAAGTAACAAATTAGATGAAATTGTAATAACCCCATCTAAGTAAATACATAATTACACTTGAACATTGTTGGCTCTGTATAGAGGAATGGTAGTTATAGATATCAATGTGGAGAGTTCAAATCCACATTTATCAATTCACCATAATAGAATCCAAGATAATAAAATAATTTCTCCATGCTGGACAAGAAAGTACTGTGGAACTTTGGATCACGCAAGGTTACAGTGGGTGCTGTTTGACTTTCTTCAATGATTGTTGTTAAAGTTAGAGCAGACAGTGCTTGTCAATAAGGCTGTGCATAATGAGCAAACATAAGATTTTTTAGGAGAATATGCTAAATATAAGAAAACACAGTCTGATTCTGAAAAACAAATGTGTTGCATTTATGTCACGCTTTAACATCAGTCAGCAGCCAATCCCCACATACTTCTCACTCACCACACCCCAGGTGGTATCAGGGAGAGAGTTGGAAGGGTGAAAGGTAAACTTGTGGGTTGAGTTTAAGAGAGTTTAATAGCGAAAGCAAAAGTCACACATACAAGCAGAACGTAACAAAGAATTAATTCACTCCTTCCCATGGATAGTCAGGTGTTCACTCATCCCCAGGAGTACAGGGTCACGCCACACAGAACAGTGACTTCTGAAGACAAATACCATCACTCCAAATGATCCCCCTTTCCTTCTCCTTTCCCCCCCCCGCTTTGTACACAGAACATGATGTCATATGGTCCGGAACATCCCTCTGGACAGTTTGGGTCCTGGATGTGTCTTCTCCCAGCCTTCTATGTGTCGCCAGCCTCCACACCAGCAGGGCAGTGTGAAAAGCAGAAAAGGCCTTGACACTGTGTAATCCCTGCTCAGCAACAACAAAAACATCATTGTATTATCAACCCCATGTTCCGCAAAAACCTACTTGTAAAGCTAGATGAAAGTACAAAATCATTTTTACATGAACACTTTATAGTTTTAGTTTTACATTGGGCAATGCGTGTGAAATAATTCATCTCATTATCACATTCCGACTAAGGCAGGTCCAAATACAAATACCCCTGAGAAGAAGGCACAAAAAGTGTATCCTATAATCCCTTTTGTCCTTTACTAGTACCATCTGTAGTGGAGAGCTAAATTAATGTTTTTGAAATAGCAAAAATATGAAAGAATCCCAGCCCAGCTGACTTTAATGAAAAATTCCATGAACTTAGATCCTTAAATACTTGCCTCTGGAATATTCTGATTTCAAGAATTATACTTTATTAAAAGAATTTGAAAGTAATGATCAGGAAAGAAGACAAATATCTATGGCCAGTTTGGAGCTGATTCTAAACCTAGTAGAAATATATGCTATTTCCAGTTTTGTTGTTAATCTAACATACTAGGAAATGCTAGAGAACATTTTTTTCTTAGAGTATTTCAGCTCTGTTTCCACTTAAAATAAAGCTGCAATGATTCATAAACATATCTGGATTCATTATTTGTCTCTTTCAGATGATATTTTAATATCCTATTTTTCACTGCTCTTAATAGAAGGCAAGTTGATAAAACAATTGGATTGTATGGAAGGCTTTGACTTAAAGAAGTGATCAGTGCAATCACACATCTTCCACAAAATTTTTCATATTTTTCAATTTTTTTTTTCATTTGAAAATGAATTGGATGAAAAAAACCTGAGAAAACATCATTATAATGTTCAAGACTGAAAAATAAAACCATCAGTATATGTCTACCCCAATCTTCTTTCTTTCCCCAAACTATGAACATTACATTAATATGGCCAACATTACATCTGAAGGCATTACTATGTAAATATGTTGAAAATCTATTGTAAAAGCATTCAATGTACAATATTATGGAGACAGAAGTAATTTTTGTAATGCTATCAATCTATACATTGAATGTCAGTGAAAGTTCAGCTTGTTGGACAGTATTTTGACTACAAAAAATATGTGATACTAAGAAATTGACAGCACAACTACAATTGTTGCCCTGTTTCAGATTTTAATAATGCTACTACTCTATGAGAAAATTTCAGATTAGAATTTTCATAGATTCCTTTCTAATGAAGGGGTCTGGGCAGATAAAAGGAATAAGAAGAAATGGACTGACACTGGATCTGGTATTCAAACACTGAAGAAATAATGATTTTACTAGAAAATGCTATAAAGACTATTGTAAATCTTTGTATTGCCAAGGTAAAAAGCCAAAAGAATAAGATGATGGCTTCCTCAAACCAGGTACAGGCAGGTGCAGCTTTGATGTGTCAAAAAATGAAAATCATCTAAAAAGGCAAGATTACACAGTTGCTTGATAATTACATACGTTTTATTCTGTAGACCAAATAGTATGAAGTTGATGGGAAACTAACTGGACAATAGTTTGCTAGTTAGTCACTTTCAGGCTAGTAGTTTAAATTTTATTACCTAGATAAAACAGGACATTTTCAGATTTTGCTCTATTTTATACAAATCATACAAATTCAGATACAAACTCCAAGACTATTGGAATATTATATGTAAGAACTGATTTTAAAGAATACTGTAAATTATATTACCTCAGTTCTGAGCAGTTGCCAAAATGCAGTAAACAAACTTAAAAGAACTAAAAATTGTGTTTGTGTGTATGTGAGTGGATGTATAGTGTCAAGTACACAAATATTGGTCCAGAAAAGAACAAAGGAAAATGTGACCAAGTGAAAAGAATACTTTTGATTGCTTTTAACTGCAGGTTGATGGCAAGCTGAATCTGAGTCAGCAGTGCCCGGGCAGCCAGGAGGGCCAAGCCTGTCCTGGGGTACATCAGGCACAGCATGGCCAGCCGGGCAAGGGAGGGGATTGTCCTGCTCTGCTCTGAGCTGGGGCGACCTCACCTCCAGTGCTGGGGGCAGTTTGGGTACAACAGTATAAGAAAGACATTAAGCTCTTAGAGAGCATCCAAAGGTGGGACACGAGGATGGTGAAGGGTCTGGAGGGGAAACTGCATGAGGAGTGGCTGAGATCACTTGGTCTGTTCAACCTGGAGAGGAGGAGACTGAGGAGAGACTTCATTGCCATCCTCAAGATCCTCACAAGGGGAAGTGGAGGGGTAGGTATTGATCTCTTAACTCTTGTAACCAGTGACAGAACTTGAGGAAGTGATGTGAAGCTGAGTCAGGGGAGGTTTATCTTGGATACCAGTTCTTCACCCAGAGGCTGGAAACACCCTGGAACAGGCTCCCCAGGGAAGTGGTCACATCACCAAGCCTGACAGAGTTCAAGAAGTATTTGGACAACACTCTCGGATGCACAATGTGACTCTTGGGGTGTCCTCTGCAGGGCCAGAAGTTGGACTTCATGATCCTGATGGGTCCCTTCCAACCCAGAATATTCTGTGATACTGTAATTCTATACACTTTTGAACACCCAATGAGTAAAATAGAAGTTGTTTCATCCTATTATCATTTTAGAATATCAACTTAAATGTAAAGAGTAAAGGAAGAACTATTTGCATAACACAATTTTCTGAAAGATATTGATCTGTTTTTACTTTAATAAGTGCTATTTGGTTTGTGTATTGTTAGAAAACATCAATCTTTGAAAAGTTAAATATCAGAACAATGCCAAAGAATAGTCTGAAGTCCCGGTGTTTCACTAAATTTTACATGTATCCTTCTTGCCGGCTTGAGACCCTGTTCATTACAAAATCAGAGAGTCATAGAATATCCTGAGTTGGAAGGGACCAACAAGGATCATTGAACTGCATCTCTACAAGGCAGAAGATCTACAAGAGTTGAAGTAACCCATCCTTAATATTGTATAACATTAACAGCAGCTGACCACAGTATCACTAAGTACAGATAAATCATCCATTCACTGAGAATCCAACTTATAAATACAATTACACTATTTTATTAGGCGGCAAGGGCTGCCCAGAAAAACCCTACAAGTGCCTTCTACAAATTTAAGTTTCAGAAATCCAGGGTTTTTTTGGGTGAGACCTTAAGGTGCGAAATGAGAAGAAAACTAGGAAAACCCGTCATCCCTATCTATGGCATTTTTAGTTGGCTCATGTTGATGTGAATCAGAATATATAACTGAGAGAAAAATAGCAATGCTTCTAAACCAACATAAATTATATAAATATTACTGGGAAAACAGCTCTTAAATCCACCGGGATGCTCCAGATATGCAATTAATAATTTACTGAATAGTTCCCCAGTTCAAAAACTCCGTGACATTCAGTAAACATTAAACTCCACCAGAAACAGCACACATTTGAGACATACCATGCAATAAATGATCAGCTCACTTGAGCACATAAGTTCAGACACTCTTGATGCTCAAGAGTATTTCTGAAGTTAATTGACATAATCTCTGCAGGGAGGATATTTTAAAAAGCAGGATTAGATTACACACAGTTACCCTTGAAACTGAGTAAAAATGTTACACAATGAAAGAAAATCTTATCAGGCAGTCATTTATTTTTTGAAGTTTATTAGGAGGTTGAGACATCCTAATAAATTTCCATTCTACTCAGAAAATTAGTCTGCTTTTGTAAAAGGAAGGGTACAAGTGTATGAAAAACTATTCACAGAGGATGAACATTGAGATAACACCGTTCTGATTTTCTTGACCTTTAAAGGCAAGAGACATGTTCATTCTTATAGGTTGTAATAACTCTAAACCATATTTTGCTAAAAACTCTCCAGGGTCAAAAGCTTCCCTACAAACGTCTATGTTAGGAAAAACATAAGTTTCCAAGTAAGTTTTTGAATTTTTCTGACCTTAGCAGTTTAAAAGACAATGTATCAGGCTCACCAACTACTCCCTGTAGGAAGAGAATCAGGGCTCCGTCCGTCCTAGCTCTCCCAGCTGGCAAATGCTATCCTTTTATTCAAAAGAAAACCGACTTTTACTTATTCCCTACAGATATGAGCATCTCTGTAGTCTCCCAGCTTCGCTCTGAAGACATCTTTTTCTTGCGGCTCTTCAGGAGCCACTGTGTGTATACATATAGATAGATAGATAGGTAGATAGAGAGACGTACATGCACATTGATCATTTTCTAGGTTTTACTCTTGTTTGACTGTAAGTGAAGCATAAATCTAATGGCAAGGTTTCTTTTCTTGAAACTTTATCTTTTCTTTTTTTTTTTTTTTTTTTTTTAATGAAGTGATTCCAAAAGATGCCAGATGAATTAAACAATATTAAAAAAGGGAATATTTTTCATATATGTAGTATTTCATAGCCTGGTCACCGGATTTCAGAGCAGGTGCAAATTTTTTGTTGTTGCTTGATTGCAATTTAGAAAATATTTTGTGATACAAAATAAAGAGAGAATAAAACATTATAGCATATAACAGAAGTCTTCTTGTAACCTTCGCTGTGCAACTGCTCTTTATCAAAGTATTTTTTGATGACCTGTAACTCAAAAAACAGCTTGACGATTTTAAATTCACAATTTGTGGGAAATATACACATTTGGGTGCCACTCTGCAACAAATCCATTTCTACTGCAGAGACGATAATCTACATAAACCATACAAACCTTCATATCTAGGATTAGCTCTTGTTAATCCTCTTTTTACTTCTCTCCACCGTCTTTCCGTTCCCTGCTGCACCAAGCATAAATGATTTGCTTTCGTATTTTAAGTCCTTATGACCCATCCCTGCCCAACCTTTCATCTCTCCTGCGACAGCAAGACATTGACCCCCACCTACAGTTTTGCATGCAGTACCTTTACATATATTTGATGATATTTAGCTGCTTTTCAACAAAGAAGTTCCCCCTTTTTTGCAAATCATCTTGAGGGAACGGGCAGTATATTCTTTTCATTCTGATCTCTCATATCTTCAAAATGACATTATCTTTCTTCAAGTCCCTTAAATCTCTTCTGTGCTTTACAGCTGATAATGGGTAGGTAAATGAGGTGTTGTGACTCAGGTGTACCCCTTGCATAATTTCTCCCATCCTGGATATTCATAATTCTACTTCATCTACTAATATAGTAGTACATAGCTGTGTTGGTTTTTGTGACACAGCTCGTTCTCTGTACTTGATTGCTAAAGGGATAGTTTTCATCAGAACTAGTCAAACACATTTTCCCCCTTTCTTCCTTTTAGAATGTTGAGATTCTAATATGTCTGGCTTTGGAAAATTTCTAGTATCCTGAAATGTAGTGTCTAATACCAGAATGAGTATTTGGATTCTGGTGCTGGGTTCATAAATAATAATACATCATTCTAGAGGCTTTGACAGAATTTTCTGACAAAAAATATGTTACTGACATGGAGAAATTCTGTCTTAGAGTATGAGTTACATATTAAAGTCATTTATCTTCCTCCTGAAAGTCCAAAGTGCCCTCTCAGTTGGCAGCTGGCAGCCTAAAGAAATTGGTTTATTCTGACCACAGACTCTGAAGTATGATAACTACCCACATTTCTCTTCTTATTTATCAACAGGCCTTTTCATGTACACTGCCTCACCTCCTATCCCATCTTTATTCAAATACTAATATGCAACTCATTTTTCTGATATTCACATTATATATAAAAAATACATCTAATAGAAAAGAAATAAATTAATCTAAGTGAACAGGTGCTATCTTCTACTTTGACTCAAACCAGAATTTTGGAAATTAAATGTAAAATTTACACTGTTCCTCTTCCCCTTTTTTCCCTATGGTAAAACATATTTTTTGACAACTAAACAATCACCACAGTGTATGTTTGTTTGTTTTCAGTAGGCAAAAGACATACAGACTTACATCAGTCAGACCTGACACAGACTTTGCATCAAGCTCAAATGTCATGTCAGTTTAGGTTTTATAGCATTTAAGAAGCAACAACTTATGCCTTTCCAGTAGAATGCCATCATATAATTTTGCAGTAACATTTGTCATTAAAGTATAAATCAACTGTACTCTTCCTAGCTACAAAAATCTTTTCAGTCTCCCTGTGATACAGGTGCTATCCATTGTGAGGCTAACAGAAAAGGCTAGTAATACAGCCTTCTATTTTTTAAGACTCGTTTCATTTGTCAACCTCAATTTCCATGTAATATGCAACAGGATGAAATGATAAAATCATGCTTCACAGAAAAAGTTTGAGGCAATAAAAAGATATGCTCATCTAGGAATGTTGCCATCAATTCATGCTTTTCAGTGGGGAGAAAAATAATTATGCTGAGCTGGCTTTTATATGAAGAGTAAAATTTGATTTGTAAGCATGCTTTATATTTATAATTGTTATCATTTAGCTGGATTTTCAAATTGGAATGCTAATGGTGAATAAAAGGTGTAATTAGCTTTCTGTGGTAGCTATGCATGAGTGGTAACACAAATAAATCCCATGTGATTTTGTTTTTGAAATCTGATAACCTATCTAATGGACAGCAATAAATAGCTGATAGGGGAAAGAGTGTTAATCACTGCAGTTGCTGTTTCCAGGGTCTGACTGTTGGTCTACAGACTCAAATTAGTATGGATAGTTATATATATTTGAATAGAGGAGGGTTTTTTAAATCATGTAAGAGAGGAGGGAGAATAGATGTATCAGTGTCTGTATGTGCATAAACAATGTGCATTTCTCTTGCATATAGTGGTGTTTCTGAAGAAAGTGTTCTGTGAAAATTGGACCAGTTTTGGGAGAAACTCTGAAGATGTGTCTGGACACAAATTATTATAGTGAAGCATCCCAAAATCTTTCCGAAAATAAATATTTTACTTCATCTTTCAGAAGTGCTGCCATAAAGATTACTAAATTCTTAGGTTTTTCCTCACTGGGACACGAGTAATCTTGAAATGCTTAATCCTGGATTAATTCTCAAGTTTGTCAACTTTACTGGAGAGTCTCACATTGTCCTTGATTAGCATTGTAATTATGTTACCATGTCCCAAAACCATATTTTCCTCTTCATTGACACTTCACTATGAAATGTTCATCTACCCTGCAAATCCATTGCATGTTTCCTTAAATACCTACACTGAGTCCCCTAGTCCCCCCCATCTATTTTTAACGTTACATGTACACATCCGTAACTTAAGCAAATTAAGCTTCAGTGAGCCAGGTTCACACTCAGTAACACACTTAAATTCAGAATATCATGAGTACTGGGAAGCAATGATTCTTCCCCAGTCTCTAATCTGTGGTTGCGCTATGTGTCTAGAATTTCCTATCTTTAAATCAGATTAGAAACCAAACACAGTTGAGTTCATACTAGATGTTAAGAAAGAAGTAAGGACCTCTAGAGTCTTCAGAAACAAAAGATAGTACCAATA
Organism: Donacobius atricapilla; assembly: GCA_013397315.1. Classification (NCBI taxonomy): domain Eukaryota; kingdom Metazoa; phylum Chordata; class Aves; order Passeriformes; family Mimidae; genus Donacobius; species Donacobius atricapilla. Next base: position 630,658 of record WBMY01017405.1, read on the forward strand.
TAAATTTTTAACCTAAAGAATGTGTAGATGATTTCTTGATTTTCTGTATCACAAATCCAGCTGTTCTTACATTTCCCAAAATTTTATAGAACGATAGAGAGGATTTCTTAAATGAAGAGGTTTTTGACTGGTTTAGTATTAGTGCTTAATTGCCCAAGAATCTTTTAACTTTTTTTTCTATTCATTTTACATTGGGAGGGACCATTCCTTTGGCTGCTTTTTCATGACAAATTAATTGCTGTGGAGCAGCTGTCCAATTGCTTTATCAAATTATCTCTGGGCTTTATTTTTTGGAGTCCTGAATAAACAAAGCTGCAAGACAAAACCAGTGGGAGAGTTGGATGGTCAGACCTTCAGGAAAAACAGGACAGAACTAACCTTATTGCCAGGCTGACTGCTTACAGAAGACGAATCACATAAAACAAACAATTAATTGTCAAGTGCTTTGTCTTTATGAAATGAATATTGTTCTTGCTTAAGAAAAAACAAACAAACAAACAAAACCCCCCACTCCAATATTTGAATTGCTCATGAACTGTGCTTGTTGTGTATATTTACTGATTTTATTCCAGCAAGAACAATCCCGTCCCATCTTGGGAGAAGGAGAGTAAGAAGAATGGGAATTGGAATATATAATTAGCAATAATGTAATTTTTTTTGTCTATAATTAGCCTAGTAAGTGGATGCTAAGAGATCCAGCTGATGGAATTTGTAAGCTTTCATGGTTAGGAATTTGTTTTTAATATTTAAGGTCTTTTAACTTACTCACTTTTTGAGTAATTTCTTTGTATAATAAGATTGCTGTGAAATTTCTCCCCATAAAAACATATGTTATGGTTATTTTAATTGTGTAAAATTTAAAAATTAATCCTGGCTGTACTACACTAATTGTATCTAATTCACAGTAGTTCTAAGCTACATGTTGCCAATATAATTTTCTTTGTTAATGGGCTTTAGTCACTGATCTAAAATGTCTGTATGCAGAAAGCATAAATATTTATTGATATCTTTCTTATTTAATAACATGGATATAAAGGTTATGTCCCGGCATTTTTTAAGTATAGGTTTTCTTTTAATGTGTTTTCTTTAAAGTCTTCTTCCATGCAATATGAATAAAACTGTACATAAATATGACTGAAAGAATATGCCATGCCATGCCATTTGACATATAGATCCTCATTTGCCAAGACCAAAGAATTTACCAAATGTTATTCAGAGCTTTGTTGTCTAGTTACAGCTCTTCAAAAAGAGTTCCTTCTATTTAATTGAAAATTATCTAAAAAAGTTTTCTAAAAGAAACATATTTTCATGATTATTAATTGATTAGCATAAAAATTTGAAGTTGGAGTAGTGTATAGGCAACGCTGTCAAAAAAATCAGGGGCAGAGTTATCCATATCGCACTTGAGTAGGCAATTGCCTATTGCTGAAAATTAATCTGAAAAATTAATTTGGCAAGGTTCAGATCTGGAAATTCCCATACTTAGTGAATCAAAAGATAAATCTAAAATGCACATCAAAACATCATTATCACCAATCATGAAAGCACATGAGAAGCCTTGAAAACAGCAGGGTGAAGAAAACCGACATAGAAGGCCTCTGTAGAGTAACATGAATGTCAGCTTTGATCAATGTTGACAAATTTGTTCATTCAGCCCTTTCCTGCTATGACTCAAAAGTATTAAAAAAGCCTTTCAGAGATATATTTTTTGGAAGCAGGAGTAAAATAGTGGTACAAAGTGTGACCATTCATCACATTACATTGCTTGAAAATCAACCATCATACAGACACATTATGAGCAGAAAATGTCAGCTTGCACATTGTCACCGATCTTTTACCTAGGCATTTGAGATGTCACCCAAATCTGAGCTCTGAAGTGCTTAGGGAAAAAGAATAAAGTGAGGATTTGACATGACCTTAGGCCATCAGATATAAAACATACCTGTGGTCATCACTTTACATGACCTCTCTGTTGGAAAGAAAAAAATGAAACCTTGTCGTTCTGACCCGTAAAATGAAAACCCACAAAGAGAGTTAGGATGTGTTTGTTTGTGTGTTTGGGGTTTTTTTAGAACTAGAAATAATAGCTTTTCCTCTCAGAGGAAAACAATCCAGTTTCTTAAAGAGGACAATAATTCTTTTAGTAAAGTAGAGCCTTTTTATCTACATTGATACACGACGCATTTTCCACTGATTGTTTGTACAAGCTCCAAATGAATGCTTCTCCTTCTCCTCCCTCAAAAAACAAAATAATTTTAAAAAAGGCTGAAAGGTCTAAAAAGGGCCCTGTGCCTGTGACAAGCTATTGATAGAAAAGGAAGACCAACTGGTCGTGTAGGTTTTTTCTGTCACATCTTGACAAAAGACATGTTGCAGATATGGTCAGATCTGTAAACTAAATCTTTATCTTCTGAGACTTACCTCAGAACTTTTCTGATTGAGCATTTTCAGTAGCTGGGAACTAAATTTTAATTTTTTCTTTGAGTTCCTGCATGACTGGATTTTGAGGGATGCTGAAATAAATTCATTTTTTCTGGCAATAGGCCTATGTTTTCATTTTTGGATCATTGACCACTCTGCTGCAAAAAAGTGATTGAAAGCTATGCTTTCAGCTTACTGGGAAAACATTATTATAGATTTATTAAAGGGGGGGGGGGGAAGGGAAAAAAAAAAAAAAGAAAGAAAAAGAAGTCATGAATTCCAGCCCCTTCTATGATAAAATTTATTAAACTTGTTGGTGTCCTATAAACAATAATTGTTCACTTCAGCAGGTCTTTATGTAATCGTTACAAAGAATTAGTGTGTTCTGAGTGACACAAATCCCAACATGAAATTCAGGTCATGCAATTCAAGTAGGTGGTTTTGCTGGCTGTGTTGTAGGTCAGTATGAAAACTGTTTGTCTTAACAGACTTTGCACTGTCTTTCATTTATAAGAGAATAAAAGATAGTGTGTAGAGCTGCAGTCCTCCTTTATCATTTAATTCAAATGCATTGCTTGGATTAAATTTGATCTGAGGTTCTAATCCTTGGTATCCGCCTAAGTTGTGTGGCAGCTGTGCCTGGCCATTTGCCTTGTGAACCCCAGTCTGCTGCCTCAACCACCCAGTCACCACAATCTCACCTGCCCGCTGCCCTTAGAAGGACTGGTCCTGACCCTGACCCTGACCCTTACCTGGACCTTCACTGGCACACAGAGGGACTGGGCCCCTCTAGGGAGTGGATTCTTGTACTCAGGAAGCCATAGATGCCTATGCATCTACTTCTTTATTTGTTTACTTATTTTTTTAAAACATCATCAGTATGTTTGTAGTATGGCCACATGCACCTCTAGAACCAATGCTCTGTCATGTACATAGATACGTTGCATAAATTCTTTTTTAAAAAAGTTATTTCAGGTCGTTCTCTGACTCATGTATTGCCATGATTAGCGTGAAAGCAGAAGAAAGATGTTATTCTACAGTGGTTTATATATATATTGATAGTTTTTTCATCCTGTCATATTTGTACCTCACCTTGGTTCTAGAGTCTGCATCTATGTTGGTGTTATATACGAAATCAATTACTGGAGAGAACAGTAAAAATTAATGGGTCAAAGTATATTGTAGAAAGCCATGTCTCTGAGGATGGCATCATGCAATGTCAGTGGAAATGAGCATGTTCTTTCAAGATGGAAACAGATGAACCAACAAAATGAGAATTTTCTTACTGCACACAGCGCAGTTGCATTAAACCGAGTAATCAATTGCCTGCTATTAAAAGTGCCTGATATACTAAATCACTACTGCAGGATCTTTCAGAGTGAACATATTTCTAAAAATACAAAATAATTGTTGCTGCTCAAGTTTTCTTCTGGTCCCTGCTCCTTGTATTTCTGTCCTAATCTTATGTTCAGCTTCAAAAATAGCCAAAGACAGACATACATACCTTCCATATGTCCTCCTGGGAGGCCAGAAGGATGGAATCTCATCATTGTATGTATATGCTGTTCCTCTATGCTCAGCAATGATGAGGCTGCACCTCAAGTACTGTGCTCAGTTTTTGATCCCTCATTCCAAGAAAAACATTGAGGTGGCTGGAGTGTTTCCGAAGGACACCAGAACTTTTGAGGGATATAAAGAACAATCATCAGAGCATCATTCATAGCATGACTTGGTTTGAAAGGAACCTTAAAGATCATCTAGTTCTAGCCCCCTGCCAGGGGCAGGGACACCTTCCAGTAGACCGGGTTGCTCAGAGCCTCATGCAACATAGTTCTGGACACTTCCAGGGACTGGGTACCCACAACTCCCTTGTACACCCTCTTCCAGTGCCCCACTATCCTGTGAGGAATGAGTTTCTTCCTTACATGTAATCTGTGTTCCTCCTCCTTTTGTAATAAACTCATGCCTCTTTTCCTATCACTATCTACCTGTGTACAAAAGTCATCCTTCCTCTTTTTTATAAGACTAGATTAAGTACTGAAAGGCTGTAATGATGTCTCACTGGACCCCTCTCTTCAGGATGAATTTCACATGAGAGGTGCTCCAGCAGTCTGATCAATTTTGAGTCTCTCCTCTGTACCCACTCCTACAGATCCATGTCTTTCCTGTACTGAGGATTCCAGATGTAGACATAATACTCCAAATGGGATCTCTGAAGAGTGGAATTGAGGGACAGATCAGCTCCTCAGTGCGCTGGTCTTCATTCTTTTGATACAGACCAGGACACGGCTGACTTTCTGGGTTGCATGTGCCCATTGCCAGATCACATTATTTTTTATCCATGAGAACCGCTTTTGCACAGGGATTTTCAATGAGTTCTTCTCCCAGTCTGTACTTATGTCTTGAGTTACCCTTACCTAGCACCTTGCACTTGGACTTGTGGAGCTCCATTATGATCTCATGGGCCTAGTTCCTGTCTGTGGGAACCGAGCTAGCTGGGATGAATAATAGCTCAGCCCAGGTAACCTATGCAGAAACCATAAACCTGAGGTCATGGGAGGCAGGATGTGGAGATCGGGATGCTAATGCCATCATTCCAAAATAGGTCATGTCTCTAGTTCTGGTACTCAGTTGGGTCGGGATCCTCAACATATAAAGTCAAGTCCCTATCCTGCATTTGGGATTGGACCCTTGCCCTCAGGTAACCATAAATATTGTTAAGTTAGCCACATCCCTGGATCTTTGGAGGCTGCCCCTGGGACCATGCAGTCTCCATGTTTGTTATTTTACCACCATTAAAGTTTTATTTTTAGGGCACTCCATCGTTCCTGCCTCTCTATTTTTGCCCATGGTCCCTCAGCTGGACCAGACGTGGAATCACAGTGCTGACAGTGATACTTGTCCAGGTGTCTCTGGATGGCATCCTGTCTTGATGTATAAACTGCACCTCTCAGCTTTGTGTCGTCTGCAAACTCCCTGAGGGTTGTTACAGCCTGCCTCTAAAGACAAGGGTGACTCAGGTCTTGTTAATAGATCACTTGGGGTGGGTTAGAGTGAAATGACACTGAACGACTATCCACAGACCTCCACAGGGTCTGCTTCTTATTGGCCTCTTTCTTTATCTGGCTCACACGCCAGTTTATTGCTAAACAAAGGTTGATTTGTCATGGTCATGCTCTGGTGATCACCCCCTCTGTACCTGGGCTGTTCCCTTGCACTCTATCCTTACAGCACCTGGTGTTTTTGCAAATGGCTGACTGAGCTACTAACCACTAACATCTCAGACAATAGAATTGAGTTTGCCCTTGTGAGAGACTGTGTCCTTGATAGCCATAATATAGAGCACCAATAACAGGACGGGCACCTTAAGGGACATCACTTGTCACTGGACTCTGCCTGGACATAGTCAGTGACCACAACTTTTATAAAAAGTCTCAAGAGGAGCAGCTGAGGGAGCTGGTATTGTTTAGCCTAGAGAAACACAGGCTGAGCGGGGAACCTTACTGCTCCCCACCACTACCTGAAAGGAGGCTGTAGTGAGCTGGGGGTCAGTCACTTCTCTCAAGTAAAAGGTGATAAGACAAGAGTAAATGTCCTCAAGGCATACCAGTAGAAATTTAGACTGAATATTAGAAAAAAAATTTCTTCAACAAAGGGATTGCAAACCCTGGAAGTATCTGCCCAGGGCAGTGGTGGATTCATCATCCCTGAGGTGTTTGAAAGATATAAAGATATGGCACATAAGGACATGGTTTAGTGGTGGAACTGTCTGTGGTGGCGTAACATTTGGACTCAGTGATCTTAAAGGTCTTCTCCAATTTAAACAATACTATGATTCTGTATGTGCATACACACAGAGGTTCCACAAAGTCTTATTTGACAGCCTGGTTTTCACAATTTGCCACTTTCATTAAGTGTAGAGAAGGTGACCCACCACTGAGGCCAACTGAACTACAATCACATTTGTGTGATTTTTCCAGGGGGAAAAAAGACTCATTTTATAGTCTTGGCCGAAGCAGCAGACTCTGAGATGTTTACCTCTGAACTTACAAACTTGTCTGAAGTTATTATTGTCAGCCATCGCAGCTCAAAGCCCCTTGTACACCATCAGAAAGACATGAATTTAGAAAGATGCTTAAATTTTATTCTTCAGTTCCCGTGAACTGAACAGGTCCTGTACACTTTGGCAAGTAGTACTTGAATACCTATAATTGTGCTTCTCTCACATTACTTTCAAAGAGGCTGACTGAAACCATTTTATTGTAAACACAGAAAAGCTATTGAGCAATCCAGGCTCTTGAAACACAATACACTGGATATTGTCCTGGATAAGTGTCAGTGCACAGGCAGAGGTGAGATTTCCTTGCTCAAGCTACAAGCTGGCAAGCAGTGTGCCTGTGTGGAGAAACAGATGGCTGCTGTGTTCTACTAAAGTACCAGAACTCTCCTAGCCTCTATATCAAAAATAAAACAGTTCCCCCATGTAACATACACAGTTTTCATTTGATTATGAGACTTCAGTCCCATTTTGTCTTCAATTTATTATGTGATGCTCAAACCACTACATTTTCACTGTCTCAGTTTAAATTAATTATTTTCATCTATATTTTAGCCCTTATGGCAAGAAATTTGAAAGCCTGGTTTATCTGCAGTATCCTGCCTAGGAGCCAGAAATGAGATTGGTAGGAATGAAATATTGAGATAAGATTGAGTTATAAGCAAGAAATGGTCCATGATCAGTACAGGAAATAAATTCTGCAATATAGTAGAATGCCAAGTGTGTACCAAAAGTGAGTAGGAAATTAATTACAAAACAAAATAAAATAAAATAAACCCCAAACACAAAACCTGATGAAACCAATCACTTTGATCACCAAATAAAAGGCTACAACACAACACGAAGGGAAACTACTTTATCACAGCCTTGATCCCTGTTCTCATTATAAAGAAAAGGGGATTTTGTCACTACCTGCAATCAGTTACAATTTTATGTTACTGCAGTCTCAGTGCCTTTTTTTACCAGACTCTCAGCTAAAGAGTTAGGAATGTTCTTACATTGCCGTCCGATACACTGATCTTACTCTAGCGGTTTCTTATGACCCTTTTTGGTCACCTCAAAACCTTACATTGTATCTTTGAAATCTGGCATCAAAGGACACAGAAATTCATACAAAGCCTCAATTAAAGGCAGACCTCATATGGGAGAAATTACTGTATCTACAATCAAAGCTAAAAGAGAAAAAATCAAACACCAATTCTCCCAAAGTCTTGTACTCCAGAGGGATTTTATATATGAAATCCAGAGCTTGATTCTTACATACCATGAGTTTGCATTTGATTGTAATACTTTGAATGCAAAAGATATTCATAAAGGAGGGAATATGGCTTGGGAATTTGGTTTAATGTGTTTCACTTTCAGACTGAACACTGAAGAGATGGGGTCTGTATGTGTATGAGTAAAATAATGTCGGCTCCCCCATCATCCAGTCCAAAGCAAAAGGGGAAGACAAAACACACAGAAACCAAAGGGGGGGGAAAAAAACAACCCTAAAAAAAAAAAAAAACCCAAAAAAAACCCACACAAAAAACCCAGACAAAAAAAACCCCAAAAACCTATTGAATGTGAGTACCGATTCCACATGAATTATGAGATATGAAAAATTTACTTAGGTTATAAAAAACTCCCTGAGTCTAGTAGTTTTGGACATATAACTTTCCTCATGTGTTCTGCTTATGTTGCAAAATGCAGTTTTCACATACTCTTGTATCATTCTCATGGCCAAGAATCTGAAGGAAAACAAAAATGTCAAAAAAGATAACATTAGGAAAATTTCCATCCTCAGCCTTCAGGTTTTATATCTTTAAAATTTTTCTGTTCTTAGTAAATTTCTATGTACAATAGTGTATCAAATCAAATAGTTTCACTATCTTCTTTTTCTGTTCTTTTTGCAGTATTTTAATATAATTAAAGAGGAATTTTAATATTTTGTTGGAAATCTACTTTTTTTTTTGAATGACAGTGAATTTTATTGATAATTTAATAATAATTATTATTAATAATTATTGGGATTTTTTCAGCATAAGAAACCTACATAATGAGGTAAAAGAATAAAGGAACAAGGGCTAGGTTTACATCCCAGAAATAAGATGATGAATTCATAGAACCTCTTTAGGTTTACCAGTGTTGATTTTGGCTACATATTATACTTATGCTGGTTGTAAATGCTCATTTTTTGATGTTTTTACTGTCTGACAAGCCTAGAATTTTGAATTACAGGCACTGCTTTTCTCTTCCTTTTTTCCTATAAAGATGTTAAGGCTTTTATTTTGTCATTTGGCTACTGCCATGGTTTAGAAATGGTACTCCTCAATTCATGAATCACTCTCTCACTTCCCCATTTTCCCCCTCTGTACCCCCTGCTGGAGGCTGAAAAGAAGAACTGGAGGAAAAAAAGATAAAGCTTACAAGTTGAGATAAGAACAATTTACTGGAAACAGCTATGAAATAAGAAAATGAACAGTAACAGCAACAATATTAATAACAGAGGGTACAAGAAATCCCTTGACTGTAGGCAATCCTGGACAGACACCTCTGCAACATTTCCTCTACCCAAAGGAGCCCCTTCTCCCCAGGAGATAGTCCCTTTACCCCCACAGCCTGGAAATGATGTGAAGTGGAATTGAATAATCTCAGTGTCCTAGCCATGCCCCTTCCTTGATACTGCAAAAATTAACCCTGGCCTGAAACAAGGAAGGAAGGAAAGGACAGCAAGGAAGAACAAAATGGCTCATATGATGTAAATTTCAGGAGGGGCTATATGCAAAAGAACTTGAGGTCAATGAGAGCATGACTCAAAAAGATAACAGCAATGGCTGAGGGAAAGGAAGTGCGAGAGGAACATGGAGAAAGCATGGAGCGCAGGAGGACAAACCAGAATAGGAAACCAATATCAGTGTATTCGTGGATGCTCTCAAGTGTCCAGAGGCAGCCTGGTTCCATTTGGCTTGTTCCTGTAACTGGGTATGTCAAAAATACATAGAAATTCAGTGATACGATGCTAAGTACGTGACTTTTTGGTGGTTGATTTTTGATGCGCTGCCCCAGAAACCCAGCAATAGAAGCTGTTGAAATACAACTACTTTTCAAAAGACCCAAGGTTTGACCTTTAGACACTGAGTTCGCCCAGTCAGAATTAATATCTTCATCTTTGTTTAAGTTTGCTGTTCCCAGATACTGCAGAAACTGAATAGTGACTGATAATACTGCCATACTGCAACATTTGGAAACATCTTGTGTGTGGAATTTAAGGACAGAATCAAAAATTTAAGCAAGTTTCTTGGTGATGGCGGATTTTATGTGGTTGGTGCTTTAACAGAAACCTTGGGCTGGAAATTAAAGACAAGCAATATTTTAAAAGGGAAAGAAAAAAACACTCAAGACTTTTAAGCTTCCTCTAAATGTGCAGGAATATCTCTCACTGTGTGTCTCAATATGTTGAGTAAACAGATAGTTTCTTTGTACTTACTGCCTTGCTTACTTCTTTATCAGGACTCAAATGAGCAAAATCTTTACTGGATTACTTTTTTTCTTCTTACTACTTCCAGGGGGAGTAACTCTCAAGAGTTAATTTTTTCTAAGTGAAATGTCTAAGATGGTAAATACAAAAAACAATAAGATTTTGAAAACAAACAGTTCTATCCCTAAATAGTTATTTAAAAATATGTGTTTGTACTTATCTAAAAGAAAATGTCAACTTGTCATTTACCAGGTGGAAGATGTTATAATAGTTCATTCATCTGTAGAAGAACATAACATAGTTAAAATGTCAAGACAATCTATACTCCTCCCAAGGTAAAACATTTAGTACTTTAGTCGGAGACTCGGAATTTTTAGAAAAAAATAAGCAATGTACTTCAGCATTGTATTCAAAAAGGCATGTATTTTAAAGGAAACCTTGAAGAGCATCTTCACTGATCATGAGAAGAGGAGACAAAAACTATTGCTATTTTCTTCCTCATATGTTAAATGAGCACAGAAAAAAAATTGAACTTTACCAAAATTAAGAAATAGACTTAACCTCAGATCTCTTCTATAATCTGTAAATTAAAAGCACATAAGAGACTATATTTTCTTGCTAGTCAGAAATTAATTTGTGTCTGGGGAAAAAAGGAAAAAAAAAAGGAATAATTACTTTTTATGCCTCAACAGTTTTATTTTGTTCATTCTATCATTTTTATTTAAGTTTGCTAATTAATGACTTTTCTGGTGGAATAAAGCCTTTCATTCCTCTTCAAGATTGCACATATAATTTCCTTTATTTTGTTTTGCTTCCTAATGTCCATCTACTTAAGTGTGTCATTCTTTATTGAATAAATCAAAGAAGTCGTCACCGATCAGTATGAATGTTTCTTGTTTAAAAAACATAGAAGTTGATGTCTAAATGAATAGGTAAGGTGCAGACCACAAAGAATCATTTCTCGCTGTGCAAAGTTTGTTCCTTGGTATTTTTTGTCTTTTCCTCCTGCTACAATCAGTTGTTAAAATCTTGCATCTGATTATAAAACTTTAGCAATAACTGCATTACAGCAATAGAGTCAGAAATCCTAAGAAGATTTTGCCAAACTGCTATTCTAAGGTATTTATGCCCTCTAATACTTCCAGACTGACAAAGAATTTAATATGCACTGTTTAAACACTCAAGAAGAATTGGGTGAAAGCTGTTAAAAATTTCCCCACTCCCCCAGTTCTGTCTTTCCAACTTTTGTTTAGAAGAGTAGGAATGGCATATGATCTGAATTTAAATACAGTTCTGTAACTTTTTACTTAAACTGAAAAAAGTGATACCCTTAGCAAGACCAGCATTTCAGCTTCTACCAACCTGAGTTATATAGTTTATTTGACATTGCATGCTAAAAGAGAAGTTGAAGGTATGTCACATGGTGACTTTTGCTAACAGAACAGAGGTTGAGTAAAGAAGACAATAGTGTCCATCACTGAAGGAGTTGTGGCTAAGTCCCCTCCCAATGTTAGTGATCCCAGCCCTCCAGATTCAAACTCAGGAACAAGTTTTGCTGTTGATACCATTGTAAATTGCATTGACCTCATATGAAAGAATAATGTAACTGGGCATAAAATGATATATAAGTATACTTTAGTATAATATTGGTGCAAAGATTCTGCTCATGCATACAGTTTAAATTTATACATTTTTAAATTGGTAGAAAAATCATCTCTTATCCTAAAAACTCACAAAATAATTTTCAAGTAAAGGTGCTCTTTCTGTTATTTTCCATCCTACAAAACTAAGGTTGCAAAGTAATCCAGTGGCATATTTCTTTAGTTGCCTACTTGAAGGACTTCAAAAATTTGCATAAGTACAGAATCTAGCTCCTGCCTACACGACTTGTAAGAATCTTTTTGACATCCTTAGAGACCTGAACCTTACAAGACTGAGAACTGATAAAAACTTCAAAGCATAAGCCCATATTTGACAACAGCAATTTCAAATAAACTTCCTCAGGGGTATTTTTTTAATAAAAATGACAATTGCCCTAAAGCTCATTCTGGAATACAAGATATAATAAAAAAAAAAAACAAATAAAAAATAATTAATAGATGTACCCACGCCGTCATTATGTTAAGTCAACACTTCATTTTTATAAAACTTTTTCTTCCAGTCTTTCCTCTGATCAATCATTCCTATATAACAATGAAGAAGCTATGAAAAATTCTCCAGGTCAGGAATCTCAACTTTTTTCTGTCTGTGAAGCACTTCAAAAAGTTATGGCTTCAGGAAAATAGGAAGGATCTAACAGCGATTATTGCATTCTTGTTTATTGAGCTATCTTTTACTCAACATATTGTTTCACATTAATGTAACAAAAACATTGAAAGTAAACTCTGAATGTATCCCTGTTTGACTTCAGCTGGTTTCTTAAAAAAAAGTATTACTGAATTTCACTGTTGTACATGAAATATTTCTTCATATAACTTTATTTTGATAAATGGAAACTTTTACTGTCCAATACTTTTAAATTCCATAAAAGCAAAATCCAGGTGCTCCTTATCTGACTGGTTTGAAAATTGTCAGGTAGAATTTTTTTACAATGTCATATGCCTCTGAAAATAGACATGCTGACAAAACATAAACTGGAGCGATTTAACTGACATTGCTCTCTAATATAGCCATCTATTTATTTATTATTGCCATGTCTATATTTTTCTATTTAATTTTCAGATATAATTTTCATTTATCTGGAGATATAAATTGCTAATTTGGTGGTTAAAATACTAGCGAAACTCAGAAGTTGATTAAATAATATACGCATTCAGAATTTTTATTAAGATGCCAAATACAACAAATATTCATCCAGCTTTCTTTGGTCTGTGTATGCAGAGGAAACAGTAAAAACAAAAAAATTCTTGTCACTTATTATTTCAATTTTCCTATATAGATCTCTAAGAAATCAAATATCTGAAACTTCACTTTGTAGCATAATATGCTCTTGTCACCTCTTATTACTCAGACAAAATTTAAACATTAATTTATGTATACTCTTTTACCTCTTTATTCATAGTCATCTTGTTGTCCTTAAGATTGCTTGCTGAGAAACTTGTGCAAAATATCTTGTTTTCCAGGTGTTTGTCAGTATATCTTCTCCTAAAAAATAATTTAAAAATTCTCCAAATGAACAAAAAAAAGAATATTGGACGAGATTGTAGACTGCTATCAAGGACAGGGCATTCTTTTCTATTAATATGTTAACTGTAGCATTCTTGCATGAGTAAATATTGTAGTATTCAAGTGCAGACTTTGTGTTTCATTGTAAAATTCCAAATACATAAATAAAGGCAAGAAATAATAAATACATTATATGCTGTTATAATTATATAGAAAATATTGTGGAAGATTTAATATTGATTTGACAAAACATTATATCTTATATGAAATATTAAATTATCTTTAGATAATACATAAATGAGAAGTTCATGTCAAGGGCTTTCTTTTTTTCTTTGAATATATTTGAATTGCAGTTATAAATTACTTACTAGTCCTTGTCTGGGATTCTTTTACCTTTGATAACAGGGATAGCTGTGAGAAGGTGTTATGAGAAGTCCTCAGCATTGACATTGTTATTATCCCTCCTGTCATATATACATGACTTTTTAAAATCTTAATACACTGCTACAAACAGTCATAGCTAAATGCTATTTTCTTAAATTCAGTATAACACAGCACATTTTAACCTGTGGATTTAAATGAATATTACATTAGGGACGGGGAAATATCCTGAAGCACACCACAGAAGTTATACTGAGAATCATACTCTGTACTGTAGGTAATTTACTTTCCAGTAACATTACTCACAACTTCAAGATGTTAATGACATGTAATATCATGTTTTCAGTATATAGAATCTTGTTGCAGTAGGGAAATGGAAGACAAGGGAGGTTTTCAGACCTTAAAAGAACTTTCTATATCATGAAAATTTGTCTGAAGTGACAAATTCAAGTGAGTAGCACCAGTAAACAGCAAAATAGAAGATATAAGTTGAACCGAAGGATCATACGTTATTTTGCCAGTCTATGCCGTTTTCCCTAACTTGTCCTCCCTCTGCTGGATATCTTCAGCCTGTTCTGTGACATCTCCAGAGTATCTACCCAAGAGATTATACTCAATATGAATGAAGGAAAACTTCTGTTACTTTTCCATGTTTTATGTGTTGCCTACTTTTTTTTCCCAACCGCTTTTTCTAATAGGTCAGTACAGCCTATTAAGAAAGCCTGAAAACCAACCTTGTTCTCCATGTGAGGCATTTTGCCCAAAGGCGCAGTAGTGTTTTTTCATAAGGTACCAAAGGCAAAGCTCCTCCTAACCCTTCACATGTTTCTCAAAAATGTTTTCTCACATTCTAACACCTTTTACTTTGACAATGCCAAATGCAGTCTTTCCTACTTGTGTCCTGCAGCAAAGCAGAATTTTTCCAATCCTATCTCATCAAGTGACTTCTGTTCACTTACTTCAGTGGCTCTGTATTCCTTTTGCCTCATACTTAAACTGACTTTTAAAGTCTATCAGATTGATGTCTACTGATTATAAGTTATGTATTTTTTGCTTGTTTTCACTCTTTATCTTCATTTGAGTTGAAAGGCCTTGAATGCAATCATAAACCTCAATTTTGCTCTGATACCAAGCTTAGAGCAAGACGTGGCTTAATATATGGTCTGGAACTGCTGAAGCTTTCAAAACCTCATAAAGACTTTACACTTTGACTTAGGACATAAAAATGAGATAAAACAAATAAAATACCAGAAAGATATAAGACTACAGGAAAATGCTTCCATTTACTTTTTTTCAGTGGAAAGTCTATGATACAGCAGTAAACAGTTTTATTTTAAAGTAGAAGGAACACATGGTTAAACCACTCTGATAAGATATAAATGATCCACACATTTGGAAGTGAAAAATTTTGTTCCTGTTTGTATTCTTTTTCCTTATTTAGAACAAATAATCATTTGGCCAAGAGAACCTACTCACTAGTTATTTATTCAACAAGTTAATTCTATATGGTTATGCCCTAGAAATACACAGAGCAGCAGGGGGTTTTTTAAGAAAGGTTGGATCAAAACATTCACATGGTGGAGGCCACCTACCTTTACAAAAAATCATTATTTACTCCATTATGAATAGTCTCTCTGGATCATCTTAGCTTCCGAGAAAAATCCTAATCTTTTTTCAATATTCTCCATTTAACACAGAAAGGCTCTAACAGCACTGACTGTGAATCTGTTCAAGGAAAGTATTTGCTTTTTTTTCAAAAGAGGATCATTATAGCTGGCCAAAGAACTCCAAAAATGCTGATGTCTTTCATGTTAATGTAAGATAGTGCATGAAGTGGAAAAAGAAATATTAACATTTTGACGTTTTTTGCATCACATCTGTTAGTTTGGGAACTACACAATGAATAGTTGATCTGTGTCCATGGGATTCATCTTTGGTGGGGAACTGAGCTTCAGTGGTGTGAACAGAACTCTTCCCACTAAATTATACAGGAAGATGAACAACTTAAAAGAAGTTTAGAGCACTCTTTCTCTCCTGGTACAAATATTATTATATTGTTAATGCTACAATTACTGTTCTTGACTTATTGTGACTGTGTTCCTCAACTGTGGACAAGCTGTAAAAATCATTCCTTTATGTCTAACTGTACTTTTCTTATCATTCTGTAGTGATTCCCTATTGAATTCTTAAGTCTCATTTATGTTTCTTGTATTCAAAGGATCAGCTTGACATCAATAACAGGAAGAATGGCCATCATATCTTCCTAGGAATTTGATATTGTTAAATTAATGCTGTGCTTAAGGTCATATTGCACAGTTTTTCATGAGAAGGGATGATAACTTTAAATGAGCTTTTTGTATACAGCACATATAAAATATATTATAAAAAATATAAAAAGCCCCTTAAATTTTCCATCTTGTGAGTAGATTGTCTCTTCATCCAACACCTGCCAACAGAAATGTGCCCTTGCAAGATAGGTAGCCATTCACATCCTGAGCTTTTTAACAAGGGCCTATGTGCAGAAAGTCCAGAGGAATGATTCTTCTCCTCTATTTGATGGTTATGCGGTTAAATATGGGGTGTTGTGGCTACCCAGCACAAAAAAAAAAGAAAGATAGATATATTGGAGTGAGTACAGCAGAAGCACACTGGAATGGCTGGAGGTCTGAGCATAGGATGGAAGTGGAGTGGCTGAGGCAAATTTTCTGCTCAACAGAGGAAGAGAAGGTGAACAGGAAATCTGTTGTCTGTAAATACCTGAGCAGAGGATACAGAGAGTCAAAGTGCAGAGTGAATGGACAGAACAGAACGGGTACAACAAACTTGAACACTGGAAATCCAGGTAAGAGAGATTCTTTCATTCACTCTGTCATGATGGGGGATAAACACTGTAACAGGTGCTGAGAGAAACAATGTGGTTTCTGTCCTTGTGAGTATTCACAAATCCTGGATGTGTGTCTGAGTCTTCTGATCAGATTATTTTTGTTATGACTTTGCAAGGGAGTAATTGGACTGGTTGACCTCTGGAGGTCTTTTACAGCATGAGTTATTCTGTGTTCCTGACATTCTGTGTACTATCTGACAGCACATTTTTGCTGTGCAAGAACAGCCTTGTGTGTACAGTTCTATAGTCAGAATTAATATGGTCTGCCATTTGCCGTCACAGTATTGTTATCATATCTATATCTATCTATCTATATCTATATCTAATCTTTTACGTATTTGTAATGGGTGGGGCTCTGAGTTAAATGAATTAAGAGATTACGGGCACTGTTATACATTATTGTCTTGATGAATTTATAATTTAATGAGATTATAAAAGCTTCTGTCTTCTTTCTTAGACTTTTCAGGACAACAATAATACTTACCTTCAAAGACTTCCAAAGGCAGTTTCGAAGTCTTTCTTCATATTTTGTTTACTTCTGTTTGAAAGCTCTTCAATTGAATTATATTCTTTTCAAATTTTGCTGTGCATGATTTTATCAAAAGAAGCAGAGTCCTCTTCCCTGTTGTTCATCATCAAGATAAATACCAAACATGCTGCCTTAATACTAATGTGTTCAGTAAGACTTGGAGAGCTCTTTCAGAGAGCAGGCAAAAAGCCATTAAATTAGAAATGCCATTATCCCATGTGTCTGTATGTCAAACAATTAAAGCACTGCCAACTGTTGATAACTAGCAGCTGAAATGAACTCTTGTTAATAGTTTCTGCTGGCAGAAAACAAAGACCAAGCAGAACTCCCTCACAGGAGTATAAGATGTCACTGTGGGCTGAAAAGTGTACCCAGATTTTGTTTGACTGTGAAAGTCAGGAACCTGGCCAAGCAGCAAAGTACTATGAACAATTTTTCAAATGTTAGTGGTGTTTTAAACTGTCTCTTTGGTTGGAGCTGGGTTTATATGTGCTATATATTCTCAAATACAGTCTACATAAGTAACTTCACAGAATCACAGCATCATGCAGAATCATAGAATGACCTGGGTTGGAAAGTACCATAAAGACCCTCCAATTCCAATCCCCTTGCCTTGACCAGGAACACTTTTCATTAGACCAAGTTACTCAGAGCTCCATCCTGGCTTTGAACACCTTCAGGGATGGGGTGTTCACAGCTTCTCTGGGCAACCTGTTCCAGTGCATCACCAACTTCACAGTAAAGAATTTCTTCCTAACACCTAATCCAAATCTACCCTCTTCCACTTTGAAGCCATTCCCCCTTGTCCTGTAACTACCTGCTCTTTTAAAAAGCCCCTCTTCATCTTTCTTGTAGGTTCCCTTTAGGCACTGGAAAGCAGTAATTAGGTTACCCCAAAGCTTTTTCTTTTCCAGGATGGACAAACTCACTCTTTTCCAGGCTGAACAAACTCAGTCTTTTTTTTGCAGGAGCAGTGCTCCATCACTCTGATCATCTTGGTGGCCTTCTCTGGACTTGCTCAAAAGGTCAATGGCCTTCCTTTGCAGGGGGGCCCCAAGCTGAATGCAACACTGCAGTGGGTCTCACCAGAGCAGAGCGGAGGGGCAGAATCACTTTCCTCAATCTGTGCTGGCCCCACTGCTTTTGATGCAGCCCAGAACTTACGTAGTTTTCTGGGTTTACTGAGGTTGTCTGGGTCCCTTTGGATGACATCCTGTCTTTCAGGCGTGGCATCTTACTTCCAAACACTCTATCATATGCTAGGTTATTTCCTACAAGAAAAAAAAATATATCTCTTTCATATTAGAGAACTCCAAAAGATACCGAAACACACAGCAATTAGCTTTCCTTATATTAACTACTACAATTTTAACAACATCTAACATTATTGGGTTTTTTTCCCCAACAATAAAGATTTTGATTGAAACATTCCAGAACTTTTGATGTGTTTGAAATTGTCTTCACTAGTCCTTTTCTATGAACAAATTAGTTTGGGGTGGGTTTTTTTTCTTTTTTTCATTTGTGTTTTTTTGAGGGTTTTTTGGGTGGTTTTGTTGTTGTTTTGTTTTGGGGTTTTTGTTTGTTTGTTTGTTTTTGACCAGTTAGCTCTTATAATTTAGTGGGGAGGAGTAAGGGAGTTGTTAGGATTTTGTTGTTGTTGTTCTTTTTGTGGTTTTGGTTTATTTAGTCTTTTGGGGATTTTTTTTCATTATGTCTGATGTAAAAATATTTTATGCTTATACCAGGAAGGAACTCCATAATGTTTTTTCCACTTTGAAACCCATTCATTCCATCCAGTTGCATAAATTCTTTGGGGCAAAAGCTGAAACAATTTGCAACTCAAAAAAGATGATAACTTACTAGGTAATTTTTTTCCAAAATCTTTAATTCCTAGCACTCTTCTTCTAAGCATTTCATCAAGCTAAATTGTAAATCACAAACTGTGAATATCTTCTCAGTTGCTCAAAGGCTACCCATTAGCAACAGAGCCAGCATAAAAGGGTGTATTTCTTGCTACATAAAAGAAGTAAACTATCAAGTTACTTTTTAACTAGAAGTGATATTCAGGGAGGCAATCCTGTAAGGCATATTCTTAGAGAATGTGAAATTCAGGTCTTTAGACTGTTTTTTGCAGTTTCTTTCACTGTTATCATTAATTTTCATTGCCTTTGATACTGAGGAATCACTGAAGCTGACATCAAAGCCATCTTTCTTGTCCCCTCAGGAGACTGTACCAAAAACCATGTATCAAACTGGAAGGAAATAAGTATAGGTTTGGTGATATATTCACTGGGACAGTGGAAATATTTTAAATAAATATATGCCTAAACAGAAATATAGGCAATTAAATGAGTGAATTATGCATTTGAACATACATTTTTCTTCAGTAAAATAAATATGTTGTTCATGACTCTTAGATGTGATTAAAATTTTTATATCTATGCTATTTAAAACCACCTATTCACAGACATCCTGATGAAAGCATTCTTTGAACGTACTGAACACTGCATTTCTATTAGTAGATCTTTGGTCTTTGTGGGTTTTATTCATTTTAATTTATCATACAGAGTGAAAGAGACATTTAGCAGTTTTGACTTTTGATATTTTCATTTTTTTTTGGAACACACCTTGAAAATTTCAGAATTTTCCAGAAAATGAAATTTAACTGAAAAGTATTTTTTTTTTCTTTTTACTATGTCATTTATCATATAACATAATAAATATTAATTAAAAGTCAAATTGCAGGGTCATTACAAGACAATATCAGCTCATTTAATTTCAAAAAACAAACAAAATTTTCTGTGAGTAAAATTATAACAACTTTTGTATTTGTGTATTTATTTTATGCCTGTATTCATCATTTTTCTTTTTAATAGGTTAACAGAAATAAGTATACTGGGGCTTAGACTCTATGAAATAAGTTATAAGTGATATTCGAAACAACATACTTAGGAGTCTTTTCCTATAAAGAGCTATCTTCAATGTAAATAAAAAGACATTTGCAGGAGATCATCTACCAGCACCCCTGGTTAACTGGAGAAGTTCCAGCTGATGAAATTGACAAATATAATGCCCATCTACAAGAAGATCGGTTGGAAGAATGATCCAGGGAGCTACAGTCTGTCAGCCTAACCTTGGTCCTGGGCAAGGTTATAGAAGAGGTCAATCCTGAGTGCCATTACATGGCACATGCAAGACCACCAGGGGATCAAGCTCCGCCAATACAGATTTATGAAAGGCAGGTCCTGCTTAACCAACCTGATCTCCTTCCATGACAAGGTGATCTGCTTGATAGATGAGGAAAGTTGTGGATGTGTTCTACCTGGAATTCAGTGAAGAATTTGACACCATCTCCCTGTTAGAAAATCCTCATGGGTGGACTCTTTGATGGTTAAAAAGCTGGCTGGATGGACAGGCCTAGAGAGTTGTGGAGAATGGAGCTAAATCTAGTTGACCACTGGCCACTAGCAGTGTTCCCCCAGGCTGTTTTGGGTCTGGTCATGCTTTTTGTGATCATCCCCCTCTACCTGGCATTGGTGAGGCTGCATCTCTTGTATTTCTTTTGATTCAGGCTCCTTTACTTTACAAAGGACATTGAGGTGTTGGAGTGTGTCCAACAAAGGACAACAAGGTTCATGAAAGGTCTGGAAAATTTGTCTTAGGAGGAGCAGTTGAGAGATGGCTTTGCTTAGTCTCAAGAAGAGGAGGCTCAGGGGGGATCTCATCACTCTCTACAAGTACCTGGAAGAAGGCTGTCATGAGGTGGGTGATGGTATCTTTTACCATGTCTGCAGTGAGAGGACCAGAGGAAATGGCCTTAAGCTGAGACAGGGGAGATTTAGATTAAATATTAGAAAAAAAAAAAATTGCAATTGAGTGGTCAGGCATTAGAATAGGTTGCCTAGGGAGGTGGTGGAGTCACCATCGCACCATTCCTGGTGGTGTTTAAGAGCTATCTAGATCTCGTGCTGGGTGCTGTTATAGTGGTTTATGGGTTATAGTGTCAGTGCTGGGTTGACAGTTGAACTTGATGATCTTGAAGGTCTCTTCCAACCTTGACTACTCTGAGTCTGCGTAGTGGTTTCACATTCACTGAATTTGTTTTGTTAAATTTAGTGTAGTGGTCTAGCTTCCTACTATGAAATAGGATTAGAGGAAAGGCAAAACAGGCTCAAGTTAAAGATAGAAACAGATTTATTAACACACACTAAAGGACGAATGAAAAAAACCCCATGAAACCCTTTTAAAAGCACTCCCCTCTCCCTTAACAACAGTTTACTTTTCCACAAAACAATGTAAAGAGACAGAAAATCAGAACTCTAGGTCTGTACCACTTATAAAATAGTCTTTCATTCAGTCTTTGAGAGAAACAAGTCCCTCCTGATTTTGTTCTGGTAACTTTCCACAAGAGACACAGTTTGTTGATGCAATCTGTTATACACACACAAACACACACTCACATTTTGATTAGAAGGTATGAACTAAAACTCTACTGTATTTGAAAGTCTGACTCCAATATATATCATATCTACAAAAGGCCAGGGATTGGGGAAGAAGGTTGACACCTCTCCCCATCCCATTGGTCAAGACAACTGTCCATCAGCTGTCCATATCTCTACAACAAAGAATGTAAACTATTTTGAAACTATGATAAACATTTTCCAGTGTTTACAGACTAGAGTGTGAGAAAGAACCCAAAACATGAAACTGTGAAACAGAAGAGAAGGCTGAAAAAAACAGGGTGACTGTGGCTTCCAGCTCCCACAAAAGCAGTCCACCCAAGAATCTGCATTTGTGAGCTTCCCAAAATGTAGCCTTTCCCACGACTACATATGGGCTGTGGACTTACACATGGGGTTTCACCTTTTAAAGATGCACAGCTACACAACAAAGGATTTCTCATTCTTCACTGGCGATGAGGCTTCAAACAGCTCATAGGATCACTAGGTTACAGTTCCTAATTCAATATCCACTCAGAAAAATCAGAGATTACAGTTTCTAATTCAATACCAACTCAGAAAAATCAGACACCTTTGCTTGAATCCACAAAATCATCTCCCCATTCTTAGTCCACGATTTAAGGGAATTATTACAGTGCATTACCATAAATTAAGGGGGTTTACAGCCTAGAACTAAGGCAACTTGTCATCTCTTCCACTTAAGAAGTCACTCTTCCTTTACTGACTTTGATATCTTCATATTATCCCTTTGCATACCTCCAATTTGACCTTTCCTCGCTCTTTGAGAAGAGTTAGAGTTTAAAAAGTCTCAGTGGATGTTAGGAAAGAGTTAACATTTCCTGCCTGGGACCACGGACCACCACGTGATCTCTGCCACGGTATCTGTGAAAGCCTCAAATCCATGAGGAGCAGAAAAGCTCAGAAACGGCGGCCCGGATCTTCTCTCTCCCCTCCATCCCTGGGTCTTATGGGGTGGGTGTGGCCCGGCCTGGGCGCGGAGCTGCTCTCTGGGGACCCAGGGGGATGTCATCTCCCTCGGCCCAGCCAGCTGTTTTATTTTACCAGTAGTTTCTGTGGTTTAAAAATAATGTAATACAATAGGAACCTTTTCTTGGATAATACAACAGTATTTTTTCTAAAAAATGAAATGATTATCACTAGAGACACTAGCAGAACTTACTTATCTCTCCTCCTTCATGCAAATTCTAGGAGGTCATATAATTTGGTGTGTCCTATGGGAGTGATCTGAAAGACCTCTATGAATTACATGAAAATAAACATAGCTAACATTTGGTTCCTCCTCCTCCTGTGTATTTAGTCTTTATTCAATTAGGCAATTCCTGAGTATCTTTTAAATGTGATTTTGTATATGTTGAACAAAAATGTAATCTTTCAACACTTTTCCTATGTTGATGGATTTCAGAATGCACTTCTGAATTGAAATTTTTTTTATTTACAATACTTGATGATTCTTCAATGTCCTTGACATACCTACAAAGTGTCAGAATAGTAGAAACATTTATTCAGTTCAAAGAAAATAACACAGAGCTCTCTAAATTATAGAGAGAGTTTTGTAACTTGCTAACATGTTTAAGGTTCATCAACATCATATTATCCCTTTAGGAATACAATAATATTGCCCTTAGCTTGTTTTTGAACCAGACTATGTTTTTTCTTTCTCATGTCTCTTTATAGTTTCAAGGATTACGGCTATGTTGAATTATTTACATGCAGTACTCATCAAAGAGGTAGTTGATATTTTTACATAGTTATTCAGACAACTACTAGATAAAGACAATTTGTTGACAGCATTCAGTTTTAATTCAGTTATTGTCAGTTCAGTGTAACCTTTTAACACCAAATGTTAGTGTAGGAAGTCATGGGACAAAAAAAAATGTACAAAATGAACGCAATATTGAAAGAAAAAGCAAAGCTAAAAAAAGAAAAAAAAATTAGGCATATATTGGCATAAATTTCCATTCTTTACTGCATATTTAACTTGATTGTCTGTTCAATTTATTTTTGGGAATCATAAATTGTACTAAAATGACCACCTCCTTACCTCTCCTCTAATATTTACCAATAATTATGTCTCACTGAGTATGAAAACACATATGCTAATAAAATTTATTGCAACTATTAGTTGTAATATTAAGAAGCTTTAAAAAACATGGAGATCTATACATCACCATTTACATTCACAGCTCCTCTTGATTACAGGATGCCCTTTTCTCTGAAAACATGACAATATTATCAGTACAAATGAAAGTACAGACCTTTGTGTGCTTTTAAATTCTGTATGTGAAAGTATTTCAAGCATTTCAAGTGGATTGTACTCATTTGCAAGTCACTTTCTCCTCCAGTGAATGTCTCTAGAGTTACTATAACATATTCTGCCAAAAAAGTTAATCATCATATTGTAATTAAATTTATACAGAGACGTTTAGATTAATTAAATACAGTGCATTATAAATAGACGCCAAGCATATGAGTAGTTTGTTTTTCACAGAAGCTTTGATACAGGTTCACAATTGTCCACTATTTTCCTTTCTGGACACCCTAGTTCAGAACAGATTTCCTAGAAAGCTTAAGATTTATAATCTCCAAAATTTTGAACCCACTTTTCCAAACTTGAAGTTATAGAGTAAAGAAAAATCATTCCTTCAGACAGGCTTTCATTGGGAAATACTATATTATTACCTGGAGAGACCTGGAGGCAGAATGTGAAAACACTTTATTTCCAGACGGTACCATGATGGAAAGAGAGTTCTTTTCTGCCACTCAACAAAGTTAAATGTAAAGAGAAAGTTTTCTATCCCTTCCTTCTGTTTTCAGTCCATTAATTCCTCACAGAATTCTGAATAATACCAAGGGAATGGAAATCAGAAAACAAAGTGTCTTAGTTTTGCAGTGAGTTCTTTGCTTTTCATGATTCACAAAGGAATATTCCTTCTGCTTTTTTTTTTTTTTTTTTTTTTTTTTTTTTGGCTTCATTAAGTTTAAATTATTGCCTATATTTCTGCAAAGGACACCTAATGTGGCTCACTTTGCTAGGTACTGTTGTTTTAGGATGCCTTCCAACATACTTTGAATGGAAGCGACTACTTCCTCACCTTTAAGCACTCCACTTTCTAGATCCTTATGAAAAAGGCGGAGCCATGTAGTCCCAAAGTTTTTATCATTTACAATCATGATGGGATATGCCTTCCTCATAGCAAATAATGTAAAGTGGTTAGTGTAGGTAGAGGAGGCAAAGTTTTAGGCACAGATTTTAGGAGAAAGTAAAGAGGGAATTGGTACATAGAAAAAACAGGCAGCCACAGAAAACAGTTGTGCATTATCCCTGGAAGTGGTTTGGGGACTTTCTGACCAATGACATTTAACCTGTGACTGTCAAATGGTCTCATGTAGGACCAATGTTAAGCCCAAAAGCTGGCTATTTTGAGTATGAGGAGGACAAAATCTTAGGCAACAAATGAATTTTGAGGCAAAAAAACCTGATGTATGAAACAAAATAAAAGTTGCATCACCCAGTGTCTTTTTTTGCATCCCACTACAGTATAAAACTAGTACTGTATTTGTTTATTAATATAATACTAATCTACTATGGAGAAAAGAGAAGCAGAAAGAAATATAAACATGGAAATAAAGGAGCATTGATAATAGTGAAGAAAGGTGATCTTTAGGGCTCATCAAGAAGAAAAAAGACTAAATTTTGCATTTTATATTTTGAATTTTTGTAGATATGTGGTTTTTTTTTTTTCATTCCCTTTCTTCAGGAAAGCTTTTAGTTTCTCTAATACAATTCTGCAAGTATAAGAAATGCTGCTGGTCTTTTTTGGAGGAAGGAAAAAGAAATTCTTGCAGAGGGAGAAATATAAGCATTATAATGGATGGTATTCAATGCATTCCATAGGTAAACATTTTAAATGTACAATATATAAAAAATATACATTCTATTACTTTTCTTTTACATTTTCACTTAAATTTTGCTTTAATCATGCTGGAGTAGAAAGGAAGAACTGCACTTAATTAAAAAAAGGTCCTGCCACATGGATGTCATACAGACATATGAATTTAATTGTCAAAAAAAATACAGGTACAATGCAAATGAAAAAAATTCAGATCTCAGAGAAAGCTTTCGATTCTACAGAAACTGAATAGACATATAAAAAAAAATCATACCAGAACAGTTTTCTGTTTAGCTGATCCTCCTTTTGGACTGTAAATGATTTTTAAAACCATCTAAGAATAAAAACTTTGGCAACACAGTTTTTTGTGAACCATGATGTTAAGAGGCTTTTCTAAAAGGCCTATAAAGTAGAAATAGCAAGATTTCAGGGAATGAAATCTTGAAATCAGAGAACAAAGTCTAAAAAATGCATTGGAAAGGAGATCTCATCAAAAACAGTGCAATTGAAAAAAACCAGAGAAAATTGGGAAATGGGATGTATTCATCAAAATGGACTGGGATGAAATGAGGGGAAGTCAATAGGACCAAACTTTCCAAAATTATTGCCATTCAAACCCTGAAATCAGGGAAAAATATAAATAAAAACAGGGGAGAATAATATGAAGAAATGAAACCTTTAAAAAAATAACAAACCAAAATTCCAAAACCAAGTGAAAACAGAAAAAGTTGAAGGAATGACAAGATATACAAGGAAATGGACCAATGTTTGCCCACTTATTGGTCATGGAAATCACAAGATTTCATTCCCATTCCTGAAAGGAAACTCTTCCCTTCAGGAAAGGGAATGAAATCTTGAAATCAGAGAACAAAGTCTAACAAAAGCAGTGCAAAGGAGATATGACCAAAAGCACTGCAATTTAAAAAAAAATTAAAAAAGTGGAAAATTGAAAGCTTACATTGAAAAGGACTGGGGTCAAATTACGGGCAGTGAAAAAGATAAAAACTTCCAAAGTTATTATCATTCAAATCCTGAAATCAGCACAGAAATATAAATACACAGACAAGAAAAGCATATGAAGAAATGAAACCTTACAAAAAAAGGAAAAATCTGACACCAAGTGAAAAACATACAAGTGAATAGGATTACAAGAACAGCAGGGAAATGGACCAAAGCTTGCCCAATTATTTGTCATTGAAATCGCAAGATTATGTTCCCTTTCCTGAAAGGAAAGTCCTCCTTTCAGGAAAGGAAATGAAATCTTGAAATCAGAGAACAAAGTCTAACAAACCCACTGGAAAGGAGATATCATCAAATCCAGAGCAATTGAAAAAATGAGAAAATTGGGAAATGGAGTGTATACATGCAAATGGAGTGGGATGAAATGAGGGGCAGTGAAAAAGGCCAAAACTTTCCAAAATTACTCCCATTCAAATCCTGAAATCAGAGTAGAAAAATAAATATAGAGTCAAGAAAATAATATGAAGAACTGATTTTTTTTTTTAAAAAAATGGAAAATTCAGAAACCAAATGAAATCCATAAATGTGAATGGGATAACAAGAAGTCCAGGGAAATGAACTGAAGCTTGCCCAAGTATTTGTCATTGAAATCACAAGATTTCATTCCGTTCCCTGGAAGGAAATTCTTCCTTTCAGGAAATGGAATGAGATCTTAAAATCAAAGAACAATGTTTAACAAATACACTAGAAAGGAGATACGATCAAAAACAATGCAATTGATGAAACAGAGAAAATTGGAAAATCGAGTGCATGCATGCAAATGGACTGGGTTGAAATGGGGGGCAATGAAAAGGCCTCAATCTTGCCAAAATTACCTCAATTCAAATCATGAAATCAGGGAAGAAATATAAATAGAAACATGTGTGAAATATTTGAAGAAATTAAATCTTAGGGAAAAAAAAAAGGATAATTTGAAAACCAAGTGAAACCAAAAAAATTGAATGGGATAAGAAGAAGTGCAGGGAAATGGACTGAAGCTTTCTCTATTATTTATCATTGAAATCACAATATTTCATTTTTTTCCTGAAAGGAAATCTTTTAGTTTACAAGTAGGCTGTTTAATTACAACAAGCCTCGGTACCTTTCAGGAATTACTTATTAATTTCCATTGCTCATTAGATTCAAAAGTGGGCCAGTTAAAAGCCTTTAAAACAGATTTTATCAGAAGGGAGAAAGACTTCGTAGGATCTGTGATCATTCACTTATGGAAAACAGGTTACAGACCTGTACAGACATCTTTTACAGATGCAGAAATTAACCTTTGGCTTTGAAGTTTATTTGCAGAAAGAAGATTGTTCTGTGAAGATTTAGAACAGCAGTTCTTCATTTGTCATCACTGTGCCCTGGCCCACATATTATTTAAAGAAAGATAATGTAATAATCTATTTTTATCAATTTTTGGAAATTAGCAATTTAATGCTTCATAACTACTTGCTTCTGTGATGAGGGAAGCCAAGTAAATTTTATTATATGATTAAATATTTTGACATTTTCAAATCTGAGCATGCTTGTCCTAGACTACGGTCTGATCTTGATTATGCTTCTACGATCCCAGATATGGTTTCACAGAAGCTTGTAATTTATAATGTCATAACTGACACGCGTTGTTCTTCTTTGTCACATGTGTTCATCAACTTACTTGTTACTGTCAATTACTTACAATGTTACTGTCAATTGTGTTTTCATTGTTCCCTGTCTCATTCTCTTTTTTCTTATCATCTGGTATTGACTCCTGATTCCTTAGCTCACATTCCATCTTTATAGGCCTTGTCCAGTTGAGTGCAACATACTTAGTCCCCTTTCTGGCAGACACACAAAAGCCTCATTAGTTTTCTGATGATGTATTCTGCTCCTACTAAAAGAATTTTATGCCTCATAGTCATGGAATTTTGTTATCTAGATATGGCTTCCTTCTTTACTTCTTAGTTCTTAGATGAATGTTTGCACTGAAAAATGTTAGTTTACCTTGTTATTAAGTTATCCTATGAAACTGTATTTTTATAATATGGGGTTCCTTTTTTGGTCTACTCTTTATTGGTATAATGATTTTACATTTGAATAACAGCTTTGTAAAAAATAATAGATGTTTTAGCACCTGTATATTGAAAACCATTAAAAACAAATACAGAGAGCGGCAGTGATGCTGCTGATTTGTGGAAGTCACCTTTTTTTTCTGCCTCTGCCTTTAGAGACTACAGAATATAAAATATGTTACTACGCTTTGCAGTGTCCTTCTACTTCTCACCTGACTGTGTAAGACAGTTATTTCTTGAGTTCTTTTCTCTACCATTGCTTCTAGAAGTATCTGTTGCTTATTCAGCTTCCTTATCTGCTTTTCTCCTGATGTTTCAATATAAAATGAGATAAGCAGCTCTTACATTTTTTGAATTTGACATGACCATATGCAATACCAGTGATGGAAA
Source organism: Donacobius atricapilla (assembly GCA_013397315.1). Classification (NCBI taxonomy): domain Eukaryota; kingdom Metazoa; phylum Chordata; class Aves; order Passeriformes; family Mimidae; genus Donacobius; species Donacobius atricapilla. The sequence continues at coordinate 659,369 of WBMY01017405.1, forward strand.
GTATTAAAAAGAGAGGTCATTTTTTCCTAGCATTAGCCAGGGTCAAATCTATAAATTGACCCCAACAAGCTTGCATCCAGGAAAATGTGAAAGAAACTCCATCTTCCTTCTACTCTGCAGTTTTGCTCATGACATGATTACTTCATATAATATTATTGTTCCACTCTCTGATACTAATTTTGTTTGGATGGTAAGCAGCTTGAAAGTCTTCCTGCTTTCTAAGCATGCCTGAAGTGCATTGTTTTTCAGTTCACTTTTCATAGACATAAGGTTTTCTCTGCTTTTAGTAGAATTCCTCCCATCAGGCCTGGCTTGATCATTCCCACAAGATCAATACTGATTTTATAGATCCAATCATACTATAGATTAATGCTAAACCTGGCCTTTTGGGTTAGTTGGTTGGTTGGTTGGCTGGTGGGCCTATTTTTGAGCCATGTGTTTTTTTGGTACGTATAATTTCCACCAAATGAATGAAAGTAAATAATCTTTCAGTAGAGTATAATTGAATGTGATTCTTTTTCAGTTTCATTGCTAAAAATACTTTCAATTTACTGTGAACTTGATATTTATCAATAAATCAGAAAGAATTCCATGCTCAGTTGCTGTACTAGGTCAGGTTGGAATGGGGGTAACTTCCCTCATAACAGCCCATGTAGTGCTTAAATTGCATTTGTGGCTAAACCAGCGTTGCTCACACACCAGTTAAAATTTCGGCTATTGTTCAACAGTGCTTGCACACCCTCATGGCCTCCTCCCTGTTCCCCCGACCACTGGAGAGTAGGAGGGGGATGAGCAAGTGTTTGTGAGGGGACAGGACAGCTGGCCCAAACTGACCTATTCTGTAACGTATGATATACTGCTGAACAATAAAAAATCAAGGAAAGGACGAGTAAGCGGAGATATGTGTGCTTATGACATTTGTCTTCCCAAGCAATGATTACACATGTTGAGGTCCTGCTTCCCAGGAAGTGCCTGGATATCTGTAGTGAATGCTTTTTGCTTTGCTTGCATGAACAGCTTTTGCAGTCCCTGATCTTTTTTTTTCTACCCAGAAACCTTCTCTTCCTCCTTTTCGTTTCTCTCCATTTTACAGAAGAGGGAAGACAGCATTGTTAGCATAGGGCTGAAATCATCCTGGAATCAAGGGAGCATGTACTATAGATTCAGAGCTAGGTCAGCTAGGCCTGGGAGGGAACAAAATGTTAAGTTTCTAGCTTCTATTGAATCATGTGAAATTGCACCTGTATAATCATATGATAAAATCGGGTGGTTGTTAAGGGGGGGGGAGAACGATTGTTTTAATCCAGTGAAGGTATACCAGAGCTTCCATGGTTGCATGCTTTAAAACAATGGGGGGTTTAATAATTAATAAGTGGTTGTATAACGGAAAGGTATAAAACTTGTCCTTTCTCGATGCTAAATCGGAGTCGGAATTTGGGGCGTGAATCCCCCCCGATTCTCAGTGTGCTTAATAAAGCACCAACACATAGTCTTCCTGTGGTTATGTGTTTCACCCGTCGCTAACAGCATGACTCAGAGTGGGTTTTGGCTGCCAGCCAAGATGAACCTATGTACTAGTTTGAAAGCAAAACCAGTGAAAGACTCCAAGTCAGAAATACAATTTAATAGGAGGGGGAAAAAAAAAGGTAAAAAAAATAAGTTAAATAATACAGCCTGTTAGTTAGGGCGCTGGTAGCAGTCCAGATGAAGTGGTCTTGTTGAGGCAGTGATCCCATAGAAAAGTCCGGTAGCTCCTGTCCTCTGGGAATCCAGTGGGTTAAAGGCCCCCTGTGCTATCCTGGGTTATATCCAGGTGGGAATGCTTGGCTCCTCCCCATGGGAGGAGCATCCCACAATGGAATGATGTAATTTTATGAGTCATACAATGGGTCCTTGATTGCCCATTAAACAGAGATAACTCCCGGATGGGAGTTACCCATGAGTCATACAGCAGAGCATGAATGGGCCCATTAACAGAACATAGTCTGGAGGGTGGGGACAAGGGGAACACTGCCCCACCTGGTTTCAACAGTTCATGAAGATGGTGATAGAATACATATCTTGGGCATATCTTACATTGTAACCTAGGACAACCTACCACAATTATTTATCCTAACCTGCTTGCTCTTGAAATAGGTGTAGAAATATGAAGAGATATTTCCAAGACTTTTTACAGGAGACTAAAAAATATTTTTCATCCCTCCTTTTTATCTCAAGTACAAGAAATGATCTAAAGAAGAACTTGAAAAAAGAACTCAATTTTGCATGCTTCCTGGCTAAAATGTTCATTTGCACTAGGTTGAAATGGGGGAGGGGTGGTGAGGTGAGAAAGAGATGGTGTGGTGTTCTTTCTGCATCTCAGTAAGACAGACATGACAACAAATGACTTAATGGTGGAGGGAGATTCGAACATTTGGGAGCTGCTTTCACATGAGGCCAAAGCATGTACATCTCCCACAGAAATATGCAGTCAGGGTACCTGCACTTGTGGATGAGGGGAGTCAACTGGTAGCGCATCTGGTCACTTGGGGACCTATGCCCATAACTCTCTCTGTGAATGAGGAAAGAGACTAGACTGTTGGCTGTTTCTTGAACAGTTTTCCTGTTGAGCAGTCTGTTTAATTCTGTCATAATCAAGATGTTACAATTGCTATCTTTGTTATATAAAGCAGTGTGGTGAGCTGACTAAGTATAAGGAGGAGGGATGGGTTAAACACTTAGTATAACTTACTGAAAAAATTCTTGCTCAGTTAATGGACATATGCATGGTAGAATTTTGTGCACACTTTGAGAACTACTTGTAAAGCCAGATTGTAATAAGAAAAAATACAAAAGAAACTCAAGAAAAAGGAAGTAAAGCATAAGTATTACATCCAGGTAGAACCCATTACTGAAAATACAAGCTGTATTCTCATCTCTGGCTGGGTCTGCTCACTTTGTGAACCAATCAGTGTTGCCGGATGAGGTGTTGATGTTGCAGAAGATGGTGAGAGTAGTAGCAAGAGTGGTATAGTTTTCCTTTTTACTTCAGTTATCCCAAATATGTTATTTTTCTTTGCATCAGTCTTTGAAGGAACCGAAATAGATTAAAGATTTGCCTCTTGTCATTATTTTATCCCCCATTTAGGCTTCCTTTTCTATGGATTTCTTTTGGTCCATTGATTTCCAATTCTTCTCTCCTTTGCTAGTAAAAGATGATCATAATGCAGTCCTTTGTGATGCTGGTGAATTTTTTTGTGTGAAAGAATGCAGATGTTTTGTCCTTCATTTCAGAAAGGAGTTTATATAAAAGGATGAAATTTGCCAGTCTCAAAAGTATGGGCCATGATTCAAATGATTCATAAGCAAATCAGTCATATTTCAAAATGTTGCACACAGTAATTAAATTAGAAGGGATCTATCATATACTAAGCATATTTCACAATTGGAAATATTTCTGAGTTGGAAGAGACCTTTGTCTGACACCATTTTAATTGGTAAAGATTAATGGACACAATCCTGTATTAATAAGGGGGCGAACATTGCAACCTGGTGATGAATGGCCTAATGACTAATGACTTTTTTTTTTTTTTTTGTATTTGTATTTGCAAATATTGTGGTTATGTGGTTGTCTTTTCCTCTTCTGTGATTGAATCATACTGGAAAAAGTCATTAATATGTTTCACAGCATATCTCCTCTGTCTGACTCCTAGGTGATGTATGAGTACATTTCTTGAAGGAAAGGAAATTATTGCCATGAAGATTTTCTTTAATGTTCCAAACATCTTGTGATTTGGGTAATGCCAGTTGACAACAAGGCCCAGATTTGTAAGGTTAGGTCTGCAAGCGTTGCATTTTGCAAAATGTGATATAATGTTTTCTACTTTTCTCTCTTAGTTATCTAGAATGACACTTGCAAATTGCTAAATTACTTAAAAGTAATTAAAATGTAAATTGAGAGAAGTACTATCTCTTATGGGGAAGACCAGATGAGCTGCGATTTTTTAGACTTTTATCAGTCAGGTCCTCTGGACAGAATAAGTTTTGCGATCAGCAGGGATGGCACTAAGCACATCAAGGTGATAGAAGCCACTTAGGGAAATAAAATCCATGAGTTCATTCAGTTATAGTCCATATCTATCAATTTCTGCATTAAAATTATAATATACATAGTTTGGTAATTTCATGGTTTATGTGAGTCATATTTGAATTAGCCTAAAGTTAGTCTACCAAACTAAAAAAAAAATTGTGCCAAGTTGAAAAATGATTACAGAATAACCATAGTGCATTTCTTATCTCTTTAAAAATTAAAACGACATGTACAAATTAATAAAAAAATAGCTATCAGGATGCCTGCCTACAAGTCTTACTACACTAAAATAATTAGACAATTTTAGGCTATGCCTGCATGAGAGAGTATAGTTGTACAAAAGAACTGTATGTGTAGGGTTGCAGTGGTTGGCATTTGAGGTCTTGGGAGGACTTACTATGGACCAGATAAGCTATGATTCAATGGGACTCCTCCAGCCAGCAAGCTGAGTGCAGGAACCATGATCCCAGGGTGCCTCTTCTGGCAAAGAAGTGATCAGGAGATTCATGGCAAAACCACAATAAGATCTGAGCTAGAGCTCTCTTCCAGCAACATCCTTGAGGTCCTAGTAACCCCATGACTACATGAACAATTTTTAACCAGTTGCACAGGTTTCTACAGCCTTTTCTTGGGCTTTCGCTAGCAGATATTTCTCAAGCTGTACTAGAAAACCTACAAGTACATCCAGGGAACAGACAAAGATGACTGATGTCCCCAAAAGCCTTAGAGACTAGATACTACTCAAATATACGAAAAATCTTATCCAGCATACAGAACAGCTGTCCTTGTATGCTTTTGCAAAATCTGCCTGATTTTATAGCTATCATTGGGAGTTTGGAGAGTGAAGGCATTGAAAATACTGCCAAGTTTTTAATTGTGTTCATTCCACTGTTCGGTCTTCAGCTATGCAAAACTCCCAGGAGCCAGCCATAATTTAGAAAATGTTGGCTGGCATATGCTTGCTATTAAGTACAAGTGGATGCTAGTAAAATTACCTATAGATCTGTTGGACATGCATTTAAGGACCTTTCTAATTTGGAAATTCAGGGGGCTTAGAATAATTTTTATGGAAATAAAATATAGTGACACTTGTCTGGTTTTATAAGTATTTACAAGAGCTTTTCTGAATTAGTGCTTTCAAACATACCTTAACTCTGCTAATATAAAAGTTAAACTTTTCATATGATAAGTATGACATTTTTAGCAATCAAATAACCAGTCTGTTTGTGATGAGACTACCATTTAGATATTTACGTGTGTCCTTTTACATATCTTTTTTAGATATTTATATATGTCTGTGAATAATGGAATTTGTGTTTGGATAGCTCATCTACACAGTTCACCTTATTGAGTGAAAATGAGAGAGAATAACTGCAACATTGCATGGGGTTTTTTTCTCATCAAAGCAATAGATGAATGAATTATTTTTCTGAGACTTGAGAGCTGAAAGTGACTTCATATTTGATTATTCTTAAAATAGTTTGAGACAAATCAATGGACTTTAGCAATGAACATCAGTTTAATAAACTATGTGTGTCTGTGCCTGTGTGTAAGTAAATACCCTGGAAACAAAATGAATTTCAAAATACAGCTATTGTCAACAGTTATTATCCAGTTGCCTAAAGTATGAAATTCTCAAAAAATTATGCATGTATTCCGCTTTTCATTGTTTTGCTTAAACCAGCTCATGACAGAATTTTAAATAACTAAAGGCAATTTTCTGAAATGGCTGTCTGGGAGGTGAGGTGAGAGTAAGGGCAGTGCACATATAACAAGTTAGCAGATATTTCCAGGTTTTCTTTCACAACATAATAATAGTAATTTATACCAGGTACAATGAGTTTTAATTGAACATCTTTCAAGCTGCAGTACATGGTGTAGTTTGGATTAATGTTAGCAAATGTGGAGAGCTAATGCTGTTTCAGAGCATGCAATAACTTTGTGTTTTATCAACATGCCAGACTGGAGCTTACAGCATATTTGGCATTTTTACATATTCATAATACACTATTACTGCGCAGATTCTACAATGTCACATTGGCACTACATGATGAGAAAATCCAAAAACAAGTTAACATTATGACTGTTTATAATCTCCAATATTTTTCCAATTGTCTTTATTTACAGATGGCTTCTTAGGCCAACAGTTTGCACAATAACTAATCAAACTAATTTGTTGCTGGCTCAGAATCTAATGCTTTGATTAGAAAGTTTACTTTCAGATACATATTTCCCATATATAAGCTAAATTGTAGTGTAATTTGTAATTACTCGTTTCTCCATGTAGTTCAAGTTGGCAGAATTATGGATGACTACTCTAGAGAGAAAAGAAAAAAGAATTAGGTTCAGTACTTGGAGCTTTGGAGTTATTAACTCCACAGAAGTACTGAAACCACAGACATATGAGTGGCAAGATGCTTCTTCCACAGATGTAGCCTATAACTAAGCCAACCATATTCATTCTATTTCATTTATAAAAGTGATAATAGAGCTTCTCTGTATTGTCATTGGGTGTTCATTTTTTGTTCAAGGAAATTGGCTGTTTCAAGATCCATGTTGTACTTAGACGTTTTGCTCACTGAGAAAGGAATGTTGTGATTTATTTAAATAATGTGTCGATTTTATCCTTTGATTTGTTTTCAGTCAGCACATATTGAAATGTGCTGCTGTTCTTACACTTATTTAAAAGCACCGAGAAAGAAACACACATATACATATGTGCATGTTTATCTATGGTTGTATATACATATACATATACATATACATATACATATATATATGTATATATCACAGAGTGTTTAAAGAAAAGGAAAGGCAAAAGATCAGTAATATATCTTAACCTTCAAATAAATATGTTGATTTGAATTGCAACAGTCAAGACTCCTTGATCTTGAAAAGTGCAGTGCATGGGAAAGCAGTATGTGCTCATGCTCTGTTAGTTAAAGCACAACATATTCTGTTGAGTGGAAGTAATGGCCCTGGACTGTGATTTGTCTCCCTTTAACTCTGTTAGAAAATTTCCTGCCTTCTTCTTTGTGTCAAGCAGGAGACAAGAATATTTCCAATGGATATCTTCTTACTGATGAATGAAATGTAAAAGAAGGCATAAATGTGATTAGTGTTGATAAATCTGCATTTGAGTGGACAAACCTAATTCTCAGGCTCTCCCAGAAATCACATAATGTTTGCAGTATTAAAAACTACCATTATATATCCTTGCTTTACTGTGTGATTTAAAGGAAACTTTTCTTGGAAGAATGAATATGTAGTTACTATTTTAAAGTATTAATTGCAGAAGAACCAAATGTCTTTCTTTCAGTCTATGACTCCTGCTTTGATTTCTTTCAAGTGCAGAATATTAAGAGCAGAAAATGTTGCTGTTAATCCTCTCCTGATTTCAAAATCTATGTGACAGTGAATGCAATTAATCCATTTTCTCATTACTTTTCCTGAAAAAATATGCACAGGCATGAACAAGAAACAGCCTTGACTTGATAAAATAATATTTCAAACTCAGTTTATAAAACTTTAAAATAATGATTCAGAATTTTAAAAAAATCTATCAAGTGACTTAAACCTTTCGTGCCTTTGTAGTTTTTCTCTTAATATAGCATTAGAGTAGCTCTGTCAGATTAAAAAAGACAAATGTACATGTCTGATTAATTAATGTTTATTTTGATCACATCATGTTATCTCAGACTAAAACAACATAACACAAAGTGACAGAAATGCAACTTAAACTATGCTATTCACTTACAGTCAGAAGTATACATTTTTGGAATGAAAATCAAATTAATTGAAAGTTCATCATCCCCTCCCTTCATTGCTCTTCTCTTCTTTTTTTCAAAGGTAAATACAAATGTGGTGGTGTTATTTGGAAAAATCTTCATGGGAGAACCAAGACACCCTGAAGAAAAGGCTGGACAGAAGAAGAACAAGGGAAAATACAGGGCATTTCATTGTCATTTATCAAAATCCACTTTGTATGCTGCAGAACTCTTCCTAAAGATGATTATATTAAGAGCGGCTAAGCCATGCTTTTGCTTTATACTTCCAGTCATTTTTAAAACGTAGAGTTTGACAGCAATGACCATCTGTGGCATTCAAAGTCCATTAATTTTATTGCAGGTATACGTACGTACCAATGACTTACAGAAGGTGACTGTAGTCCAAGTTAGGAAGACTGGCTTTTCAATTATTTTCAGACGTCTAAAGATGTGCCCTGATTAATTCCACCTTGCTGAAGCAAGGAAGTTTACAATAGTCAGGTAACTGAATGTATCATGATGGGAGGACATGGTTCTTTTCTGAACAAGAGCGGCTGGATCCTGGAGCCGTGAGACTAATCTCCTGGAGAACTCAGCTAAGGGTCTGGAGTTATGTAAATAGATCTAATACTGTCTCCTGTTTAGACAATTGAACACTAGCAAACTTATCTCTGTACTAGTTTCAATTATCCAGCCAGAAAAAGCTGACATGTACATGCCAACTCCAGGATGCTCCCAGTCTGTCAGGGCGGTTTATAGTCACTTGCCAATTTTTCCTTCCTGTGTGTTTCTGTCTTCATGTGTCACTAAATCAGAGGTGTAAAAAGTGTATGCAGGTATGTCTGTTCTTTCCTGTCCTCAATTTGCAGCAGCCAAAAATGTTGACAGTAAAATAGGCTGCAGAGTATTGCTTTGTTTGGTGCTAAGATCAGAAACCAATGGATACCTTCTCACTAAAGAGAAAAGCTACATGTAATGACTATTCTATGGTATGCAAAGTAATGTGTACACTATATGGCTATTCTGGAAGTTATTTCTCAATTGAACCATTCGTTATTATCCAAGACAAGCATTTCTCCCTGTGAGCCACAGCCTGAATATGCAACTGCAACAGGCATAATATCTGCTCTCTCAGTTGTGTTGTGTAATAGATGAAAATGCACAATATGTGTCACACAGATAAAGTTATTGGTTTAGTAACAGTCTGTTCTTAATTCTGCTTTATAGCACTTGCAAAAGGCATAATAGTGTCTAGGTAGTTTCTTGTGAAATACTGAGTTCCAGATCTGAAGCAATTTCTTTTGACTGTAGTGAGAGCAAGAAAGCTACATTTCTGTGTCCTGCCTTGAAAATTTAGGGGCAGATGTCATGCAGCGGGGAGCAAACACTGGCCTAAGGAGATTTTTCAGTGCAGTGGTGTCAGTGACATATTTAAATATCTGAAGGAACTAGCACAGTCCTGTATTTCTAACATCAATTTGACAAATTTGACTGTCTCACATTTGCATATCTGTACCTTTCCCCAGTAAGTTTTTCAGACCTAGCTACTGCTTAAAAGTGTTCTTTTCCCTCCCTCATAATATTTACATCAGGAGGTAGTACAGAAATAAATATTTTCTCACAGGCTTTTGATGGCATTGCCTGTCAGGAATCATGCAGGCAGACACTTTCACTCTTTTTCATTCTTAAATATGAATTACTGTAGACTATTGTCTTTTTATTCCAGGAGCTATGATCTCTGTGGATAACCCAGATATTTCTTAGATTTCATTAACATTCTTTTTGGCTTTTTTAGTAATGAATATCAGGTCACTGCTTAAGGATTAATGATTAGCTGGAAGGTACCAAAGTACAATGCATAGCTGAAAATTATTAGCTCCTGGTTCTTTCGCAAAACAAAGCAATTCCTTTCCCTCCAAAAAAATATTTAAAGTCTCAAAAACACAACATCTTGAATCTTGATAGAAAAAGCCAGTAAGTTTAAAATATTGTTTTATATACAGCTCTTAATTTGAAAATTTAAAAAGAACTTGTGCACTGTATACAAGTTTGATTAACATTCCATCCATCTTAAAAGGTCTCTCTAATATTAGTTATTAATTCCTTTGTAACAGGTACATTAAATATACACTTCATGCATAAGCAACATCTGAAAAATAGTGGATAGAAATAAAGTAAAAAACAGCTGCTATAAAAAAAGACAGTGGAAGAAACATAAATTTTGTTTACAATTTGTGTTTTCCTTTTTTTTTTTCTTTGCAGCATATTCATGGAACATCAGAACATTGAAAACCCACTGTGATAACATTTTAATGGGAAAAAGCCAAGTCAGTTGAAAGATAAGTATTCTGCTACTCTTACATGACAAAGTCAAAACAATTTATTTCCAAAAAGCATCTTTCAGGTAAAGTACCTCAAAATTATCCAGGCTGAAACATAAAATAATGTGATGGCATTCACAGGAACAGTTTCAGTGGAGGTTATGAAGACAACAGGCCAAAATAAATTAAATTGTACCAACTTGCTCACAATATTTACATGAATTTCCTAATACATTGAATGTAAGTTCAGATTTACATTGCAAATACTTTTCCTTTAGCCCTGACTGAATAAAAATAAGAATTTCAATGAATTTAAATTTAGTTGATTTTTTTTTTCCCTTTATATGTATCCCCTAATATTATCACATATCCTTTTGATCTCTTTCAGGTATAATAACATGGCCATAGTCATTTGATTATAGCTAAGTGATAAAATGGAAAAAACAAAACATATGATGCAACTGCTACTTACCAACTACTACTTACCAACTACTTAATATTTCTGTAAAGAATTTGGGAAAAAAAGAAGGTTTCTTTCTTCAAATCTCTATTTTATGAAAAGAGGGGCTGGATTGCCACATGTAAGAAAACAGATATCTTTTACCATCTGTATATCTGATCCAGCAAAGCATAGAAAGAAGTCATGGGGCTTGATGACCAGATGCTCTTTGACTGACCTTCTATGTTTCTTTACAATGTATGCTTTTTTTGGCAGTTAAACAAGGCAGATAAGCAATACTGACATCCTGTATATTTAGGAGGTATGACTGAGATCCAAAAAAATTTTTGCATCTTCATTACGTATTTTACTCTTAAACTTAATTTCTAATAGGTTTTGAGTTATATAGACAAAAATCAGATGGCAAAATATTCAAGAATTTTCCTTGAAGTTTTGACAATTAAACATTTCTGTGAAAGCAGAAAGAAAGAAAGAAGATTCACTCTGCATTGTGTGGTCATAAGAGGATCATCCTCTAAAATATCCTTCAGATTAATCAGATCTATTTCCTAAGTTTCACTAACTCTTTATTTAGGCATGATTTTCAGTCCCAAATGATTACATATTTCCATAACTGGCCAGTTTTTGAATAGCAATTGCATAGACTACAAACATCCAACTCATTGCTCTCAGATTTATTAATAAGAAAGAACTGTAATTTCTTGGCAAATAACACAAGCAGTCACTATTACTGGTCTTCTAATGGCAATGCTTGCATCTGTCTTACATATTAAGTTATTTAATTTTGATGTAGTTATAAAAAACTCTTACAACAAACTTGACTTTAATGTTAACTTATTTTGTGGGGGTTTTTTTGTGTTTTGTTTTTTTAATGAAAAATTCAACAAAATTGTGGAGGTGCTGCTTGCAGATGACTAAAGGATATTTTATGCATTTCTAATGGCTCCAACAACTGAAATTAGGTATTAGTACTTATCATATAACTATCTAGTAACTGAGCAGAAGATGGGGAAATGTATGTTAGTCAATACAGTGAAACAGGTCATACCAGACCATTTTATATAGGAGATAGACCTAATAGTGTCATGGGTAAAGGGTAATACTGTAAATAGGCAGTCATCAAATCAAGCTTAACTACATACTCAGATTATTCTGTCATGGAAGATCTGCAAGGCTGATGAAGTTGGACATCTATAGTTACTTTAACCATCACTTATTTTCTTCCTTTTGTAGCATAGACAACATTAGGTTTCATTTTTAAAATAACCAATTCTAAAAACCAAAAATCCATTGCAATATATATTTGTATCTATAGTGCCAAAATATGATTCAAAGTCTCTGTTGTGAGTAGCTCCTGCTGGATAAGCAGCATGGGGGACCCTAAGAAAGTAAGAAAGCCAAAGAAATGACAAAAATTCCTATGATCCCTCTGGTGACAAGCAAGCAGACATGTTGGCAGGACTCAAGGGTGTTAGTGAGAAAGATATTTCTCATAGGCCCTAAATTCTAAACCAAGAGCCAGGCTGGAGGATAGACAGTCCTTTAAGAACAGAAAGGTCTGGGAGGTTGCTTTATACATAATATTTATCACCAGATTTAGCAGATCTGTTCCACTAAAAAAAAGCTTCAGTTATGATTCTGTCTTTTATTTAAGCTTATCTTTAGAGTGTGTAATCTTTTCGTGTGGGTCTGTTATATTTGCTTTAAGCAATGCTAGATTTACCTAGAAGCTCTGGCTGACTCAAGGTCTTATCAGAGGTGCATTTAACACTTTTTTCCCAATTCAGAAATAGATTTTTAAAAACCCACTTGGACATGCTTTCCTGACATATGTTATGGTTTCCTAGACATGGACTTGCCTCACGAAGTTGTGATGAACTGCCCTAGTTCAAATAAAAAACAAAATGGAAGTTGGAAGTGTTCGGAATAGTTATTTATGAAAAAATACAACTGATCTTCTGACATTGTGTCAAACTTTGCTGAAAAGAAGAAAATTTGAAAATCAAAATATTTAACTCCAAATCAACTACTTTTTTATTCACTTCAAAGAAAGTGTTCAAGACTGTATTTACATATATCAAAAAATAAAGCAAAACTGATCTTTTGTCTGAGCTTGATCAGCTGTTTGGTGCCAAACGCTGAGCTTTTGATTTTTGGCTACTGAACTTTCAAGTCAGTATCTAAGCTGTGAGAAGTAACTATTCACACTTTTATGTAAGGATGCAGCTACTTGGAAATAAGTCTTGTTTAATTTTGCTGAAAGATGGGTTTCTCTTGAAAAATAATAGGTCAGAAACAATAGATTCTGAAATGACTGGTTATATATCAGATTTTCATAATTTTCCAGATTGCCAGAATCACAGTATTTCTGAAATGAGCATTTTTACTCTCATTTTTTGTGTCCCTAGTCACCAGGAAAACAGGCAAAGAAATTGGGCCGGAATCCTGATTCCATGCACACTGCTAGTATTTTTTCCTTCTTACATATTTCAGAGCAGATGATTTATTTTATTTCAGATGGGTTTTTATCATTGGTCAGAGTCCAACAATTTTAAAATGGGAACATTTTTTCAAATACATGTAAATCCAGTTTTTTGAAAGCATTTGACGTTCCCCAAAGTTTTCTTCATTGGCAATCAGTAGTTTAATATTCTACTCCAATGAAGTAATCTAACGAAGTTACTCTTAGGAGTATGGCTCCTATTGTCTTCCTTTAAAATGTGAAACCTTTTAAAGTTTTTTTAAAGTTAAATGGTTTTTAAAGTTTTCTCCATTCCCATCGGTAATGTGTCCCTCATATTTCCCTCTGTTCCAGCAAAGTCAATGTCCTTTCTAAGGCTACCACAGGAGGCTCAAAGTTAAATAGTATAATTCAGTAAAGCTTAAGTCATGTATTGTGAGCTATTTTTGTTCTCAACAGGGTAAAGAGGATTTGACCAGAAGTTTGCTATCCACCTGCCCATAAATCACAGAACTCACTGCATTTCTGTGAACAAATATATACCAGCTCACCAAGAACCCTGCTCATAAATGATCTTCATGACTTCAGAGTTTCATATAATTAAGGTGGCAGTTGATGGTCATAATGGTAGTATATAGCCCTGCAACAACTTAGAAAATGAATTTGCTCCATCAGTGAAACAGAAATGAATTAATTATGGGTTTCTGGTATGTTACAGAAGGTGTGAATAACGGTATTGATGCCAAACCCATTGGTCTGTATTTACACAGTATACCTGAAGACTACTTGCCACAGTAGAAACATGCAAAATTAAAGGGCTTGGGGACATCTTCTATCACAGAAGAATAGTTCTAGCTACCAGATAATCATTTTAATGGGTGACTTGGTCTGAAAAGGAACACTCAAGTTTGCAATGCACTGCAAATCAATTACTGCATAAAATAAATATGCAACTGAGATAAAAAGTATATTTAACTTTATGTGGGCATGTATGGCTCATTGAATGCTTTCACACATTTCATGTGATTTTTTTTGAAAAAGCTATGAAATAGAGTGTACCGGGCTAAACCTTTTTATAATAAAGTATAAAAGAATTGCTGATGGATCGTAACTGACAACCAGACACTAAAATGAAACTTTAAAATTGATTTCATCAAAAAAATAACGCAAAAAAACCACATCTATGTCTTTCGTTAAGAAAAACAGTTAGATTCCCTGGTGCTACAATAAGTCATAAATAAAATAAGTTTATTAATCTTACATGGCAAAGACATGAATGAGCAAAGCTATTATTGTACCAAGCATTTTATTCCTAATATTTCATCAGTATCAAGGTGACTTTATCAAGGAAAATCTAGCATATTATTTTACCTACAACTGAAAACTGGACACAGAATCTTGAACACTTTATGTACCAAAACCAACTGCAGATTATTTTTCTGACTTAAATGAACATAAAAACATACCTTTACTCTTAAATCACTTTTTAGTGTATATACTCTTTAAGACTCCCCTTGAAAATTGCTTTCAGGCTGCAGTCACAGCACTGTTGGTTTTTTGACCACGATATTCTCTGTGGCTAGAATGATAAGACACTTTTACAGTCTCATAAACAGCAGGTGTAAAGATAATGTATGATGTGGGACATTTGGAAAACTTTGATAACAAACATTTTTGGTTTGTATCCTCCTAACATTAAACCAATACATTCTAAAATTGGAATCTGATTCAATACAGCATAACTGATGCTTCTTATATTAGGGGCTACTCTCACTACTCCAGTATCTACACTTTTTTTGTTTGTTTGTGTGTTTCTATAGTACATATAAAATCTATTTCTTAGCACATATACATATATATATATATATATCCCACTTGTTTGTTTATTAGCATAAATCATACCTGTTAATGCTTCAAATGCTCTTTGCATCTTGAAAATGCTTGTTTTTTTGTTTGCACAGGCCAAAAGAGAAGCCTTTTTTGTACATTTGAAGCAATTTTGTCATGATATTCTTGAAAAATTAGTACATCATTTTCAGAAAGCACTTAGTTTCTGATGCATGCAATGGAACAAACTTTGACTTTGTGATTTTAAATGTTATACTGAATATTTTTGGTGGTATCTTACAATACTTTTATTTAGGATAAGATTTGGGATTTCAACTATTTCAGTTCACCTGTTCTCTTTGTTCCCACACATTCTCCTGAGAGCAGTTCAAATACTTTGTTGAAGAGAATAATGCTTTTACTTTGATTAAGTGCTCAAATTTATGTGGAGTTTTATTATTTAAGGTGAAATTTTCTTGGTTGCAGAATACTTCTTTAACAGCTTAAGCTTTCCTCTCAGAAAACCTTTAGACCTTGAGATTGCACGACCTCCTCATGAAAATGCATTTTCATTTTCTATCACAACAAATGTTTCAATGTTCGGTATTTAAAAGAAAAACCTTGAATGAGTACCAGCAGAACAGTGACATATCCAAGGAAATGTCTTACTTACTGAACTGGCTGTATCTTTTGAATGAGAACATTTTTGGTATTTGACTAATTCATTGCATAAACTCGAATTATTTGTCAACTGTGTCTGTAACTCAGGTTTAATTTCTAACTTTAAAAATGGGTGAGCAAGAAATAATGACGCATAAGTCACTGAAGTTTCCTAGAAAAGATTTGACGTCTGAGTATCCTGGTACAATCAATTTTTATTTAATCTTTTTTATTTGTGTTAATAAGTCTTCAATTAGACAGTTAATACATCAATTGCACTAATAAATTGCAGGCTTTACATCAGGAATTTCTTTTAAACTGATACGGACATTTTGGTTGTAACAGAAACTACTCAAATATCTTGACATCAGATGTCTTTTAATACACCTTACTGATTTAGAAATTCTATTTAGATCATCAAGTACTTTGAAGTAGAAATACCACTTTGTTTTAGCTGTTGCAGAGGAAATTAGCTACCCATATGGGTTACAGTACTTCAGAAGCATAAAATCACAATTTTTTTTTCCACTAGAAGGGGCCATAAACACCATCTAAATCCAGCCATGACAGGAACACCCTCTACTAGATCAAATTGTTCAAAGCCCCATCCAATCTGGCCATGAACCCTTCCAGGGTGCATTGTTTTGGCATGAATGGTAAAAAACAATTAGTGATCTGCTTTAAAACTGACAACCAGGTTGGCCAATTAGACACAAGTGTACACCTCTGGGACACACAGTTCAAATACAGGTGAGATATTGGGAAAGCCCCCTTCCTACTGCGGGCCTGCCATGAGGTAACATCAAGGGGCAAGGGGAGCAGCAGGGCCCGGCTTAGGCCCCACTGCCCCCGGGGCTGGGCTGGGGCGGCCGTGCCGGGGCTGGCCCTGGCTGGAGCCAAGCCAGGCCCTGAGCCCAGCAGATGCCGGCAGAGAAAGGGGAGCCACGGCTGCTGACATCCAGCCGATCCTACGGCCTGCGCCATGCCGCTGGCCGGGCCAAAGGAGATGACCTCCCCCCGGGTCCCTGGAGAGCAGCACCCAGCCCAGGCTGGGCCAAACCCACCCCATAAGACCCAGGGATGGAGGGGAGAGAGAAGATCCGGGCCGCCGTTTCTGAGTCTTCCCCACCGGTGTGGATTTGAGGCTTTCACAGATACCGGCAGAGACCACGTGGACACCCAGAGGCCCAAGCAGGAAATGTTAACTCTTTCCTAACATCCACTGAGACTTTTTAAACTCTAACTCTTCTCAAAGAGAGAGGAAAGGCCAAAATGGAGGTATGCAAAGGGATAATATGAAGATATCAAAGTCAGTAAAGGAAGAGTGACTTCTTNTAAACGGAGCTTTCCCTACTCATCATATTGGTGTGTTGGCTCCCCCACCTTCGGCCGCGGCATCTCATCACCAGTGAAGAATGAGAAATCCTTTGTTGTGTAGCTGTGCATCTTTAAAAGGTGAAACCCCATGTTAAGTCCACAGCCCATATGCAGTCATGGGAAAGGCTATGTTTTGGGAAGCTCACAAATGCAGATTCTTGGGGGGCTGCTTTTGTGGGAGCTGGAAGCCACAAACAGATTGTGTCTCTTGTGGAAAGTTACCAGAACAAAATCAGGAGGGACTTGTCTCTCTCAAAGACTGAACAAAAGACTATTTTATAAGTGGTACTGACCTAAAGTTCTGATTTTCTGTCTCTTTACATTGCTTGTAGAAAAGTAAACTGTTGGTAGGGGGGAGGGGAATGCTTTTAAAAAGGTTTCATGGGGGTTTTTTTTGTTCGTCCTTTAGTGTGTGTTAATAAATCTAACTCTTTCTATCTTTAAGTTGAGCCTGTTTTGCCTTTCTTCTAATCCTATTCCATAGTGGGAAGCTAGACCACTACACTAAATTTAACAAAACAAATTCAGTGAATGTGAAACCACTACATCTTTGCTGTTTCTGCCCAGTTACGAACTTTAACCCATTATACAGGGATGGGGCATCCATAATTTCTCTGGACAATCAGTTCCAGTGCCTCAACACTAGTCTAAATCTACCCTCTTTCAGTTTAAAGCCATAAACCCATTTTCTGCCCCTACATGCAACTGTATAATGTCCCTCTCCAGCTTTTCTTGCAGGCCCTCGGGTACCGGAAGGCTCCTGTGTATCTCTTTGAAGGAATTATAGAAAATCAGAAACAGAGATCGGGTTTTTTTGCTATAGAAGATGCCAAACTAAACACAGAGTTGAGTTAAAACTCTAATTAATATCCACAGGTTTAGATGACCCTGGTTTAGACTTCAGGTCAATCTTTGTGACCTATATAACAACAACATAGTATTAGAATATTGAATTTCAGTTGAAATGAAAGCATTAAAGTATAAATAGAGGGAAACAATATATTTCTAATTCTTTCCTATGCATACATTTACCATGCTAACTTTCGTTTGAGAATTTCTCTGAATCAGGAAAAGAAATATAGCAGAAATTCATTATGGAAATTGTCTAAAAGTCTCTCAGGGCAACTAGCTAGTTAAGAAACACTCATTACCTGGAACTCAAATATAGATTCTTTCAAGTCCAGTGTAGCACTCATTAATTACCTGCAATATATTATTGTGTGTTTAGATCAGATTGGAAAGAGTGATGTTCATTATATAACACTTTACATTAAACTGGTTGACTTGTGTACTCATAAGAATTTACAGTGGGGTTTAATTTTTTTTGTGTTGTCTAACTAATTCCACCTAGAGCATAAGAGCAGAGTTTCTTTTCTTCCAGAAAGATGGTTTAAATACATATTGCTTGTGAAATATCCAAGAGGAAAGGGAAGTTCCATTAAAAATAACAATAATATTGATTCTCTCCTAATAGTTGTTTCTCTTTAACTTGTATTATCTTAGCGGAAGAATCTGAAAATAGAAATGCCTATATCTATGTCCTGGATATTATGAAATCCAAGCAGTTTTACATGAATTTTGTGGCATCAGGTGATGTGATCAAAACTTGTTTAGCATTGTATTGTTTTATTTAAGGCTATCTGAGATACTTTTTCTGAATCAAAGCAAGCTCTGGGAATAGCATTCTAGATGCAAATAATAGCTGAGAATTTGGCTAAAGTTGAGAAGAGTTGAAAGAGAGTCCAAAATTAATTCTTCATCCAGAATTTGTTACTCTATTTAGATAAGAGGTCACTTTATCTACTCACTGCCAGGAAAACTTAGGCCAAATTTCTGCTATAATTGCATTTTCATGGTCTGAACATGGTACCACTGAGACCAAGTTTTGAGAAATTGGAGAAATTAATTTGACATTCATGTGGCAAGGAGATCTTTCTGTTGTGCTGGAAAAATCTTTTTTAAAGAAAAAAAGATAGCAAAAGGCATAGCCTTTGTGCCTCAGGGCACAGGCTCACCCTCAGCTGATGATTAGGAAGTGAGTCAGTTAATGCACCATCGGCTATAGAGACTATTCTTGCTGTTTCCACTGAAGTGAGTAGGCCAAATTTCTGGTGGGAATAAAATGCTGAACTAGAGAGATCTTTGGTCTGATTTTTGTATGGTGGCCCTGATATTTCATAAAAACCCTTTTCTATTCAGTTCTATAAGATAGTTTTTAAGGGTCATTTGTTAACTGCCTGCAAACATACAAGGCACTAGAACCAGTGGAGCTCCAATCCCATCCAGAAGCATTAAACCTTACTAGAGGCTTTTAAAATAATTAATAGTCTGAGTAAGTTCATTATCATTTTAGATCTATTTTAGCTACACATATTAATATTCTGTTTTTGTTGCAAGGCTATTTAGATACTGCCATTCATTGATAATAAGTCATTTATTCCTCATTAACTGTTAGGATGGATGTAGATACTCATTATAGCAAGACAACAGACTCATTTAACTGCACACAGTACTTGATTATACACACTAACACTGACTGGAATGCAAATTTCCTTCTACATAAGTCTCATCTTGTTTGTTATTCTCACCATGGGATAAAGTATCTTATCTGTTGTACTTTTTTTCTTTTTCAATCTTAAAAGGCAAGGAAGAACATAATAAAGATTCGTGATAATCTCAATTCAGATAAATACTGGCTCAAGAAAGAAAGGAATCCTCACATAAACTGCTGTTCAGTTTTAAAAGTGTTCTGTGAAATCATGTGTTATTACTTGACAGTTCGCCTAAAATCAGTCCAATCTTAAAATAGATGAAATTCATATTTTGAAAATGTAAGGCTTTAACAAATACTCATTACACAGGTCTTGGACACAAGCTTTTGTTATCTCCTGAAGTACCCATACTCTGTGTCCCAGCTACAGAAATCAAAGACCAAACTTTCCCCCTCCAACAGAAATATATTATATACTCTGTTATCTTCTCCTCTACATTAAGTGTGATGAAAGTGACGACTTCTTTTTCTCTGTATATCTGTATTTTATTTGCTTTTTCTATTCAGTCTTACCGGTTTACATTTATTGAAAATCAATGTTTGTATCTTCAGAAGAACTGCAATCATCCTTCTGTTATTAGTAAATACCATGGCACACTTATGACCGGGGCATTGTACAAGCCTTTTAGTCTTTTTTTAGGGCTTTTTTTAGGCTTTTACAGCTCAGGGACAAACTGAGGCTTTGTGTGATAGGTAGGTCAGGCCTACTGCTCCATCTCATGAAAGGAGCTATGACTCAGTTACACAACTGCATTTTTTTATGCAAACAATATAAGATAACTTTGTGTTGTTTTTCCATGGCCTTACTTAAGGCTTCCCCTCTGTGAATATGTATATGCACAAATTTTTCAAGATATGGATTCATTCCCAGCAAGTAGTGTACATAGGAACTTTTCTGTACGGTCAAAGATATTTGCTGTTTTTGAAGGTAAATAGCTCTCTTCTTAAATGTAAACAGTGGCTCTGCATATTCCTTCTAGAAATACAGAGGATAGGGAACAAAACTATACAAAGCTGCTTAAAAACTGGAAGTAGAACGGAGTTATGTTTTAAAGAAGAAAAAGCTTCATCACGCCAGTTGTCCCAGTTTTTCTGTTTGGCTGGTGGAAGGTCTTGCCGAGAAGTTGTCAGCTGCCTAGAGCAATAGTCCTTTCCCACTCTGAACTCAGAAAATTGCATTAGTCTTCGCCACCAATTAGCACTTCACATGCAGGAATTCAGGATTTTAGTCAGGGTAAGGTCTTTTTATATTTTTCTCTGCGAAATACTAAATTTCTCTCACCTAAATACTGAGGTGACCTCACTGAATCTGGCATTGTGTTATATACATATGCAGACAATGTGATATCTACATGTGTTGCATTTATATATGATGTCACACATACATCATATGCATATAGTTGCATGAGACTTATCTATACATGGGAACTGAAACAAAAAGTTATTAAGCAATAATATTTTACCTTTTCTTTTACATCTGGGATCTATCAAAGTCCGACCATCTAGATTTTAAGAACAAAAGTCCCAAATAAACATTCTGAAAATAAGTCTTAATAAGAAATTTGTGTGGTCAAAGCATAATTTTATAATGCAGGATAGCTCTGCTGGAAAATGCTTGACTAGCCTTCTTGGAAACCTTTGAATAGGAAGGAAGCAAGACATTGAGTATCTTGCAGGACTAAACTGTTTAAAGGTCTATGAAAAAAAAGCCAGTGCAGAATATGCTGAAATAATGCTGAGGTCTCCAAGTGCTCCTAATTTCTACTTCCTGAAACCAGTTTTCCTGATCATATATTCTCAAAAGTAAATCACATTAAAGACTTTTTCCATTAATATTTGGATTTTCAATTCTCTTGCACTTCCTTTCATGTCCTTAGAACTTTTTGTTTCCTAATCGCAAAATATATTTTCGATGTTCTGCTACTGAGAAAAAGATGTCAAATGAATGCATCTGGGAATAGATAATATAAAAGACTACAAATATTTTTGAATCAGGCATTGGAGAGAAAGAAAGAGACAACGCTATAATATATCATAGATTTCATGGCCTGTACATTTTTTGTACAATGTCATGCCTCCAGAATTATACAAACGCATGTTTTATTAGGTCAATCAACTTGACAATTTAGATGTTAAAAAAAATTAAAATATCTAATATTTAAAAATCTTTCTCGTAAGTAAATTACTACAGAGGTAATTTATGAAGTGGACAACAAAACTGAAATTCCTGTTATTCCATGAATGTCCCCAAAAACACAGGAAACTGTTTCATTATCCTAGTAAGCCAGACTGCAACTCTCAATAAAGCAAGTGCTATTTATACTTCTCTTTAAAGTGCACAGTTTAATTGGCAAAATGTCAAGGCTGATTCAATCAGATTGGTGGCATAATCAGTGACAACATTCTTCAAGTACTCTGATTCACATTAGAAATTGAAGACATATGTTGTGGGAGAAGATGCCTTAACAATGAAAATATTGCTGGTTCAGACAGATGGTAAGATTTTTAGTAAGGAAAATGAGAGCAAGAATATGACAGCTGAATAAAAGTTAAAACCTATTAAAACTGACAAGGTCAAAGATTTCATGGGCCAAGAAGGAGGTGGATTTCAAAATAACTGTTAAAAATAATACTTCATAAAAGAAAAGTTTTCTCTCTATAACGATCTTCATCACGAAAAAGATTTGCATTTTTTTTCCCCAGATTCATAACTGGTATGAAACAGGCACTGTGTAGGGAAAAAAAGAGTCCCTGAAATTCATTCAAGGTTTACCTCTTTTTAGCTTGCACATCAATGCTGCTTTATGTTCCTGGACTCTTTACTCAGAAGTACTCATTCAAGGACAGACTGTGTAGCCTGTATTTACATGAGTGAACATGTAAGTTCTTCTGCTATAGCCAATAAATTTAATTGCTTATTTATAGATTGGCAACACCATATGGGATTCTCTGTCCCTTTGCAGTTCCAGACAGTGACTTTAAATCTTAGGCCATTATTTAATTTCAACTTTTTTTTTTTTTTTTTCTTTTAATCTGGTAAGTATTCTTATTTTATCTTCTAATTAAGATTATATGTCTCTATTTGATTAGGTAGACTTAAATTAGGTGCTAGCCATCAATAGCACTTTTCAAATAATTCAAATAGGAAAGCTAAAAAGAAAAATAAGAGCTTGAAATGTCAAACATTAAAATTATGACCATTTAAGAAAGCCCACCTCTAAATGTCAGATCCCAATCACAATTTATAAATTAAACAGCTTAGTCAGTATTAGTTTATATGATTAAAAAAGAAAGAAAAGACACAGAAATAAATACTCTGACTTGCAATAGAATTATGTTATTTGTACGAAGACTAGTTTGAAGATATCAGTCATTTTATTTACTTTGCACCATGATAGTAATTTTTCTGCTGACAAGAAAAAATTCTCCTCTGTCAAACATTAAAGAACAATATTTTATTTATGGCCATGCTTGAAATTATTCTCTTAAAATCACATTGAATCTCGATAAAACCTTTAAAAATTAAATTAATTTTAGGAGATGCTAGTTGTCCAACATTGAGGATCCAAAATACTACTATTCCAGATTAGACAATATTTACTTAGAACTGTAATGCTGATCCAGCCTTCTAAAGAGGTCCCATTAGTTCATTGATGTTTATATCAGGCCTTTTCTTTCTCCATTAAAATTTTTCTGGGATATTTCTTTTACCAAATAACTATCAATACTTTATATTATATTTATTATGCAACTGTCATTAAAAGGACGGAGAAAATTACAAGATATTTATTATAAAGAATTCTATTTTCTACCTAGTACCAAGCAAAATTTCATTAAAGGTATCTGCTGGATGACACTGCTGTTTTACCGCGTATTGATCAAAAGCCTCTTTTAATAATTCTTATAACAGAAGTGAAACACGTGTACTCAGTTGTGTCATATTCATAGGAATTTAGGACAAATCTATATATCACTGTCTCAACTCTTATTTACAGTTTTCTATATACAATCCTTTGATGTGCTTAAACTTCAAACTGAGAGTTTTCCTTCTGTAGCATTTTGAAAAAAAAAAGAAAACGTAATATCCCAGCCCTTTTTAATAATGTTGCCTCTTGCCTTTTACAGGAAGGGAAGAATATGTAGATGTATTATTATCCAGGCTTACATGGATGCCAGTATCAGAGCAGAATAGAACTGAGAAAGTCTTGAAATCTGCTTTGCTATTCAGCAATTTTTCATGACAGAATCTCATTTCAGATGATGTGTTAAGGACAGCTGATCTAGCATGTAGGGGTAACCTAAATAGTAAGTCACCTAAAAATATTATTTCCACTTTATTGGTGATTATAAAAGATCAGAATATGCATTATCTCTCTCAGTCAGCCATAAATTCAACAGCATTCAGCATGAAAAATAACATCTATATTCTACCAAAGAAAAGTTAAAACTATGTAAGAAAATCATTAGAAAACAAGAAACTTCTGAGAAATTTCTCTTTGCTTTTCTATGTGAGAGAGAATGATAGACATACATTTATACTACCTTCATGAAACTTTGGGGGTTATGTATTCCTTGTTATGTAACAGCCCCATGCCAGAATCCTTCAGTAACAAATTCTTATTACGAAAGGAATGACATAATTTTTTCACTAGAGTCATCAAATGATTACTGCGTGTAATATAGGTGGAACTTCAGAATGCATTACTGGACTTTGCCATAACAAATAAAAGGCTTTTCTGCAGGAGTAAAAGTATTTTTATGGTGTGGACAAAGCTTTCCTTTCCTTTGTAAGATAACATCAAACCTCCATCCCTCAGGACTGATTTTTTTTTTTTTTTTTTTTACTGAGAGCATAATTCCTTCTGATCCAATTGTGAGTTCCAACTGTATTAAGGATGAAAGCTGAAAGTCTGATACATCCATCTAGAATTTCAATTAGATAAAATTATGTGCTTAGACTTAATCAAAGACTTAAACTCTTATTCAGTCAGGATCTATGTCAGTACCTTGATAGGAGCTCAAAAACTACAGCCAAAAGAAATTAACAAAAGAATGGCCTTTTCAAGGTAATGACTTTACCTATGACTTCACTGAGTGTACAGTCTAGCCCAATAACTGATGAAGAAGTTTAACTTAAACATAGAATCAAATTGATATGGTTTCTTAGACATCAGTGTGAGATGAAGCTTTGTTCTACCTGAATGCAAAAGATTCCTAGGCACTTCATGATATGAGAGCAACTAATTCCTCTTCAAAATTTTAAAAATATCCAGGGGTTTATATATTTTTAACTGTAAATAGTCCAAACCACAAAATCTATTACATTTGAACTGTAACTTGTAAAATTGTTTGCTACCTAGAAACAAATAAAATATTCATAGAAAATTATTTTTTCCACCAAAGACACTTGATAGAATACTTTCCTGATATCCAAATTAGGGCAATTCATATTTCAGTATTTTAAAATTGTTATAGATTTTCTAATTATTTATCAGAATAAAATTAAATATTACCTCTATGCTGGCTTAAACACAGTTGGTTTTTTAGGAAAGTAAAATAAAGTTCATTAAGAAAGCAGTCACTAACTGGAATAAAACATGATGGTGAGTATTAAAACTGCAAGAGAAAGAATACACACCTGAAACTACGTGTCTTACAAAATGGAAAAAGACTCCTGCAACACAACTCTTTCTCTGGTCTAATTTTTTTGAATCACCATTTTTAACAATAAATAGGGCTTGCATTTTCCTTATATAAATTTAAAATTTTCTAATTTTAAAATCTTCTATCTACATTGCTTTGTTGTCCATCCAGAACTTCTCAGTGTCTTCCTCAGTGCACTTCTAGATCCTCTAAGACCTTTATTTGATACCTTAGAACATTCCATTTTTGCAAGTTCTCTTTGTTAGAGCAGCCATAGCACATCACAACCAGGGTTCATATTTTAGTATGAACTTGCATTTCAGATCTTTGTGCAATCTAATATTTTGTACTTTGTGAAAATAGTTACATTTTTTTTTTAAATGAAGCTTAGCTTACCCTGCATTCTAAATAGTCATAGAATCTTCAAGATTAAATAGAAGTGCTGTAGCTAGTAAAATAAATTAGCAGTTGACCCAAACAGAAAAGGCAGAGATTAGAACATAAATTATTTTATGATTTTTAGACTGGAGAAAAAAGTTTGCTGCAAGAAGAGAGTCTCATCATATGATTGTTTCTTAAAGGAAAATCAAGTCATCTGGAAAAATTAGGACCTACCAATTACAACATTTAGTTTTGAAACCATGTTGTTAGCTGGGGATGTTGGAAGACTTAGAAATAAAGTTATCAATTTTACCTGTTAATTACAAATGACTGGAAAAAGAGAAGAGATGTCTGATTTCCCAAAAAAATGTTCTTTGATCTACAATTGGGCTCTTAGCAGCCAAGGGAGTGAACGAAAAATTGTGTAGGAACTATGCCCAGAAGAAATAATTATTTGAAAGTCATGTTATACTTTAATTAGTAGATCAGGAGTGATTTCACAATTTCATGGAAAATCTGAAATACAAATACGTTATAAACACATTGGTGTGCCTCAGATTCTAACTCTAGTCCTTACATTTTCCAGTCACCTTGAATGCATGGGGTCCTGCTATTGTACCAAGATAAACAGCTGAATTCACAGTGGATGAAATGCGAGGAATGTCTTGAGAAGCATCGTGCCTCCATTAACCTCCAGGGTTCTGCCGTCACTCATTAACACCAAACAGGGAGACTGTATTTGTAAAATCTCTTCCGGGATGTTTCTTCTTTGTTGTGACTTACAACAAGGTACCAGCTCATATGAACTGGGAAGGAATGAATGCCCAAATAAAACTCAAAAATTTTTATTTTTTGAGGAAAAAAGAGAGACCAACTAAATACTATCCACAAGTTTACAGCCTCTGCATTCCAAAAAATATCATAAACTGAGCATGTATTAGATAAATTAAGAGACAAAATATTTACCTATAACATGAAAATCAATTTATAGGTGTCTTTGCACTCTGATAGAAGTGGCAAGTTCAAAATAAGTAACTATCATGCCTCTGTGTCCCCTGGTTCTTCTGAAATGGAGAAGAAGAGAGCGTTCAAACCTCTCAGAAACTTTTGTTTTAAGAATTTCCCAGTTGTATTTCTAAGTCAAAGGAGAGCTCTGTATTTAAGACATGAGTGTGGAGATAAACTTTTTAAGCTACCAGGTCTTTAACTCTTCCTTCCATTACTCCTTCGTATGTCCTCATGCAAAAGGCTTCTGTTCTTTATGTGTCACTCAGTAACGCGGTTTGATAACAAATTAGCTCTTAGAAATTTTGTTTAACATGAAAGACCATATTTTGTTAGATTCTGCCATGTAACCACTCTTATTTTCCAGAACATATGGCAGTGATCTTGTAAAGATTTTTTATTTATTTTTTGGTTTAGTCCTCATCCATTAGGACAAAGGATATGTACTATAAATCACAGGTAAAATGAAATAATGTAGTTAATAATCAAAAACAAATTTAAATAAATTTAACAAAAGAGTATTTAGATGACAGGTTGAAGACTGACATATATATCTCAATTACAAGTGATGACATTTTATTATCTAAACAAAAAAAAAATTAAAATCCTGTATACATGCTTGTCTATACCTCTAAATATTTGGGGAATATATAAGTAGAGGAATAAATGTGAAATGGCATTTAAGAAGGTTTCTATTCCATAATATATATTAAAATGACAAAGGAAATTATCTTAAAAATATCAATATAGAAAATAAACATTTTTGCATTCCCTATCTTATGCTAGTTGGACTGTTTCTATGTAAATAAACTCCATGTTTAGGAGTTTATTTCAGCTAGGCATCTAAAACTCAGGCTATGTAAACTTGTTGAACACTTATACAGCATATGCAGCATAATTTATGTGGCAGCATTCTAATTAATTTGTATTTTACCACTTTAGAAGTGGGGTTGAAATGTATTTTATTTTTAATAAGCTTTATGTTACTGAGCTATAGCTTTGCCCTCACAGTTTTATATGACAAGCAGGATTACAGAGTAAAGAAGATAAATTAACTGTCCTACACAATGAAGTGGATTGTCTGCTTCCCTTGGCACTGGTATGAAGCTACTTGATGGTGATTTTCAACTGCACTATTTAAATAAAAAAAAAAAATCTTAGAACAGCTTTTTAATGCTGTTCATCACTTATATGATAATTGTAGTAATATTGTTGGCATTCAGAAGTCTGTAAATATTTTTTACAGTCTACCAAAGTAGACTGCCACTGTTTTGATATGGCATTTATCAAACCAAGGAAAAGACAAAGAAAAAAGAAGATGCACGACTGTGAATTAAAAGTTAAGAAAAACAATACAGTAGCATTGATTCACAATGTTTGTATACTTCTACACTCAACTATGTCTAGAATTTCATCATGTGGGCAAAAAACTTTATTCCTTTGGTCTTTGACCTTCCCTCCATTACCACGGAGAATTTGAGGCAAGGTAAACACAAAATCATTGGTTTATGTGAAATAGTGCACAAGTAAATTCTATTTGCTGGTATTCACAGCCTTCTTCATCCTTACACCTGTTTCTGGCAGAGCAGGAGGCAGTCATATGAGTCAAATGTTTAGCCCATGACAAAGTAAGTATTTTATCACTAACACATTATTAGAGTTTGCAGAATTTGCACAGCTCTTGGAGGGGGTGGGTTTTCAGAGACAATGGCCTGGCCTACTTTTTTTACTTAACCACTAAAAATTTTGGCTTGGAGGTATTACTTGAACACATTAGCCACTGAAAATATATGCTTATACAAGTATATATCAGACAAGTGGTATACTTTTTTTTTTTTTTTCTTTCAAATGGTAATCGTCTATAGGGATTTTTTTTCCTGTTGTTTTATATATGAATATTTCTGGCAAGAGCAAAAACTAAAATGTACATAAACAGTTTTGGAATTGCATTGGTTCCAGTAAAGATTGTATTGGTAACAGTAAAGATCGTTGTAATATAACACATCAAGTATTATAGATCTTGACTACTGCTACTTTCATATGCAGATATCTGTAAAACTCTTCTAAAATAGTGGTATTATATGGTCAAGGGTAACTTCTCAAAGAAAGTTTTACATTTTCTAATAAACTAGAACATTTGAATGTATGTCAATAAGATACACATATATTTTCTTATAATTTTTATTTAACTTTGCTGATTGTGAGGCCAAACCCAAGAATAAATGTGCAGAAATTTCCTTAGTTTCAGTGTCTTGCAATGGAGTTCTCAATGAGAGTTAAGTTAAAAAATCTGTAATCAAATAAATTTGGTGATTTTTAAGAAGTTTTTTGAAAGGAACATCTTATATTACAGTTGCATAACAGGAAAATAGTTAATGAAAATACATTTCAAAAATAAATTTAATGCATTTTTAGACTGTTAACTCAGCAATAAGAATCAATCAAGTTGACTGACAACATAAATGACATGCCAAGAATTCTATAATTAGGTGATTTTTCATAGTAGTCTTGAAATTAAAGTGAAATCTGACAATTTGTTTCTGGAGGAAGTGGTAATGGAGATACATCTGATCCGACTTTAATTGTGTATGGGTGCACTACTCTATTTTCTTAACAACTAATGGGTTTATTTTTTTACCAAAATAAAGGAACCCTTAAACAACCAGCATAAGTTGAGTAGGGTGAATATAATCCAAAATTAAGTCCAGATTTTTTTTCCCTATAAGAGCCCGGTCTGAAAATGTAACATATTCACACAAACTACATTGTCAATACTCATACAAAGAGATCTTCCAGAAAAATCAGCAACTGTAAACTCAAAGATGAGAATAAGCCAATAAAATTTTAGAAAAACTAAGGGATTTAAGTTGCCATCTAAATTACGACCTCAGCTCAGTCAGTTGTAATAATGCTTACTGCTTATACACGGACATTTGAAAATTACTTTTACAGAACTTTTTACTTTACAAAATTACTTTTACAGTGTTGAATGTAAGACATTAAAAGTTGCCTCAAGAAGTAAATCTTTCAATGTTTTTTTTCCTTATACTTGGTTGAACTGTATTGCAATATACTTTCTTGACTGACAGCTAAGTTGATTCTTACTCTTATATGTAGTACCAAAATACTCTTAAAAGTCTATTAGAGGCCAGGAGCTCTTTGCCAAATGTGAGCCAAGAAGACAATCCCCATCCAAAGAATTTTCAAACTAAGTAGATGATGAGACAACAGATGGTCTGAGACAGATGGTTGCAGGCTATGAGTGGTAAAATAAAGCCCAGAGATGATACTAGGCAGTGGTTTTAAAACTCTGTAAGTTTAACGATTGTCAGATGCTTTGAAGATAGTATGAGAAAACAGAATTTTAATTGAGGTTCTGAGGAATTGCAATGAACATCTAACCATATTTATAGGGGTATTTTCATTAGATGAAATGAACATTTTTAATGCATATGTCTATCTATATAACTAGATATATATGTATATATATTCATGCATATATAGATAACTGTCTGAAAACCTTGTAAATGATCATAAGTTATATTTGGGCATAAGATATTCCCCTCACTAAGGTGAGATAAAATGGTAGATGAAAGGCAATTGAGACAATAACTTAAAAAAATATTGTTCAGGAAACAACTAATTCACAAGTGCTGAGGTAGCTTTTTATGTTACCTTTTGGCATTGGGTTTGCATGGACAGGTTTTGTCAGTGGGGAGAGCTATAGGGGTGGGTGTCTGTGAGAAGCTCCCAGAAGCTTCCCCCATGTCCGTCAGAGCCAAAGCCAACCAGCTCCAGGACAGACCCACTAGTGGCCCAGGATGAGCCTATCAGAAAAGGTAGTAGGGCCCCTGTGATAAACATATCTAAGAAGGAGAAAAGATTTACAGTTCAGATTGTGGAGGGAAGCAAGACAGTGGCTTTGGTGGGGACCTTTCATCTATACAGGGTCAACCCACCACTAATCTAAGTCTACCTTTCATTCTGAAGATGTATTCCCTCAGGTAAGCTGGTATTTTTAACCCAAATTATAATTGTATGAATAGCTTTACAATGTGTGTTCTTTTGAACAGTATCCCAGATGAATCAGCTCTGCTATGGATCGTACACTCTTCTGAACGAACACAGGTTGTTGACAAAACTTAAGTTCCATATACCTTTGATAGAAGTTTCAGGGTTTGGCAGCTATGAGGAACAAGCAAACAAACAAAATTCCTGCATCCAGTAAGACCTCTGAACTCTCATGGAATATTGTTGGCTCACAGCTGGAAATTCTGCATTGTCTTACAGTGTGCCTTGATATGACCATCCATTCACAGTGACAAGGGTTCATGGGGATAATGTTTCCCTGATTCCCACACAAATTGACAAGTGTAATTAATACTCTACAGGTGTTGAAGAGAAAACAAGTATTGATCAGACACTAATAATCAAGGAGCTTACATAGTGTCAAAAATCTTACTTTTACCATGTTGTTATTTAAAAGAAGAAACGCATGTTTACCACACTTTCTTTTTGTAACAAACTTCTACCATAGGCTTGAGTTACTTCATTTGGAACCAGTATCAAGAACCAAAGCCCAAAAAACTTTGGAAATTTAGTCGAAATCAGTGGCAAATGGTTCTGAGAATGGTCAGTCAACAGGAAAAGCCAAGTGGGATAGTATGGTGGGTTGACCGTGGCTGCAAGTCAGGTGCTCATCAAGCTGTTGTTTCATCCCCTGCTCAACAGGACAGAGAGAGGAAAAAATAAGATGGAAAAGAACACAGTGGTCAAAATTAAGGTACTTTAATAAAGCAAAAGCAAAGGCTGTGTGCAAAGGAAAACAAAAGATTAATCTCTACATCCCATCAGCAGGCAATATCCAGCCACTTCCTGGGACGCATGATTGCAATACACCTTGCAGTTGCTTCAGAAGATAAATGTTATAATAAAAAATGTTCCCCCCAGTCCTCCTTCTTTCTCTTAGCATTTAGTACTGAGCAGTCATGACATGGTATGGAATATCCTTTTAACCTGTTTGGAGGAAGGAGCAATACACTGAAAACTGTACAGAATAGTGGATCTGCCAGAATGCTTTAATACCTCGTGACTTCAATCTCATAATTCAAGAGAAATGCTTTTGGAAAGTTCTTCTAATATGGACTGTCACTAAGACAATGGAAGTGTCTAACCCAGGAGCACTATGGCTGCAATACTGCCATTGTAAACAGAACAAGAACAGGTACTAACTTTTAGAGACATCACCAATGGAAGATGTGGTTTGTGAATGACAGTAAACCAAGACAGTACTGACACTGAAAGTGTCCGTAATCACAAATGAAGAGACAAGTCCAGCACATTAAAGGACATAGCTTCTGTGACCAGAACTTATAGGGGAAAGAAGACACAATTATTTGAAAGAGTATAGTTCAATATGTGGTGTCTGGAATAATTTCTGCTGGATGGGAAAGACTACACAAATTTCCAGGGGAAATATGACAAGAAGAATAACAGGTGAAAGACTAGAGAAAATAGAGTGGACTTGAGCTCTGTGCTTAAAAAACAAAAATCCAAACAAAATAGGTGCAAAATAACATTCTGAATTTGTATTATACTTATGTCTGAAACCTTCTGTTCTTTTCCATACATTGTACTTTCTTGGAATGATTAGAAAAATTAATTCTGACCAGCAATAATAGATCTTCAGAACTAAAGGCTAGATATTTGAGTAAAAAATGAGCTGCCCTCTACAAAAACATCAAATTCCTAATTGCAGTTTTCACAATTAATAGTATTATTAAAAAAAAAAACAAACAAAAATCACAAAAACAGAGCAGAATTCATATTACAAATGTAAATTTTCAGGTTGGTTTTTTTTTATTGTATTTTGATTTTTTCCTTTTGGTAATGCAGAGGAATGGTTTAACAAGTCCGATTAGATTCTTAGCTTCCTCCTTCTCACCTCCTTTTCATCTAATTTCATAATGATATCTATGTAAAACAAATAATTTTCAAAATAACTTTAATTATTTTTTAAACTTCATATTGTAAATACATGATTTCTTAAATCAAGATAAAAAAAAAAGTCTTCAGTTATCTTCCTAAATTCCAAATATTTCAGTTGGGGCTAGACAAAAATGTTTGTTACATAATCCTTTCTATATGATACAATTCTTTCTATATGAATATCTTTTATTTTTTGCCTATACTAGAATATATGTGTGAGTAAGCCGAAAATAGCTAAACTTGATAAAATAATAAAAGTATTGTGAAAGGATATAAATCCCCTTGTTAAATAATTAATGCTAAAAATAGTTTGTTTTATCTGTATACTTTCAGTGCTTAGTGATTGGGTGTTGCATTCTGGATCAAATAAGTAATATTTGTAGTATTTTTGCAAAAAGAAAGAAATTAACAATAGTTCATTTTTCCTTAGGCATTAGTTGCATAATATCAATAACTTAGTGGGATTCTCAGGGGATAATACATCTTTTCCCAATGTTTATATATAGATCTGGAATTATCAGTATGGTTCATGACAACTTTTTGAAGAAGTATTTTGCAATGTCAAAGACATTCCTTAGAAAGCAGACTATGTATGAAGACCAGTGTTGACTTGAGTGGGAAGAATGTGTGAATGTGTGCAGGTATTTTAGGATTTCTTCATAGGCTTTTTCAGTATCTAGTATTTGAAAGGCTTCAGATTAACTGATTTTTTAATAGCCTGACCAACTGTTAAAATAAGGCTACTAAACCAAATGTTTCATTTTTCAGCGTCTGGATTTCAGTCTTTGGAATCAGGAGGATTTGTTTCTGTTTGTGTTTGGTCTGTAAGACTATATTCTCAGTGACAAGGATATCGCAAATGTAATATTTTCCTCTGATGTAAAGGAACAGTATCTATACATGTTTTAATATGTTTTGAGACAGACTACAGGAGTGCAAATTGATTTTCTGATGTGTTTGTCATTCTCAAGGCTCCTTAAATGATGTAAAGTGGGGAAAGATAATAATTATGTTTATTAAGTCAGGCTTTGGTACATTAGATTTTCTGAGATAATTAGTGCAGTTTTAAAAATAAAATGAAGGAAATAGTTCCCACGAAGCACCCAAAGGGTATATTATACACTGACTTAAAATAGCTCTAGAGAACCTTCTACTATGTGGAGTCATTATTGTTTTTCATATCACTTGATATCTAATTTCATGTTCACTTCTCTTATGCTGATTTAGGTTATTTTTCTCATTAAGTATGTTTTGGTCAATTTAACTATTAATTGATTTGTAAATACATAGTAAAATAGTTAATGGTTAGGTTTTATCACTGATGCTTTTTGGAAAAGTACTGTTACTGCCCACTGCTTTTCTTCCTGTCAGGAAGAGTGGTAGCTTTGAAATGCATTCACTTCAATCAAGTTGTGCTAGGCCTTAAAAGTATGATACCTCTTGTCCGTTCTAAAATATCGTTTGTATTGGGTCTGGCTGAGATGAAGCTTATTTTCCCATAACAGTCCTGCACTGCTGGGCGGTGAGGAGTAGGAGAGAGGGCTTCCACCCCTCCAGTCTGTAAGTCACAAATTTAAGAATTATAATTAAAATCCACATTCATCACACAACCTTCACTTGCGTCAACAAAATTAATCAAACAAAACAACAGAAAAATTCCCTCCACAAAGAACAAATGACATCGTCACAACACCAAATGGAAGTATATAATTTAAATTAAATCTACCTGTTGTCCCTTCACCACAATACAACAAAAATTCTCCATAATCATTCCAATCTAACATTGCTCAGTACTTGTCTTGCCCATTACCTCCCGTGATAACTATCCTTATCTCAAAATGCTCATGATTTCCCAAGTTTTTGCCCCAAAAAACTGTGGTGGGTTGACCCTGGCTGGATGTCAGGCACCCACCAACACCTCTCTCTCACTGCCCTCTTCAGCTGGACAGGTGAGAGAAAATGTAACAAAGGGCTCATGAGGTCAAACAATGACCAGGAGAGATCACTCACCAAATACTGTCACAGGCAAAACAGATTTGAATTAGAGACATTAACTGAATTTATTACTAACAAAACCAGAGCAGGATAATGAAGAAGCAAAATCTTAAGAACACCATTCCCCCACTTCTCTCTCCTTCCCAGCTCCACCTCCTCTCCCCACAGTGGAACAGGGAGACACGGAATGGGAGTTATGGTCAGTTCATCACACATTGTTTCTGCGGCTACTCATGGACAGGAGCTCTTCCCTTGCTCCAGTGTGAGATCCCTCCCATATAAGACAGTTCGCGATGAACTTCTCCAGTGAGTCCATCCCACAGGCAACAGTTCTCCACAGACTGCTGCAATATGGATCATTCTTCCATGAGGTGCTGTCTTCAAGGAAAGGCTGCTCAAGTGTGGGTCTTCCAGACAGGCACAAGTCCTACCAGGAAACCTGTTCCAGTGTGGGCTCCTCTCTCCATGGATCTGCAGGTGCCTTCCAGGGCCCTGCTTCAGCATGGGTTCCCCATGGGTTCAAAGGCTACTTTCAGACATCTATCTGCTCCAGTGTGGGTCTTTTTCATGGGCTGTGAGTGGATCTCTGCATCCCCATGGACCTCCATGGGCTGGAGGGGCACAGCTGCTTCACCATGGTGTGCACCATGGGCTGCAGGGGAATCTCAGCTCCAGCATCTGGAGCACCTCCTGCCCCTCCTTCTGCACTGACCGTGGTGTGTGCAGGGCTGTTCCTCTCACATAATCTCAACCCCCTCTTCTCCGAGAAGAATTACATTTGCACAATGTTTTTTTCTCCCTCCTTAAATATGTTGTCACAGAGGCATTTACCACCATTTCTGCTTATCTTGTCTTGGCCACTTACAGGTCCATCCTGGAGCTGGCTGGCATTGGTTGTGCTGGACATAACTGCATAACTGCAGTTATTCCCAGATTCTCTGAGAAGCAATCCCTGTAGTCCTCCCCACTACCAAAACCTGCCCATGCAAACCCAATATCCCCTCTTTCATAATTTTTTTTCCCACAAGAGCACTTCTCTGAACCTGTATTCTCTCCTTACACTGTACACTATCATCATCTTAGCAACAAATGTGTACATTTGCAATATAAATAAGAAATTATTTGAAGCAGTAAAGGAAAAAAAATTACAGTGTTCCCAATGATTTTAGTTTATCAAATCCCAATGAAGATTAGAGGAATCCATGCTCTTCTCACTTACAAAAAAAAAACAAACCCAAGAGCAAAAGCAACAAAAAAACCCTATGCCTCTTTATAAAGCTGGGAATAAATGCAGTTACCTTTCAGTATTCCTGTTCTGTAATCAGAAAAAACACAGGACAATGTCATACAATCAGCAATGAGAAGGTGTCTGACACCTACACAGCTCCTCATAAATAGTATTACAGCCCACTACAGGTACTTATATTTTTTTTTGCTTTCAGGAAAAAAAAAATAATAAATAGAAACCTCATGAACTATATTGATAATACTTGATTTGATGAAACAGTAATAAAAAGAAATACAGTAGGGCAAAGAGAAAAGTATTTTAAACAATGCATTCAAAGCCTATATGAAGATTGAACCTCCTATAAATGGAAGGAATAATGCTTTTCTGAATTTAAAAATATTAGATTTTTTAGTTTTTTTAATCAGAATGTAGTTGTTTTATTCTACGTTATTCTGGGGAAGTACATGAGGATTTATTCTAACAATTTTTGAAAATGTGGGTTCAGAAATGCCAGAAGAAGATTGGTGTTTATTGAGCTTTATTGAGTTTAATAAGAAGCCTAAAGAAAGGGGTCGGAACAGACAATACAGTTCATGATTATTAGTTTTTCCCTATGGGATTATGCAGTTTTATCTCACAGTTCCTTCAGTGGGTGTTGAGGATATTCTGCAGTTTTTTCAGTTCCCAGTTCGTTGACTCAAAAGCAGGAAAATATTCTTCTTCTGCCTTCTTTCTTACCCAAATATTAAAAATCAAACTCAATCAGTTCTGAATAGTCATTAAAATATATTTTCAGTAGTGCACAACGTTTTGGCAGATAAGAAAGTATGTAATAGTAAATCCATTTCAAACATTTTTAAAGATATATTAAAGGAAGATGGAGCACAGCTTTTTGAACCACAATGATATTGTATCAGCCATGGAAACAAATGGAAAAAAAAATTAACGCTGGTAGACTTCCAAGCTTCACAGAACAAACTCTCAAGATAACACAGTATAATCAATAATGAAAAAGTCTAAATTGCAATTTGGTCTTCTTCTATAAAAAGAGAACTTTTCCTAGTTGCAGTCTTCAACTTAATTGAAGTATTATTGAAGAATTTTTTTCCAAAGGGAGCTGTTATCCCTATGAAATGAAAACATTTATAAGGAACAGTTTGATGACTGAATGGTTTCTTTCTTTTGTAATTCTAATTATTCTTGTAAAGAAGACACAGATAGAAAATGGGTTGTATCCAGTTTCAGGCACAAAACACATAAAATGGGACTTTTAGATGAACAAATATTTTCATCAAATATGCTAAGACTGCACATTTTCATTACAGATCATTACCTATGTGAAATCAGACTTTAAAAGGTGCCAAAAGATATTAAAAAGTAGACATTTTGGAACATAATTTTGTCTATACAGATCTGAGAATTTCAACCACATGACAATGCAAATCCAGGTTTAGTTTTGACATATTTTCACTAAATGTATCAATGTTAGTACACAACTTGAAATAGAGAACTTTTAGTTGTCACTTTTAATTGGAAGAAGCCCCAACCAAACCCAAACTTGCTGTGCTTGTGTGTATTTCCCTCTGAATAGTTCTCACTGTGGTCACATCTTATCATTGCACAGGGAACTTCCTTTAGCACATACTTAGTTATATGATGATTTCAGCATTATTTTAGCCAGAAGCCTGAAGTCTAGCACATACTCTAATGCTTTAATTTTGAGACTATTTTTTATTTACAACACTGCTGCTGACATAAGTGCAAAAATGGGGAAGCAGACTGTATTTAATTTTATCTTCTTGTACATTTTTTAAAAATCTGTATAATCTTCACAGTTTTTATAATGTCAACAACAGTAGTGTAAGAAGTATTGTAACTCCATCCGGATCTAAAAGCTTCTCTTTTTGGTCTCATGCTATCTGATTCTAAAAGTTAACATTAATCATAGAATGGATTTGGTCGGAAGGGACCATAAATTTAATTTAGTTACAACCTCGCTACCATGGGCAGGGACACCTTTCACTAGATTAGATTGCTGAGACCCCCATCCAACCAGGCCTTATGTCACCAGTGACAAAGAGAACAATCTGTCTATTCCACCTGTTGCAAAATATGACCTAAAGAATGACAAACAAAACTCTAGCAACCCCCAAACCAACAACAACAAAAAGGAGCAGTTCATGAGATGATGTTCACATGACCTTATGTAGGTGCTAAAAAAGAGTTCTGTTTTTCTGCTGTAGTGCTATAGTTCAACTGCCATCACTCAGAGAAGTCAGGGAAACTTCCATATCCCACATAAAAGAATACATAATATTTTTTTCTTTATACTGCTTCTGAAGTTTTTGGTAAACGAGAATTTCATAGATCTTTTGGGAATACCTGGAACAGATGTAAATTCCACTCTTGGGCCATCAGGGACAATCATGACACCCTTCTCATGAATTCATACATCACTTGAAGTCTTCCAAAGGACAGCTGCTCCTACAGGAATAAATGAGTCAACATTGCAGCTATCAAAGCCCAAATGAAGTATTTTAAAATCAAACTTTGTAATGGCACACATGGATTAGACTGCAGGCTTAAACTATTAAACTGCTAAAGAATAAATTAAAAATAATCGTGAATGAAGAAAAGTCCTCCTCCCTTTCACTTTTGATTAAAAATGCAAATTTCTTTTCTTATTCTCTTCCCTGTTTCACTGGGAGTGGGTGCGGGAGGGGGCAGTAAGCAAGCAAGCAGCTGTGGGGTACTTAGATGCTGGCTGCAGTTTAACCACAATAGCTCCCTCTAAAAGATGTTTCTTGAGGTCAAAGATCCCATTACTTGCAAGGCAGGACATCCACAGTGTCTTGTTTACACTGGTTTATATCAGCCTATGAAGCTCTTTGGTAGTCTGTGAGGAAAGTAACCACCTTGAATAGACAAAAATAGAGCTTTTGCCTCTTTTGGAAGTTATTTCCTTTTTGCTGATACATTCTGTGATAAATGAGGATGCAGAGTCATTCACTCTGAACCAGCTATGGTCATCAACGCTCTTAAGACAAGGCACAGAGAAAGGATTTGTGATGAGTACTGATCAGTTCCAAATAAATTACTGAAACTGGAAAAATTCCCCATGCAATTTCTCAGCACAGAATGGTGTTATAGTGGAAAAAATAAAAAGAAAGGATGAGAAAAAATATGTAAATTAAATTTGGTAATATTTCAAAATATTTAATTTTCTCAAAAATAATAATTTAAAATACTCTAGGCAACCTCAGAAGTGTACCAGTTTAATATAAAAGTATAAAAAATGACACAACGTAGACATATTTTCCTGTGTCTAAAGGAAATAGTTAACTGACCAACAACTACTTTAGCTATAGTTATTTTTAGGTATTCCTAAAACAAAAAACTGGCAACCTAGATCAAGAGTGCTTAATACTACTTTTCAAAAAAAACAAGAAAATACATTTTCATATTCAGTTTACCTTGCCATTTTGACAGATCAAGTCAAACTCAGAAAAATACTTTTTTCTAAAAGAATAATTTAATTAGATTTCATTGATACAGCTATCATCAAAATCTCAATGGGATTTTGATTTTTTTTTGCATACTTGATAAGAATTTATAAATCATTAATTTTGTTACAGTAAGATAATTGCAAATTATGAGAGTGAAGTCCTGTCCAGATATTTAACACATCTGCTTGTATCTAGAAATGCTTAAATTGAAGGGATCATTTGAGTTATACTTTGAGGACTCTACAGCTCACAATTGAACATCATATGTTAATACTGGAAAATAATCTCATTTAAAGTATTTTAAACTCCTTTTAAAAACACAGACCTGAGTTTTCATTTTGAATTCTTTTGCCTCTGGGATCTTCAGTACATCACTACTGGGTGCATATGACTTACTGAATTTCTTAACTGTATGACCCTTAAAGAGATTACAAAGCCTCCAAAGCAACATTTCTTATTTTTTTCTCCACTCCATGGTTAGATTAACACTTTGCAGTTCTTTGCTTTTTTTAATGAGGTTTGGTAAGGATGTATTTTAACTACAGGCATAAATGGACTATTTTTTCCTCTACTGTGAAATCCTTCAAGTTTATTCATACTATTAGAAAATATTACACAACTGTCTTTGCTTACCACCGTCTCTGCTATATAATTTTCTTTCATGATATGGTAGATAATTTTTAAAAGTAGATAATTACTCCAGACCAATAGAACTTTTACCTTTTGGTCAATGGTAATTGAAAGTTTACCTACAATGCAATATAACTGTATCAGGAAATACAGTGACAAAAACAGTCTAAAAGCAATTCCTCTGCCAGCACTTCTCTATCTCCATATACTTCAATTAATTATTTTTGCCCTCTGCAGTAGATATCAAACAAACAAATAAAAAAAACTCCAGACCAATCAGATAACCTTGAAAAATAATCTAGCCCAAACCAAAGATAAAATTCAAAACACTTCAATCATTCCTGAAAGATATCTAACCTGCCTTTCCAATCCTCCAAGAAAGATCCATCAAATCCAAAGAATTTATTTTTACAAAATATTCTGAAGTTCCATTGCATGTACCACGAGAATGATACTTCTAACCAGAATTTATCGAATTTGTCATGATTTTCTGAACTATATGTCAGTGTGAGGACTGGTTCTTATAACTTCTACAAAGATGTTTTTTTCTTAAATTTTAGAAGATTGAAAGATAATTTCATATTATGAAAGTAACACAGAGGAAGGAAATAAGGGGGGAAGTAAGGCATGAATTAAAATAATCTTATATAGTCAGGATACTTGCTACTTGCTACCTCCTGAAAAGGAACCTTCGCCTCATCATCATCTAAAAAAATAATCCCTTCACTTTTATTCCATAAGTATAAAACTGATACCTTAATTCTCCTACAAGATCAAATGCACCATATAAAAATCTCACAAACATCACTGCATCTATCATTGTATTGTTCTGGAACCTGGAACCATTTACCTATTCTTCCCTTAATATTCCCGAAGCACAGGATTTTGGTAGATCCAAGAGAGTATATGGCACTTAGAAATTCACCATGAATCTTCTATTTCCCATCTGAAACCCTTGCTCACAAGCTTACTCTCACTGCCTCTCAGCTTCTTTCATCTTGAGGAATCGTTAATAGTAATAAGGTGTGCACAATTAAAGCCTAATGAAGTATCAACTACATCCTTAAGCTTTTCTTTATATTTAGAATGATTTGAAAGCTTCTTCCTAGTAGGCATTGTAGTTGGAAATTGAGTTCTTCAAGCATAACAATGTTGTCAAAGGAAAGAGTGTTGCTGTTTTTCTTTCATCTTATATCTAAGAGGTTACAGACCAGCCTTTTGCTTTTACATCATTCCACCCTCTCTCAAAAATGTAGTTTCAGTTGTCTCTTCAAACACACCCTTAGTTATTCTACTCTGGGCATGCTTTCTCTATTCTGGATTTATTTCTGGGTTTGATTTTTTGGCACTTTTCCCCCTCCTTTGTTCTGTTTTTGGATTTTTTAAAAAAATTTCACTTTTCGATATTTCCTCTTCTCTACTTGACCAAATATTTTCAACGTTTCTAAATAATCTAAGCCATGTCTTATTCAATTCACTGAAAGACTGAAATTTTCTTATGTGTATTTTTTGCTGTCTCTTACACTCTGGGTTTTAAACAGTAAAGTTGTTTTTTTGAGGATGATTGCATGTCTCTGATGAGAAACTCCCATCTGCTTTGTCTGGTAGTTCTGAACTTGAAGAATGTATTTGCAAACAAAGGGTATTCTGTACTGACAAATGAAAAGAGATTTGTGTCTGTTGGTCACAGGTTTTCCACTGCAAGCAAAGGAATGTTGTTATTTAGTCTGTATCCCACACAGAGACCAGAATAAAATAGGTATCAAGGCAGTAAGTCTGCTATGTGCTCCATTCAAAATGTGTCTCATCCTCTCTACTATTAATTCTTCTTTCCAAGAGTTTATCGGTTATTTTGAAATAACTTTTATGGAAGCTTCTGTCAGACTTTTGTAACACAGTTCACTTATCCCTCTTGTCTACATAGGGATAGGAGATACAGTCTTTTACAATTATATATGTCCTATTCCTCTTGAGATTTTTCTCAAGCACAGCAAGAATAGCTTTTACTGGAAAAGTTTTCCAGTAAAGAAATAAAGTAGAAAAGTTGCTATCTTCTCCAGTTCAACAGGATTTTTGCTGTTGTGGTTTTTCTTTCTTTTTTTTTACTTCCCATATAAAGAACTGGGTAAATGGTGTATATTGCTGTATTATCATGCCCAATTATTGAAATTGTTAATTATAATAGCTAAAATATATTAATTTAATATTATTTATATAGTAATTTAACATAACCAACAAATGAACTTTAAATGATTAAGATATTTTAATAATATGTTGCTTGCAAAACAGCAATCCATTTACAAAGACTTTTAAACAATAATCCACAGTGAAATATGACAGGACTATTAAGACTGTCAACTGAAAAATAATCAAAATAATTTTAATTTCATACAACCTTCAGAATTTTTGCAAACATTCTACTTCTTTCATGAATTTCCCTTAGATTTGATTATACACATATACTAGAATTATTTTTGTAGCTATACGATAGGATTGGGTGAAGATGAAGGAAGAAAATATTTCATCATTAAAATTTATTTTAAAGCTAAAAATTGTTATTAATACCACTACATCAACTATGGACAAAATTTGCCTCTATGAGATCCACTTTCATCTGACAAGACTGTAATATTCTTGGACTGTGAATTTTATTGATGACTTTAAGAATGTAAGCAGAAGCTCTTGTTAAAGACCTTTTGTAATTTTTTTTACTTTTGGTGTACTTTGTTCAAAGAAAACAAACTACATGAATAAATGCAATTGCTAAAGTAGTTATAAAAATGTCCTGTTTTGATATTGTTCTGCTATTTTATTATTTCAAAAAAAACCCTTTGTATATGTAGAGCAAAATCAAAATTACTTTACAACATCCAAAATGTCTTCAATATTCAAGATAAATTTCTGTATGAGAGAATATTACACAATTCTGTTAAACAGAAATGAAGAAAGTTTTCTAATCTTCCAAACTGGTCTCAAGATCCTGTTTTTAAGTCCTCTGCCATTTTATGTTACAGTAACAATTAATCCTAAATCCCATGCATTTATGGCTAAAAATGGTCATCTACTGTTTAACACACCATAATCCAGATTCCAACTTTAAATACTTGGTCTGTTTAGCCTACAGATTCAATAAGGTATAAAAATGTTTTCCTACCTTAAAACAAATAAGTTGATTATGGACAGGTCTTATAAGTGCTATTTCATGTAAACTTTTTTTTTTTTTTTTACATTAATTAACATAAGATGATTGAGAATAATATAGGTTTCAAGACTTTCCTAGTCTTAAGAGCATTCCTACTGATATCTAGGATTTGGTGACTCCAGGCTTCCAGGTTGTTTGCAAAGAATGGAAGAGATATAAGCATTCTGAACTAGAAAAGAGCTTTCAGGATGCCAAGGCTCCCTTATTCTGCAATAGGCAATATCCTAAATAAAAATGTATGTCTTTAAAAAAAAAGCCTTTAACTGCTAACATGCTTCCGAACAATGTAACAATCAGTTGTTACACTTCATTCACCAAAACTTTAAAAAATCCCCGAAAATCTGGGAAAAATGCACATAAATGTTCTCAATTGTTCTGTAATATGGCAGTCTGCAATTCTTTTGTGAGGGAAAAGGGAGGGAAAATCACTGATTTCTTTGCTGGGGTGACGAGTGACAAGACACAAGGAAAGGGCCTGGACAACAAGGAAGTTGTGTCAGGGGAAGTTTAGGTTGGATATTAGAAAAAGATTCTTCCCCTAGAGGTTGGTTGGGCACTGGAACAGGGTCCCCAGGGAAGTGGTC
This sequence comes from Donacobius atricapilla, assembly GCA_013397315.1. Classification (NCBI taxonomy): domain Eukaryota; kingdom Metazoa; phylum Chordata; class Aves; order Passeriformes; family Mimidae; genus Donacobius; species Donacobius atricapilla. The sequence continues at coordinate 703,024 of WBMY01017405.1, forward strand.
ACAGCACCAAGCCAGACAGAATTCAAGAAGCATTTGGACAGCACTCTCAGGCACACGGTGTGACTCTCGAGGATGGTCCTGTACAAGGCAGGGAGTTGGACCTTGGTGATCCTTATGGGTCTCCTCCAGCTCAGGATATGCTGTGATTCTGTGATTCTATAATTCTATATTTGCTGAGCAATTGTCTTTTTATCTTTCTACCTTTTGATAGGAATCAAAGTGAAAACTTTCTTGAAATCTCACACAAAGGAAGTATCAGGCTACTCAGAGTAATACTACTCAAGTTCACAATCATGAATTTAAATGTTTAAAATATGTTTGACTGATAGAAAGTCCTATATTCAGTTTTTATAAGAATCATATATGCATCTTTTAAAACAATGAGACAAAAATACAGACTTTTTTTGCTGATATTTTTATGATTATATATACTTTTACTCAACAAAGAAGTAAATGGGTAAGTGATCTTCCTCAGTGCCAGGCAAATCTAATTTTTGGTGTCTACTGTAAACTACATTAGTGATATTGATTGATGAGTAATTACAAACTCCAAAATAACACAAAGTCTAAGCATCTAAAATAGCTAAGTAAACTGATTAACTAAACATTAACAATTTTATTTCTTAGTCTTTAAACTGCAAGAGCTATTTCATCAGTTACTTATTCCTCAATGAGTATAAAATATATAGGTTTTTAGAATAGGCCTCTGAGATAAATGGCAGAAGGCTTATTTTTATATTTGTTAAGCAATTGACTATATAATGACATGTTGGCAAGTTCTTGGTGATTAAAATTCATTTTTGTTTCTGAAAGAAAAGAGATGTATGGCATTGATCCAAATTGTGTCAAAAAAAATGGAAAAAATGCTTTTAACTTGCGTAGGATGAATCAGGTTCTTGTAGAACAAAGACAAAAAGAAAGGAAACAGAATAACATATTTGAGAGCTTTATATGAGTACCAGTAAAAAAAAAAATGTACAGCATGAATACATTTTCAGATATGCATTAATTCACTAGAAGTATATTATCTGAAACCATACACTGACATTGTGCAAGGTTTTGCAGTAGCATATGAAGTTAAATATTTTTGAGATACTTGGCCTAAATATTTACTTTCAAAAATCATGCTAAAAATAATTTGTCTGTTTTTTAAATTACATAAATCTATACAGTTTTTTATTCCATTGTTTATTATGTAGATTGGAGTACAACTAAATTGCTGGTCTTTGTTTTCTTAGTTTTTAAAGCCTTATTTAATTTCTTCTTGATTTCAGTAGGTTTCATGTCACATAACTTGAACCACTTGGCAGATTCATTAGCTCCATTTGTGGTCAATACAGAGATCAGTTTCCACAGAAAAATAAAAAACCTAGGATAGAATGCAAAGAGTCATTATCCTTTCTCCACTGATTTGAGAGAGAACACAAGAAAACTGGATTACATTACTAGTTTTTAGAAGCTTAAAGTCAGATAATGTGGGACAACTGTAGTTATCTTGGTGAATAGATATTGCCTTATATAGCTTATAATAATAAAAGCATCCCTATTAATTACTATCACAGTTCCACATTGCATATGGCTCAGCTGTAGCAAACGAATTTCTGTCATATATTCCTTCTGCGTCTGATCTTAGTTTATGGACATGTATCCTCCACCTGCTGCTTAGTAACATGTTTAAAATTTCATGTCAATTTGCACTTCATGATTCCTCCACATCCATATTCTTTTTTCACCTATATACACAAAAGCCAATTAATTCTGAACCCATGTTTCTGATTCATATTTTTTTTTTTTATCAATAGACCTAGGAAAAAATTATTAAGTCTGTGCAATAGCCTGATAATTGCATGCATTTTAAAATATGCATAAGAAGACATATATCCTTGAAGTATAGTGTATCAGCTAAATTTCATTGTTTATGATTCTGGAATTTACAAAGTGCATAATCTTAAAGATATTTTTAATGTCATAAACTCCTTCAGTGTTCATCCTTTAGTAATGATCACTTTTCATTTGGAGGGCTTTGAGACTCAGTACAGACAATATCTAGAATTCCACATTGAAAAATCATTTAGGACATTAGAACTGCAAAGATTTTGTGATGAATTACAGAACTGAAATGATATGACTGTTATAATGAGACACTGGATGACATAAACGATGAGAGCAGAATAACAGAAACTCTGAGTGCTGTCCATATCACACTCTAGAATATAATTTCTTACAACAGTGGATTTATTTTATTGCATAATACTCTAATTGCAAGGTTATTTAAATGGAATCTAACTGCAAGCTTGCATACTAAGCAAGCTACTGACTACTTTAAAAAGGGAACAAATTAAGATTACAGCTCCAAGCAGATTATAGTTCCACAAAAAACAGAGTAAGGTAGCTGAGAACCATACTGTTGAGAGAGGCAGAATCTCTGTGTGTGCTTAGAGGCTAAGGCGAAAGGAAAATCCAGTTACTCTTGAAGCTCCTGCATCACAATGAGGCACAGTCAATGCTGGCATTCAGAGATATTCATGAGTTAGCCAGCATTTTCTCAGTCCCAGGAGACAAAAAACAAGTACGTTGGAGGGGATGGGGGGTCGAACAGGACACCACAAGACACTGAAAATATTTCAGAAGGTTTTCTTTACTTCAACATGATTCACTTTGAATTTGATTCTGTTGACTTCTATGAGCCAAAGTGCCATTTTCTTCTCAACTCCATGACACATTCTTCCTTGCTTTAGTTTGATATCTCTGAGTGAATCAGGCAAGGCAGAGAAATTGCCTCAAAATAACTTTGCTAATATGATGGAAAGCACAATGTAGTCAATCATGATCAATATATTTGTACATACTATGTAAAAAAGCAGTGAGATTTAATGAACAGCAGGAGTGTTTACTGTATTTTGCCAAAGCAAACAATTTGATGAATTCTATTTTTATTAGCTAGCATTTTTTAACTTGAAGGTAGCCTAGCTTAGTGCAGTACAATTACCATCTTTCCTTTTTGATGTACCCATGAATTCTCAATTCTTGTATGCGAGTTAGTTGTTCAGAGCCAAGGGAACACCTTTTCTCATGATTAAACTGATTTAAAAAGAATTTTGACTTGCTTAATTAGCTCTCTAGAACTGCTAATAACCACACACTCTCTACTGTGAACCATGTAATTATTGTGACATTAATTCTCTCCCTGGGATACTTTATTCTTGATGTGATCATTTCTCTTTTTCGATTGCTGGATGGTGATTTCACTTCTGCATAATAATGAGCACCATAAACATGTTTTACTATTATTCAAGATCTTCAGTATCCTTCCATATGATGCAAAGATTATATCCACAAGTAATAGCAGCATGCTGGTTATTAGTGATAAAGCATTCAAATAAAATAGAAAAACAAAATTCAGCTAAGCTTTTGAAATTCTTGTAATGTTGTGCAACTGCTTTCAAGCATTCCTGTTATCAGCTTGCCAATCGTCATATCCTCCCCTGAGCAAGTTGGCAAAATAAGGACAGAATGGTGGAAGAAAATATTTCCTTCACTTTGACAAAAACCACATAGTTTTTTTAGAGAACACACAGCCCCTATGATCCCTTCTGCTTTTAGCTATGTTGTACCTTTAAAGGAGACCAGTGCAGTTTAGTTCTGGTGCAAGTCAGGGCGACTGCAATCCTCAAAAAGTTCTGTCTTCATAGCTGGGGACTAGATAGACCATTCGTTCTTTTTGTCCAAGACTACTACTGTTACACTGGACTGTGCTTGAAAAAAATGCTACAATTCTTCTAAAAATATATTTACAATGATGAGAGAGCAGTGATTTTTAGGCGTACAATATTGAAAAGAAAACACCTTAATGGATTGAAAAGACTGAATCAGTCTGTATATACAGAAGGGTTTGGGGGAACACTAGTTTGAAAAGTTCCCCAAATGTAACAGTAAAAGGCAGCAAACAGTTAAATTAACAGGGACCCTGGCATTTCTGCCCTCAGCAACTCTGTGCTACCTGGGTTTGAGGAATAGCTTCTTTCCAGCTGCTGGAAAAAAAGCCTTTTATCTAATTCTCTTACGCTTTCTAAACAATCAAGCTGCTTATGTGCTATGGTGACTTACATCTCTGCATGACACCTGTGTAGCTACCTTTTGCCTCTTCATGATCATGGGCATGAGTTTTTAGTTTTCTTCTGAGCTGTTCTGGGTATTGTAGCTTGCTTGATTTACTTCTTAGTCCCTTCTATATTTCAGCAGACAGCCTTAAAAATAGAGACAAGTTTCAAAAGACCTAGCATGAGCAAGACAGTTCTGAGGAATTTAACCACCACCAGTCATCTCTCTTAATTAATTAATTAACTAATTAATTTGGTTGATACATAATGATTCCTAAAATGTTATTGTTGTTAGCTATTTCACATATGAAGACAGACTTATTATACACATTGTTAGGGCTTCTCAGGACACTACCATGCCCCACTGGTCTTTCTCAGTCTCCCCTGGGAACTTCCAAACCTGCACATGGACCCTGGAGAAAAAATTCAGCTGAGTCTGAGGCCTTCAATCTCCTGCCCCATAGGAGTGCTGGTCTCAGCCCTGTCCCCAGGATGGAGCTCAGGGTCTTTCTCCAGCCCCATTCCTGTCACTTTGTTCTGTTCCTGGAGAGTTTCTGACATCAACTTGTCTCTTGCCTTCCCAGGACTGTTAACACCATGTTACAGCACCAGGTTTTGCATACCACAGTCAGATCCTGAGGGATGGTGCCTGTTGGGAAGAGGTCTGCCAGGCCTGGGGTCACCCTCGGCTCTTGGTCCCTTAGGGAGCAGCTGGCCCTTGCTGCACACTGACACAGATCTGAACAAGTGTACTTTGAGTAACATCCAGTGCTGAGTGGCTCCAGGGCACAAATTTTATTTGTAAATGGGTTTTTTACGTGCACTGTACCCTTCTCTGTGCGACAGACAGCTCTTTCCTTTACTGAAGACTTCCTGTTAGACTTTGTGTTCCTTTATCTCCGGAGTATTTTTCCAGTAATCATCATTACTCATTTATTGTTTAATAATCTCAAAGTTTTAAAAACAGAGCAAGTCATACAACAGTGATTTTCCATAAATGACCACAACAAATCTGAATTTACTTCAGTATTAACTATCACTACTTCCACACTACAAATGAACAGATTTTTTTTTTTTTTATTGCTAAGGCTTGTTATACAAATTTATATTGCCTGCATCTGGCTTGTTAAAATCTAATTTACAGTTTCTGCCTCAAGAGGATAAGAAGTGGTATCTGTGTGCTTCATTGTATATCCCTGAGAAACAATTCACTTTTGAACTCTGAATTTTTTCACGGTAAATTGGTTCTCTGATAGAAAAATAAACACATTTGTTTTCAAGAAATGCTTTAGGGACAAAAAAACCCCCGAAATCACTATTTCTTTCTAGACAAATAAGCAATAATGGAACTAGTATCTGTATTAGAAGTTGCCATTTTGTAGTTTACACAGCAATACATAAGGGGGGTTTTACCTTTAACTTCTCATTTGTTATCAAATACACGCCATTAACATCCATTTCTTTGACTATCATTTGATAATTAGAATCATGCAAAATAATCACTTTGATATACCCACATGGGAGGGGAGGGAAGTGGAGAGAGGATGTCCAGTAACATAAGAAATTTCTGCTCCAAATGGAAGTTCTGGGTATTTTCCTTTAATCTTTACCTTCTCTATTCCAAGCACATTTTTATTAACAAAATTGCTGTAAAAGCCTTTATTTTTTGTTTTCTTTCGTATGTAATGACTTCTCCAACTACAATCACTACTTCTGAATATACTTCTGTCAAGATTCAGTTTACAAAAACACAAAACACAATCTATCAACTTCCCACTTGCCTAATGCCATTCAAGAATTGTCTTGATGCTTTCTTGCCACTAGTCTATCAGTAGCTATTTTAATTTTAAAAATGGCAGCACTTTCAGGTTTATATTTACATACATGTAATATATTCACATTCTTCTCCATTTATAAAAGTTGCCAGCCGAAAATATACAAATGGATTAAAATCCAGGTAGCATGTTGTTACCAACTATAACAGAATGGATTGTCTAGAGCTCTGAGAAAGAAACATAAAAGCCGGGCTTTCCAAGAGCCCTGGAACAGCAAACCTGAAAGATAAGTGAAGTAGTTACTTTGTCACTGGAAGTTTCATTTTATGTTTAACTTTATCTTCTTAAATTATAAAGTAAAATATTTTCTAAAGCAGCAGCACCTTCCTTGGAGACTACCTTTGCTTTAGATGGTTAACAGTTCAGAAGCTAAGCCAAGAACAAAAGAATGACACAATTCCAGAGCAAGTAAAAGGTCAAAACTAGAGACCTGAGGCCCAGAACAAAAACCAAGGACATGGGAGTTCAGAGATACAAGCTGTCCATTCGTACAGAATATGGTTACAATCAGCTTAGGTCTGTAATCGTGACATTAAACCAATTATTTCTTGTCACTGACATGGATCATTGCCACTACACTGTACCACAAAAAGGTGGTAAATCTGGGCTTTATAATTACTGGACAACTGTTTTTGTTTTGTTCCTTTGTATTGTTCTTAAATGTAACCCCGATTTTATTCCTTCCGAGTAAGCTAATAAACCCATAAGACTCTCCAAGGAGCTAAAGAAAGGGACTGCTTAGCAAAAAAAGAGCAGTAAAAAAATCTAGTTGGAGACCAGTGACTACTGGTGTACTGGGGATCGATACCAGGTCCAGTTCCGTTTAACATCTTAATTAATGATCTGGGTGACAGAGCAGAGAGTACCTTGTAAAGGAATAAAGGAAATTACCTGCTTAGTGTTACTCACTTAGCATTAGTAGCTAGCTGTGCTGAAGCCTCAGGCCACATATTATGAACTTTTTGCTGGATATGCTGAGCTTTTTTACCTACTTAAGTAAAAGGGATCCCCAGAGCCTGTCCATACTGGAAGACAAGGCATTAATGAAGGCAACTATCCCACAAGTACAAGCTGCAACACTAGAGGTAAAAAGAGAAATGGGCTACCTAGAGACAGTGAAGAGAACCAATGGAGAACCAGAAGACTCCAGTTCCTAATATTTTTATTGGATTGAACAGTCACATAAGGGGTAGGAAACCTAGATAGTAAGGATATAACTGTCTAGGGATCGAGGGATTTCTTTGTTTGGGGTCCTTTTCTGAAGAGACTGAGTACAAGCTTTCCTTATTGAAATACATTTCAATTTTTAAATTATTTTTCTTGGAAGTGGACAACGGAGATTCTGCCGTGGGAAACCTAGGACCAGGGAATTTCTTTAACATACCCTCAGGAAATTTACAGCTGTCACCACATAAGTAGGGGTGGTACAGTGCAGTTTGTGAGGCTATCCAGAGGGACTTCAAGAGGCTGAAGAAATGGCAGGAACCTCAAAAGGAGAAAGGCAAATTCCTGAACCTGGTGAAGAACAATAAAGTGCACTAATCTAGGGGCTGGTCAATTTGGCAGAAAAGCACCAGGAGGTCCTGGTGATCACCAGGTTGAACATGAGTCAGAAATGTTCTCTTGCTGCAAAGAAGATGACTGGGGATTCCTGGGCTATGGCAGGAAAAATATTGCCCATGGGTCGAGGGAGGTGATCCTTCACCTTTATCCAGCAGTGGTGAGGCCACATCTGTATAACTGCATCCATTTCTGGGGCCTGAGGAATACTATTAAGAGTTCAGCAGAGCACCACAAGAATAAGGACAGGGACTAGAGCACTTCACAGAAGAGGAACAGCTGAGAGAGCTCTAATTGCTTTGCCTGGAAAAGGCTCCAGGGAATCTTATCAATGTATATAGATACCCGAAGGGAGGGTGAAAAGAGGACAGAGATAGGTTCTTTCCCATGGTGACCAGTGACAGGACAAGACATAAAGAGAATAGAAAAATCTTTTT
>WBMY01017405.1:712417-808780 GCA_013397315.1 Donacobius atricapilla
TTAATTTCATTTTATTTTTAGTTTTACTTTTGCGGCGTGCGTATAAGGTGTGAGTGACAGAGCTATTATTGTCTAAAGTCAGAGCCAATCATAAGCTAGCAGCTGGTACGTAGTTATTATCACAGGGGTGTGTGAACAGAAGTGGGGTTGGGTTTTTTTTAGGTATGGCATGGTTTTCTTAATTTAGCAAAAATTAAAAAAAGAATGTTTCCACTAAATNGGGGAGCAGGTGAAAAAGCAGCGCCAGAAGCACTCATTCCCACCTGGTCTGCTAAATGTGCATAAAGGAATCATGCAGCGGTGGTGAGAGGAAAGGCAATGTCTTTACAAGCAATTCTATGGGTGAAGGGACGAGTGGTAACATCTTTGAAATGGGTCTTAACGTGTCTATTAATTTGGGGCAGCAGGNTTTCCTTTTTGTATTAAGTTAATTTTAGAGTAAAAGCAGTGCTTGAATAAAAGGCCAGTGTTTTAGCTTTGACACTGATCACAGGAAATGCTTCCTCCTTTACAGCCTTTCTTTTTGGAGATAAATTTATTGTATTTAAACCAAGTTTTTTTGTTTGTTTGTTTGTTTGTTATTTGGGGTTTTTTTTTGTTGGGTTTTTTTTTTTTGGATGCCAGAAACTAATATTCTGTCAAAAATACTTTTTGTAAGGTACAGACCCCAAATGCTCGGGTTAGCCTTTACAGACGTTTGTCACCATGCCAAATTAAGCTGAGGGACTATTGAAGGTCCAGGTGTTTTGATCATCGAAAAACCGTAACAGAAACCATTTCAATCCCACAATACAGTACTCCCAACAATGACCCCAAATAAACATTATCAGGCCCCCCCAGCATGGTGGAAGAAGCATAAAAAATCCAAGGGTAGGCATAGATTGTTGTGTATTATAACCATGAATATATGGCTTTACCGAATATAAAGCAATAAACACCTTATGTATACTGAGTTTATAAGCAAAGACCTAGTTCCTTATAATCAGGCATCAGGCTAATAAAACAGACATACAAAGCTCTGTTTTGTAAGGTGGCTTGGGGTGACCATTTATTTTTCTTACAGATATTATCATGGAAAGAGTGGGAAAAAAACCCCACACAATTGCTTTATTTAAGAGTTTGCAAATTGAACAGATAACCATGGGAACTTAATAAAAGCTCCCATTATCTATACACATGTGATTTTTTTTCCTTAAAGTTCTTTCAGGATAGAGGAAAAAAAGCTAATAAAAATAATGACATTTATTTTACATCTGCTTCTAACTGAAGTACTTATTCACAAGTAAGGATTGGCTGAAATGACAGTAAATATCCAAAGTGAGTCAGGGTTAAAGTTTGAGATTTGTATTGATTCAGAATTGATGTTCACATTTTATAATGTCAGAATCTTACCAGACATTCTTGTAGTGGTTACTAATGACAGAGTAACACCCAGAAACTAAAGGGAACCCATTTTGTTAAGACCAGTACAGAATGGAATAAAAGAGAGTCCCTGCCCCAAGCTATTTGTAGAATAAATACACAAAACAGAATATGTAGAAAATTAAGTGTGATAAAACAAAAAGTAAAAAAATTTTAAAACTCCCAAAGGCTACACAGCACAAGCATTATGAAAGTAGAAAACAGTCCCTGAGTTCTGATCCATTGTATACATAGGCCACTTTTGGCACAGATTTCAGTAGCTTATCCTCCTATGTAATGTTCTCTTTCAGAGCCTGGCTGCAGCGAACTGAGAACAAAAACACAGAAGCTAGATTTACCTGGCTCATGCCTACAGGGCGTGCATAGCCTTATTCAAAACAAAAGTTATCTATTGCAGCCCAAGGCAAGAGAAAGTCATATTAGATAATGTATTGGTTTGGCATGAATGGTAAAAACCAGTTAGTGATCTGCTTTAAAACTGACAGCCAGGTTAGCCAATTGGATACGAGTGCACACTTCTGGGACACACGGCTTAAATACAGGTGGGATTTTGGAAAAGATCTCTCTCTTTCTGCTGCAGGCTTGCCATGAGGTAACATCAAGAGGGGGGCAGCAACGGGGCCCGGCTTAGGCACTGCCACCCGTACCGGGGCTGGCCCTGGTTGAAGCTGACCCGGGTCCCCGATCCCAGCAGATGCCGACAGAGAAAGGGGAGCCACGGCTGCTGACATCCAGCCGATCCTACGGCCTGCACCACGTCGCCGGCCGGGCCAAGGGAGATGGCCTCCCCACCCCACCCCGGGTCCCCGGAGAGCAGCACCGAGCCCAGGCCGGGCCAAACCCACCCCATAAGACCGAGGGATGGAGGGGGAGAGAAGATCCGGGCCATTTCTGAGCCTTCCCCAAGGCGTGGATTTGAGGCTTTCACAGATACTGCAGCAGAGACCACATATCCGTCCACAGGCCCAGCAGGAAATGTTAACTCTTTCCTGACATCCACTGCACTTTTTTAAGCTCTAACCCTTCTCAAAGAGAGAGGAAAGGCCAAATTGGAAATATGCAAAGGGATAATATGAAGATATCAAAGTCAGTAAAGAAAGAGTGACTTCTTAAGTGGAAGAGATGACAAGTTGCCTTCGTTCTAGGCTGTAAATCTCCTTTGATTTATGGTAATGCACTGTAATATTTCCTTTAAATCGTGGACTATGAATGGGGAGATGATTTTGTGGATTCAAGCAAAGGTGCCTGATTTTGCTGAGTGGATATTGAATTAGAAACTGTAACCTAGTGATCCTATGAGATGTTTGAAGCCTCATCACCAGTGAACAATGAAAAATCCTTTGTTGTGGAGCTGTGCATCTTTAAAAGGTGAAACCCCATGTGTAAGTCCACAGCCCATATGTAGTCATGGGAAAGGGTACGTGTTTGGGAAGCTCACAAATGCAGATTCTCAGGCGGGCTGCTTTTGTGGGAGTTGGAAGCCACAAACAGATTGTGTCGCTTGTGGAAAGCTACCGGAACAAAATCAGGAGGGGCTCGAATGAAAGACCATTTTGTAAGTGGTACTGACCTAGAGTCCTGATTTTCTGTCTCTACATTGTTTTGGGGAAAGGTGGACTGTTGGTAGGGGGAAGGGGAATGCTTTTAAGAAGGTTTCATGGGTTTTTTGTTCTCTCTTTAGTGTGTATTAATAAATCTAACTGTTTCTATCTTTAAGTTGAGCCTGTTTTGCCTTTCTTCTAATCCTATTCCATAGTGGGAAGATAGACCACAACACTAAATTTAACAAAATAAATTCAGTGAATGTGAAACCATTACATCTTTGCTGTTTCTGCCTGGTTGCGAACTTTAACCCATTACAGATAATAAGCAGAAGTATTATTCCACATCTGAATGTATCTCCTTCCATGACAAAGGAGGTGTTTTCCTGTGTTTTCACCACTCATATTGCTACATCATGTGCCAATAATGTAACATTCAGAGACGAAGAACTGATATCCAGCATGGACACTCGTATTTTTTAGGTGACCTAACCAAATGTATTACTGTGATCTGGATTTTAACCTCACTTATACTTAATAAATACTTAAAACTAAGTATACCTAATCCCTGTAAGCCAGTTTTCTCACTAGTATTTCCTTTTCCTTTCTCTTAACTGACTGGCAGTAGGAGGTATTCTGATACTCCATTATTTTTCTTGTTTTCTTTGAAACTTTAAACTGTTTTGAACTTGTCTCAAAAACATTTTTCTTTTTCTTTTTTTTATTTTTTTTTCTCACGCTTTTTCTCCTTTAGTGTTTTTTAAGCGTCAGAGCTAACTTTTAACTAGCTTTTCAACTTGCATAGCCCTGCAGCGCATTGTATTTCACTTTGGCAGGCTGGGTCAAATCTAACTCACTCTAGACACATGGTTTATTCCAATTACCTTTGATTTTTATTTCTACATGGTGCCTACTGTTACAAGGACTTCTTAATACACTGCTGCTAAAATGTTTTGGGGACGTCTGTCAGTAATACTACCTTTGTGGCTGCAACACACAGACAGAAAAAAAACCTACTGGTGAGACTTCTGTTTTTTCCCATGTACTCAAGTGAATACTTCTTAGTAAATACAGGCAGTAAAATCAGATGAGTCTTGACTTCTCATCCCGAAATGATCACCTGCTGTATTGATTTTTTCATCAGCCGAGTCAGTAAATGTTTTAGCTGTATATATTCTTTCTTACTGGACATGTTATGTTTTGGAGATGTCTTTTTTCACTGTCTTTGATTTTCCATTCCATTACTACCCACTCCAGTGTGAAACAGATTGATCAATGACACTGCTGCTACAAGTATTGCTGATCATTTGTTTTAAGCTCTAAGAGTCTGTTTTCCACAGGCACTCTTGATCTTTCTTTAACTTTTGCAATGCACTTTATCTGGACAGCTTCCTTACTTTGCATTCTACTATGTTATTTGTGTCCTGTTTTGATGATTATTCCTTTTATTATATCATCTGTGGATCTTCTTCTCTTTCACTTTCTCTCAGCATGTTGACTGATTTTTTTTTATCCTTGTTAGAATTTTCTGTGCTAGTAAGTTGCTATTATATTTCCTTAACTCTCACTATCTAGTCTGCCCAGTATCCTGTTTCTGTGTGTGACACATCCTCAGGAAATCCTGCTGTTAGTCTGTACTTTTCTTTTGAATCTTTCTTCCAAAATCATGATCTTTGCCACTTTCCTCTCATCTTACACAACTAACTAGTCACCCTGTCATTCACTTCACAATCTTGTGGTTATTTTTTGCTTTCTGCTTTTATTTCCCTAAGCCTTCACAGGTCTCATTATTTCATTCTTAGTAATGTTTTGAAATCCAATTTCTTACATCACTTTCACACTATAAAATCTCAGAACGCTCACTGAACTTTCTCACATGCTGTGACCATTTTCTCAGTTCTGACTCTCTACCACTCCTTTAGGCCATAAAATGTGCAACAGAAATGAAACTGCTTCTAACCAGTTGTTCTGTCATTCAAGCCTTTAATCTCGTTCTTGAGGCTTTTCGTTCACTCCTACTTTTAGCATAAAATCTATACTTACTGAACTGCATATACTTTATTTTACTAATTTTTAAAATTAAACATGTATAATGAGTACAAGAGAAATCTATACATTTCAGTAGAATGTTCAGCTGGGAAGTCGTTAGTGGGGAGTGCACAAGATAAATTCCAGAGAATTCCTGAGGATCCTGTTACCGGTGTCAGGATGGCCCTGAGACCGTAGTCATGTTCATAGAACAACATCTTAGCATTGAAATCTGCACAGATTTCAAATTAAATTATAACAGAATACTTTTTCTTGCTGCTTTTTAAAAAACACATCTTTTTCTAATATTTTATTTGACTCCATATTCTCAGATTAGAGGTCTCAATTATATTTAACTATTCCATGTTGAAAATTATAGTCCTGAGATAATTTTAGCTAATTTTAGTATTCTGTAGAATATTATTCTGGAGCATTAGACTGTCTATCTGATGTGTTGCTGCCTTGTTATGGAAGTTTACAGCCTCCTTAATTTCCTATAGGTTGGAGGAACACAGATTTGGTAGATGTATACAAATATTTTAAATTACTCTTTGCAGGTAACCTTATTATACTGGATATGAAGCAGGAAAAAAGACATTTGTCAGGTGAAAGAATGTATATGATGCATTCAGCAGCTAATACTGAAGACCATATATGCACACATAAAAAAAAAAAAAACAAGTCAGAGAACAGGTAGATCTAAAAGATCTCTTGTCTATCAGTGAGGAGGAGAATGTCTTAGAACAATAACCCCACATATTCTACTGGGATGTGTAAAATTATCTTATTCAAGAATACATTAGGTATTCTAACTGGAGCAGAATTTGTGATAAAGAATGACAGTGAGAAAGACAGCCAATTGTTGCATATGCATATGCTGAGGTGTTGAGTTTTCTGAGAGTAGGTTTGGGTTTTTTCTTGTTTATTTCTCTGGATTTTGATGTTTTTGTTAGTTTAGGTTTATTTTGTTTTGTTTTGTTTTGTTTTGTTTTGTTTTCCTTAGATTCTACAGAGTAGCTACTGGTGCTTCCAGAAAACAATCAGGTTCAAAACAAAGCACATACAATATAAGAATTTTGGAAAATAACATATTGCAGAGGAAATTTATTTTAAAAAATAAAACATTCCAAATTAGTTAAAAGTTACTGAATTATAACTAGTGAAATTCATTAAATAGTATGACAGAAAACTCAAATATGAGCAGTATTATTATGAAACAGGTGCTTGATTTTTTTTAAAGTTACACTTTTTTATTTCCCAATAAAACATCCAGATTATGGTTTGACTTCACTTTTTTGTAATAATAGTAAAGCCATTAAAGCTGGGATAAACAATAGTTCTACTGTAACATTTCTTATTTTGAAGGATTCTAAAATATATTGCAAACATAATCCAGTATAATGTAAAGTGAAGACCTCAATCATCATGAAGACAGACAAAGTTTAAAACAGAAAAAAAGATACAGCATACAAATGAAATTTCAGTGGCAGTTAAAAAGGAGAACAAAGATAACTAAGCTGCTATGTCCAAAACACTCAATTTGTCAATGCTGTTCCTTGCAAGATGGTCAATGTGTTTTAGTCACAAGCAGTGTAACTGATTGGCCCAAGGGGACTAGAAAGATGGTTTGTTTCTGGTTGTCAGCATATTTTTATTATGACAAGGTTTTTTTTACCAGCTATAATCAACTCAAGCAGCAACAGTTTCTCTGCTTCACAGCTCCAGCAGCATGGTATTGCTGTCTCCTTTCTCATCATGTTGCCATGGCTGTCAATGATTCAGTAGAACTCCAGAATCAGAACTGTCACAGAAACAGAAATATCAAATCATATTGTCAAACTGCCAGAGATTTCACTGCAATCATATTTTCTTGTTAAAGCCAGTCTGGTTTTAAATGTCCTAATCAATGGAATACTTTCTACTTCCCATAAGGAAGCTACAGAAAAATGTTAGAGACATTCCCCATATACACTTTTTTATAGTACAGTCCTCTTTTACTACCTCAGAGGGAGGTGTACTAATTTCTGAATCTCCAGCTGGTCTTATAACCTGCTAATTTTGTAGAGTTGCTGTGAGTTAACCTACAGCTAAGAACCACACAGTTACTCACTCATTTTCCCCCATACCCCAGCAGGCTGGATGAGAGAAAAGGAGGACCAGAACAAGAAAACTCGTAGGCTGAGATACAGATACTTTACTAACCAAAGGAAAGACAATTAAAAAAACAAACTAATTTAAAAACAAACAAACAAACAAACAAAAACAACAACAACAAAAAACGAAACCAACCAAAAAACCCAAAACATGAAAACAAAAGCAAAGCACTTAACACTTCCCAGCCAGTCATTAAACAAGGGCTACCTTCCTCCACCTCCCATCAAAGAAAAAACCCAAAAGCCTCCACAGCTTTTTATTGCTGAGCATGATGCTATATAGCATAGGATGTCCCTTTGTGATCTCAAATCAGCTTTCCTGCTTATGTCCTCTGCCAGCTTCCCACACACCCCAGAATACTCACTGGGGAGAGAGCTGGAAAGGAGAAAGGACTTCATACTAGGGAAGCGCTGTTCAGCAATAGCTAAAATGTATTATAAATGTTGGTTTACTCACAAATGCAAAGTGTGGCATCATACTGGCTTCTGGGAAATAAATTGACTCCATCCGTGCCAGACCCAGTACAAGAGGTCATCCAAACACATAGTCCTTCATGCTACCTTGGGCTAGAGAATAAATGGTAGAAATTTTGTAGCTTGATAATTACCAAGTGCAGTCTTGTTCAGTCAGATTTCAGGTGCACTGGTCAGACACTTTAGCAATTGTGGGAAAAAACAAGGAACTTGCTGTATCTATGTCTGTTCTAGGTGTTTATTGCTCCGTGGAACTCCCAGGAAATGCTGGGACCACCACAGTGCAGAGGAGAGTGTAATCTCTATACAGCTGTGTGGCAAAAAATCTATTAAGTCCTGTCTCACGGGAGAGTTTTCTAACAGCTTTAGTACTGCTTTAAACCACAACAGTAGCACAAAGAATGTTTAGTACAGCTACTAATAATGAAATCTCCAAAGAATTTCAACTTTTCTGCATTTTTGAAAGAAAATCTTTAGGTTTCAAGAAGATCTTTTATCAGTATTTGCAGATGACTGTAGTCATACTATGAGAACACTAAAAAGCCTTAGCCATGACACCATAAGCAAATAAAATGGGTACTACAATCAGTAGTTCAATGTGTAGGGCACAACCATTTCAACTTTATAAGCCTGTACATGACAAGTATCTTTAAATCTGTTCAGCAGTTGACAGGAGACAGTATTCCAGTTTAGTACCAATTCAGTGTTTTTACAAGTTTCATTTATAGGGTACCCTAGCCATTGAGTTCTGTACAAACTGAAGTTTATGTACTGAAGCAAACATCTGGGATAACTCCAGGGTATAGGTGTTAAGAATGCATAGTTATGTCCTAAAAATAGATAAATAAAGATCTGTGTGTCTGTCTGCGGTTGAGATATCTTGGGAAGGATAGTGTGACTTAATTTGCTTATTGTTAAAGAATTGGGGAGTCAAAAGTATTATCAAGATGTTACTCAATGTTTAGCATTCAATTCCATACAGAGTTAGGTCAGTTGTGATATTCATCACCACAGTGCTTATCTTCTGTGCTCCTGAAACAAAACACAGATTCTAAACCAAATATATAATTTTTCGGTATTGAATGGAAAATGGTAAAGCAGTAATCACATAATTAAGTGCCTAAGCTAGACTTCTTATACATTGTCAACTGCAAGGGAAAGGCTTCTTTGAAACATGGTAAAAAGAAGACTAGATAATTTTGGAACTTCTAATCATGTTTTCACTCTATGTGAAAGAGTGAGCTTTTTGCATTGGCCGTCTGATTTACAGTAACTAACTTAAATTCCTCACGTAGGTGATGTAAACACTCTCACCTAATCAGTCCAGACCAGGATTCACAACGGGACTAGGCTACAATAACTAATGGTATGTCTATAAAAGGCTGTAGTTTAAATACTGCTGCTCTTGAGATACAGTACCCAGAATTTTGAGTGCATCTCTGTTGAACGAGGAGACTTTGTTCACACCCTCAGCTGAAGGTAAGAGCCAAATGTATCTTTTTAAAAACTGGGCAAGTTTTTTGAAGCAACAGCCTGGCTATTAAAACAGTTACTCACAACACAATAAAGTTCAGTTTAGAGCAATTGTCAACATGAGAGAAAGTTACATGTCTGTCAGAGAAGTGCCCTAATCAACTGTCTGTTGCCTGTTATGGGGTATTTTTCTTGGTGAAGTGTGGGCCTGATATTTCTGAGTCAGAGATTAGAGCCTGCTAACAGCTGCTCACTTTTCCCAAGGGAAAAAATATCTCAAGAAAGCTTCTTCCCAAAACAATCTTGGCAAACAACTATCCTTTTCTCAAAACAGTCTTTCTCCAGGTGGTGTTTTGTCTTTCTAGTTCTGTTTCTCTAGTTTAACCAATGGTATTAGAGAGGTTTCATTACTATTCACCAATCATGTTAAGCCTGTATCAGAATGCCTTATAAAAGGTAGTAAGAATTAGACAATAAAGCTTCTCTATGCTCTTTGCCTTCTGAAATATTTGAAGTCTCATCTTTTTTCATGTCCTACAATGACAGTGAAGCAAAGTATTTTGCAAAAAGTATTAAAGGGATTTATAGGCATGTTTTTCCTACTTAAAATAACTAGGAAAGAAAAAGTATCTATGTGTATCAATTGTGTCTGTGACATCAGCATCATACTGGATCTAGCTTCACATAAATACCATGAATAGTATCCTAAAGACTCTGTGGATTCTCCTTTTGCATGTCTTTCACTGTGGACAGCATTCCACGTGAGTGTTTTAGAAATGATTCCACATTCCAGCTCTGTCATTCCTTTGCCCACGGTTGTAACAGCAGAACCAAATCCAGCTCTTAGGCTTTGTGATATGCGGATTAACGCATTTTGCCATTGCCCTTTTCTAGAGTGCCAATGAATAGTTTTGCCAACTCATACCAGTCAAAGCTGAGACACAGTCCTTTCAGCTGGAAGTGACAACCCTCAGACAACAGAGTCTGCACCTGCTCTGATTCTTAACTTAAAGGATGGCTCTGTCTCAGTACAGTTTTTTTAATAGGGTTGCTTTAGAGAGCTGTAGCTTCAATGAAGTCATTGTTTCTGTCATTAACTGCTTGAATAATTCATTACTTAAGAGAAAACATCCCTCTTTGCTCTCTGTTTATTCCATTGTTTGTACGTTTCAAAATAAATAAGTCAATGAGTAATACAGAGACTATTTTGAAAAAGAATTTGCTTACCCAAGAAAAAAAATGCTCGGCACAAGTAGGAAAAAAAATTATCTTTTTCTTATTTTAAGTACAACCTTAAGTATGTGTCTCAAAGAAACTGCTTTGATTACAAATAAATGTAATGACCAATAAAAATCAGCGGATTATTTGATGCATAATTATAATCACAATTGTTTTGTGATTAATTTATTAATAACAATGTTCTGATTTCCTTATAAAAGAAACAACAGAAATCTTTTAAACTTGGGAAACTGAAGATACAGATTAGTATCAGGACTAGATAAAGATAAAGATCATAAAGATAAGCTGTGTTCCAACTTACACCAGTAAACAGCCAAGAGGTAATAGAGGACATAACTCAGCGCAGCATGGGCTTTGAGTGCTTCCTGTGAGTTATGAATCATGCACTATGGGAATTGTTCTATATCACCAAATTTGTATGGGATATTTCCTAAGTCCATCCTTAAATTATGCCAACATACTAGTCTGAAGTGACACTTCCTGCTTCGTGTACTTTGATTCCTTTTTGGTTTTAATCATTTTAAGTAAGAGATTTAAATGATAGGAAGTCAAATAGCTCAGTAATGCATCTGAAATTATGGGTAATAGGATAATTGGCAAGACCAACCTGCTGATAAGGCATAAGATAGGATATCTTACTTTATATGGTAATAAAATGTACAGACAGCCCTGAATTCTTTTAAAGATTGAGCAGTTCTATAACATAATCTGTTAGTGCAGCTTCTTAAATAATTCTAGAATCTTGTTAGCAATGGTTTGTGTAGCCTAAAATGATACAAAAGCTTCTTTTACGTGCATCTACAAGAACAGGAAAAATGTGAAGTGACAAAAGTTAAAATATTACTTCTCTGAATAAACCCAATGAAGAATAAATACATAGCACATAATGTATTATGGCAGAGTACCCACTCTCCTGGGAAATTACCGGCCACCATCAGTTTTCTGCGCCCGTTCTTTTGTGCTGCGCAGCACTACAGCATAGCTGTGACAGGTACAACAATGACCCTGCCACACCTCACCCCCAGTTGTGGGAATGAGAAGGGCAGGACCTCTTGGACAACAGAAAGGGCTCCCAGTCAATGAGTGGCACGGAAATTTCTGGACCACGATCATGCATGATCATGTATGATCTTGTATGACCCAACCCACCAGGTTATAAATGGGGCCCCTGACAGAAACCATGTGTGATATTCCTTGAAGCAGTCTGTCAGTGATGTGAAACCTCCCCTGTGGACTTGGATGGCATCCAAGGAGACTCCCAGGACTGAGTGCCCACCCCTCACTCTCAGGTAAGTGATTATTTTTCTGCTGGATATCCTTGAACAATCCTAGGACCCTTTGGGTGAAGCAAATTAATTTTCTGGCTAATGCTAAGTGAGAGGCCCCCTCAGTGACTGTGCATGAGCATGTGTACATTTTGGGTCATCATTCCCATCCATGTAATAATGGTATCCCTGACAGGTAAGAGTGCGCCTGGAACCTGTTAAATGCTATTGGAGTGTCATTGTGGCTATTCCCATCATTTGTTGGCTTTGGCCATTGATTTTGGTTGAGAATTAAATTTTGCCTTTGTTATTTGATTGAAGTTGTTTTCATGTGCCTCCATGGCATATGAGCAACAGCACAAAAATCAGTTGCACCAGTATGGCCCAACTTCAGCATGGTGGTATGCAAGAAGATGCAAAGCCCGTAAAGGCTATCTGTACACCTGTAAGAGGCTGATCTGCTGTTCTGAGGCTAAAAGGGCTGATGATAAAATAGATGAATCAAAGAGTAAGATTCTGATTCTTGCTGAAGTCATTAGGATTTTTAAAATTTATTTTGTGGGGACTCAGATTTAATTAAATGAGTTTGCAAATAGATGTGTGTATAAATAAATGCAAATATATTCACACAAGAGAACATGTAAGTATCTCTATGCAAGGTAGTAAAGAGGATATTGTTAATACTAATATATTAGCAGTCCTTGGGCAATGAAAACTAAGTAACTGTGGGAATGAGTTGAGAGAATTGGGGTCCAACACATTTTTGGAAAATTCATTTTAATGGTGTTCTCATATTACTAATGCAAGTAAAAGTGCCAAACAGAGTTTTAAATAGACTTTCTGCATAAATTATGCTTGTTTGATATTCATAAAAATCTTTTTCTCTTCATAGATAAGCAGGAGTATCTCTTTTAGAGGTCCCTGGAGCATAAAACTACTGAAAGTGCAGGCAAAGTGAGCCAAAAATTGGTGAAAAATGTTTTCAAAAAGAGACTTGGTTTAAGACACTGGAAACTTGCATATTTCATATTATTAATTACACATAACATAGATATTTTCATTTTACAGTTTACAAATGTTTTACATTTTACATTTTTCAGTTTACACCAAACTATACAGCCTTTGCTGTGTTTTAAAGTCACATTTTCGAAGGGGCCAAAGTATTTCAGGCTCAAGGGGATAGATTATCTAATTTCCTATATGCATTTACACTATCCAACACATTGTAGTAGACTGTAATTTCATTTAGAATTTGGAAAATCTGCATTATTCATACATATTACAGAGGAAATAATAAGTGCATTAAGATTTTAAAAGAAACTCTTGTAGCACTATTGACAGGAGAAAACAAGGAGAAAAATTACTCCAATAAATATTTATAGAAGGGCAGCTAAGTATGTGTGCATTTTAAAATGTATGTACAAGTAAGCTATCCTTCTAAAAATATTATTCTTACCTATGATGTTACAAATGTCTAATTTTTTTAAAAATACTAGCTTTTTCTAAAAATTTTAATGATTTTTTTCCTGGTTAGAGTGTATTGCAAAATATATAATTGTTTCCCAAAAAGAAACTTCTACTGGCATGTCTCAAATTTTAAATACCTCAGTACACAAACCATTTCATTTTGCAAGTCTATTCTTCTTGCTTTGTATAGTGGCCTCTCACAGCTGGGCCCCTGAGATCTATTGCAATTGAAATGAAAGATTAGTCAGAATAATAACATGCTAACACAGTGATGCTAGCAATGCTGCAAGATCTGTAGTTAAACTTATAATTATGGTAACTGTTATTCAGAAAATCTGCAAATCCTGAGATCATCCTTACTGGCAGTCCCTTTCTACTAGTGCTCTTAAAAAACTACCATAGCGAGACACACTGTCACTGCTGCTGGAGGATTCTGCCCTGGCAATATGTAATCTCATTTTTAACATGCTATTCCTGCTTTTCTCAGATCACTCGCCAAACCATGGAAGTACCGCATTAAAAATAGAATACTGTGCATGGAAGAGAAGAGACATGAGGCACCAGAAAGAGAAAATAAAGAACCAGAATAGGACTAGGATGCTTTGGCTGTCTACTAGACTTTAGTAGACTCAGCCCCTTTCTTCTTTTATTACAACTTTCTTGAAAAAGCTGGAAAGGGTTTCCTACACCTTCCATGAGCATCTCTCTTGGTCTCTTTTAGGACTTCTCTACTTCTTTATGTCTACTCTAGTATGGATTTCTTTCATGTAGGAACTATTTGATATGGGCTTTGGATCATGCCTGAACACTCTGATGTTGCTGTTTAAACCATATCCCGAGCTCTGCAGTGCAACAACAGCTAACATTCAGCAGCACTGCTACTAGGACACATCAGTAGTGATATTTTTAAGGTTTCATACAAGGAATAGCTTGTATAAGGTATGTGATCAATGAAACAGAACCTAGTACCATTTTCAATTGTCAGAAACTTGTTCCTGATTCAGGGTCTTGGTACACGTCCAGGCTTGGCTTAACCTGACTAGGTTTTGCTGAGGTAAAACCTGCTTTCTCTGGACCATGCAAGTATTGGGTATCCTGTTTATCCTCAGCTCAGATAAAAACAACCTAGGTTATTGCTGTATGACAAACAATATCTCATTCTGTACCAATGGCTACAGTGACCAAGGAGAAGTCTAATAATAGCTTGTGAGTGAACGTGGCCAAACTTCAGCAGGGAATTAATGAGGAAATAAAACAAACACAAAAAAAGAAGGAAGCAGATTGTTAAGATTATGACTAAAAGGAATCCTGTGGACGCAAGACTGAGGAAGATGATGTCGGGGGGGACTTCTGGAGCCAGCTGAGAGGGAGCCAGGACAGGCTTTGGCAGAAACCATCTCAGAGACGCCATCCCACCCTGCAGCATTGGCCAGGCCCCATTGTTGCCTCTTCTGAACATGTGAGTGCTACAAAGCACCATTAAAATTACCTTTGTTTCTGTCATTAGTGGCACTAGTGTCCTAAGAGTGACTGATAGAACAGAAAGGTGGATGCAAGCATTTCAGATGGGCCTTCATGAACTCAGCAAAAGCATAGTGTGCCAGCGAGGGGCCCAGCTTTTCTTTCCCCAAGTGCTGGATTTCCCTTTTGACACCTGGCAGTCTTTTTTTGACATTTTTTGACACAGAAGGAGAGGAGACCCTCATGTAAATGGCAGAACCCCACTATAGTGTTGGGACTAAAATGTTGTGCATCAGAGAGAAAAAGTGTCAGAATTGCTTTCAAAAGCTGCTGACTCTCTGCACAGACTATTATGCTAAAACTCTTGCTGCTTATTTTCTACTTAATTTCTTCATGAATAAGGAATACTCTGTACACATTCCCAGGAGTATTTTAGAGAAAGTCAGATTGAAAATATTTAATGCAGTGGATTTCTAGGAGTGCCTCATCAGAAAGAGCAATACTAATTTTATATTAAAAATTAATTTACTTCTGTTTAACTTAAAACTCAGGATAAATACAGCCTCAGATTTTTCTCTTGAGGCACAACAGAAGTTAAATCGTTACTGAACAAATTTGATATGATGGATCATTCCAATCTATTGCCTTTCCCTTATGGTAGTCCAAAGTTTGAGTTATTATTAAATGATCATGTGTTTTTCAAAGATCATCTCATTCTTTCTTTCTCTACAACCAAGCATTATTTTTATGAGGCCCGAGATGAAAACAGCACCTGAAGAAAAATGAAAGGATTATTATAATTGCAGAAAACAGTGGACTTTTTTGGTTTTTCCTTTTGCTCATTAGATAGTGACATAAGACAAGAGTAACAGGGAGGGGAACCATTTTTGGTTCAAATGTAGTGATCTTCAGTTGTCTAGACGTGAAAGTCTGATGCTATTTCAGCTAAGCTAGTTTATCCCTCTACACTTGCAGAACCTGTTCTTCAGAGCTGCTATTATTCTATAGGTCCAGTGTAGATGGATATGTCAGTTGAAATATTGATATTTGAAAGATCAAGAATCATGTCAGAGTAATTAGCTCCAAATTTGATGTTCATTCAGTGAAGTAAAAGTGATACTGGTGTTACTTAATTCCACTTGAAATTGCTGGTGCAGCATTTGAGATCCTAAAAGAAAGTGTTTATAACCAACTTAAGAGAACAAAATAATCATAACAGTATAAAAAGTTAACATGGACACCTACACCTCATCTTATTCAGCCAATAATGTTTGCCAGTATCAAAGTTATGTAGTCTTTAAAAAGCCAAAAACACAATTTACATCTCCCGCCTTTACAAATTGAAAACCATACAACAGCTTGTAGTATTGAATCACAATCAGCTGCATAAACTGATTTAATTATTCCCTACAGACCTAAGTATTGTATATACTTTAATATTTGTATTGGCTTTAGAAGAAGTACTTAATTCTCTTCCAGTTGATGCTATCCCATTGTTTTAAGTGTCTAAAGTGCTGTATTCCCAATGTACACCAAGTCATTACTTTTAAAAATTACATTTAAATCTAAATTCTAAATCCAAATTCTAAATCCTTTTTGAGGTAGTAAGATGCAACTACCTCCTGTGAAAAGTGGCTTGTGATATATAAAAGCAAAACTATTCACACAAATATGGTGATCTAAGCTCATAAAATGCCTTCATTCACAACAACATTTAATTTTCAATTTTCATTAATGCATACTTTCTGTTTCAATTTTCACAGTTTTTCATAATCACTTTCCCCTATTGAAGATCTGATTAAATTCCAAAATTGAAATTTCTAGTTACATCCTGGTGTTAATTAATGTTCAGTAGGTGCTGATATCAAATTCAGAGGTAAAAAACAAATTATTCTTGATTCTATATTATTGTCAAACAGCTTTCACATATCCAAGCTCCAATCCCAAGAATGCACTCTGTATTTTCTTGAAATTAATCTTCAACAGCATCATGCATGGGGAAATCCATGACTTTACATGCTGGTCCCATGACATGGGACCAAATTTAAGCCCCTCACAAGGCTCTCCCCATCCTGCTCACAGCCCAACCCCCTATTTCAGCCCCATGGGGCTGAACTCACCTGCAGACCCACATCCTGACCTTTTCAACTCATGCCTAGAAAAGTGCAATATCATCAAAGTTAGACTTGAAACTTCCTTCCCTCTTTCTCTCCCTGCGCTGGACCTGCAGAACCACAAGACTTGTGTACTCTGCAACATCATTAGATTCCCACCTGTACTTCAGACTTGAGTTTGGGGACAGAAAACTATTATCCTTGAAATTCCTTGGGATAGTCCTTAGTCAAACACATAATTGCCTCACCACTGCAAAAACTGCAACAGCTGTTGCAAGGGTAAAAATAACAAGTGCAGTGCAATTTGATTGGCATGTGCTACAGCCAAGTTGAGTAGGAAGGCTGGTACATATGGAACAGAGTCTGAAAATACATTTTACTGAATACCCTTCAGTACCCTACAGCCAGAATAACCTCACAGATTGTTCAGCATGGCCTCCTTAAAGCTTCCTCCTTTCCACATCTTGCCACATCAATGTTATTATATTCCCTGATGTATCCCAGCTTTCACTCTCAGAAATGCTCACCTTACTCCTGATCAGTAACCTCAACACTACTCCTATCAGTGACAGGTCTCTTCCCTGGTCCTTGCTCGGTCCTCTCAGTTACTTCAAATTTTCTTCTCTACAATATTGATGACTCCCTTAGAGAACCTAGACCTTTCTCTCCAAAATTCTTACCCCATATGTTCTGATGTACCATGTATGTTCCTCAAAAACTGTGCCTTCTCAGGTTTCTCCTCTTAGCATGTCCCTATAAAATACTTTAAAACTTTTCTAAAATATTCTCACTCTTTCACATTACCTCAAATTTCCTCCCCTCAAAAAAAGTTCATTTCATTACAAATACCTCAGATTTCCACTCCAAAATGTTACCTTTGTTCTCTCTAATTCTCATCACCTTTTTCCTCGACAAGTTAGTTTTATTCCAAGTTTCCCCAGCTTTTTTTTCTCAGTCAGCTCATTTCCTCTCTAATTTACCTCATCTTCCCCCTGAAATGTGACCTATGGGATCTCTAATATACCTCAGTTTTTCCCTTAAAAATGCTAATTTTGTCACCTACAAATTACTTCTGCTTTTCTCCTCAAAGCATCACCTCTTTCCCCTCTGAATCACTTCACAGAATTTTCTGCTGAAAAGCTGAAAATCTGTGCTTTCCTCTGAGAAAAGGGAGAATGGAAACCCCTCTCAGCGCCAAAAGTGGCCCATAAAGCCATTCCCCTCCCTCCAGATGACACAATTTCTTGGCGCTGCAGGTTGTCTCCTCCCATTCATCCTCCCAGGCCCCTGCCTATCCCCGCTAGCTGCCAGTTCTTCTCTGCAGTGCTGACCCTGAACATCCTAAACACAACAAGGACTCCCCTGGAACCTTTCAGCTCCCCCAGACCACACTGCAACATAAGTAAAAAATCTCTTCCTCTATCCTGGAAAACTACTTACAGGTATCTCAGATGCCTTCTCAGGGCAGTCAAGTGGAACCCCATTTTGCAAGCACCTGAGGTGCAGGTACCAGGTGCCACAAAGCATGATTTCTTGAGCAAGTCTGTTGATCATCCATACCACCCTTGGAGCTGAAGTCTGAACATACTATTTTGGACCCTGTGAATGAAAAACATATGATCCCTGTGGTGCACATACTGAGGAAACCATTACTCTTTTGCAGTTGCTTTTTTAGACACCCATCTTAGGAATAACCCCTCTTCTCTGCCATTCCCGTGCAAATGTAGGAAAAAAATGTAGAAAAGGAAATTAAACTGTCCAGACAGTAGTTATGGTTATTACCATTCTTTCCATAGACTCATAGAATGGTTTGGGTTGGAAGGGACCTCAAGTATCATCTAGTTCCAACCCCCCTGACATGGCCAGGGCTACCTTCCGCTAGACCAGGTTGCTCAAATTTCCAAACCAGCTTTGAATACTTTTCCTTCCTAAACCTTCCTGATTACATTGCTAAAGTTAGCAAGCATTTAATGACTATGAAAATTCAGAAAATGTGGAAAAAGAAGATTTATGCACCCTTTTTCCTTCTCTGTTTCTTACACCCACATCCTTTCTGTCTCTGAATTTGAATTTGTACCTTTCATTTCTTTGAAATTCCTGGATAGAAAGACCTGGCAAGTCTGATTACCACGTTGCCCTGGAGTAAGAAAGCTGAGCCCTATGACTTATCCAAAGTCCTGAAATAAAGTTATAAATTGTGAGATCATAAAATAAATATAAGAAATTGTTATTTAAGTTTCTCTGTTGGCTTGGAAGCCTGTTTAAGAAGCCTGCATTTTAACTTTCATTACAAGGGCCACATCAGTCAAGACAGATTCTCGGCTGTACAAGCAGCTGGGTGTGTGCAATGAGTCAGTTGTAGCATGACAGATGTCATTTTACTCTTTCCACAGAACAGGTTTTTTTCTTGTTGTTAATCTTAGTCTTGAGGAGACTCAAATTTCAGACAAAATGAATAATGGGCAAGTTACTCTGGCAGCAGTGTTTAGCAGGAGGGCCACCATGCAGGCTAAGGGAAATAGCAGAGAAACCTTTTTCCTCAAAATACATGTCGCTGCTGTGTTACATGCCAATGCTACCTGGGACAAACACATCTGATGTTATGCAAGAGGGCATTTGCTTTCTTGCTTAATTCTGGCATTTGCTTTCCTTTGGAGATGCTTGTTTAATGCTACTTCTGCAGCTAAGACAGGAGGTGAGGCCTCCAAGACCTGCTCTGTGAGCTCAGGGGAGACTGGTCTTGACACTACTGTTTTCTGTGCTCTCTCTGGAAAGTCTCTCACTAGGGTCTGGAGTGGTGATTGGCAAAGTGGCTGAACCCTGGGATCCCCACACAAGCTTACAGACAGACACTAGACTTTGGTGTGAGATAGCAACACACTAATTTCCTACTCCGGTATCTGTTTCCTCCCACTCTATCCCTCTGTGATAAATAACTGTCCATGGGACAGAGGGAAATGCAGTTATTCATTTATCAGTCTCCAAAGAATTACCTGTTTGCTGGCCACAACCTCCCACTTCGGGAACAACAAGTTCCTCCTGGGTACAGAAATATCTATACATCTACAGTATCAGTGTAATTCCTGAATTTATATAAATCTGATTTTTTTACAAGTTTCATGAGGTTTTCTTGTCTTTTTTTTTTTGTTTGTTTTTTTTGTTTGGGATTTTGTTTGTTTGGGTTTTTTTAATGTCTTTGATTTGTGAGCATGCGCTTTCCTTTTCGGCTTTCTACTCCCCTGTGAAACAGAGATCCTCTGAAGTAAACATAAGGCTTAGTTTGTTTTAAAATGCAGCATTGACTCTTTCCAATTGGGCATACAAACCTAACTAATTCCATTTTATTCTTAGCTCTCCATATCCTACTGCGATTGTTTAACACTACTTACATCTAAAAATCCAATATTTTAAAAGCAATTTAATCTTCTCACAATCAAACTTCCACATCATTCAGTCTACTTCCAACATTAAGAAAATAAAATTGCTAGTAGACATGCATGTGTTAAGAGGATCTACACTGTGCTATATAGAAAGAAAACAGGAGGTCAGATCTACTTTTCTTTTTAATGACAGAATTTCAGTGTTTTCTGAGGCCTTGAACCAGCTGCTGCCTATGCCACTGAGAATCCAAATCATCAGTTGTTAGATTCCCTTTTGCAGTCAAACAAAGCCATAAGATAGTAAAAACTTTAACATTTGGTTTTCCATTGACCATAAGAGAAGATATATGTCAATCAGAAACTAACCAGATTTCTCTTGAACACAGGGCACATTTGGCTTTTGGAGGGAATGATACTCTGAACAATCACAAAAGCAGGGATTTTAAAAATATATTTCGACCTAGGTTTGGGAGGTACTTGAGTTTTGGAGGAGTATGATGCTCTGAAAGAGAGTGCACTAAATGTGTTCTTTTGCAACCACTGTGTTACGCACAGTCCCATTTTCTTTCAAATAAACTTTTTTGGCTTCATCAAATGCAAAAATAGTGTAGAATGGACAAGAAAAGGGAGGGAAAGGGGAAGGGAGGCAAAGCAAGGAGATAATGGAGGGGGGGAGAGGAGAGAGGAAGGAAGTGGAGGGGAGAGTGAAGTCGGCTAGAAGAATAGTAAAGTATTAAGAGACAAAAGCAATTTCACAGTATTTTATTATTTGTAAGTGGCTGAAACATCAGGACTTGCAAGACTAACAGGTCTTTCTAATAGGCTATAATCTTTAGCAGAGCTGGGAAGGCTTTAGAAGAGCTGCTTGTGAGCAAGTTTGCAATTTATACATCTTTTCTCTGAGCTAATGGGCTGTTTTAGTGTAAACATTAACCTAAATAGTAGTTATGAAACGTATCTTGCTCATTAAAAATATGGAAGTTCAAACTGGAATTTATATTCTTTCTCTAGTGGTGCTGTTGCGACATACTGATTTTCTTGTTTGCAGTTTTCACTCACAAAAATGAAATCAGATGGAAGCCTTATAAATGAGTTTGGAATTTAGATGCATTTTTTACACCTAAAAGGTTAATTTGTTACATAAACTTGCCATGTAAGCATTGATTTCATTTGCAGCAATGCCATTGATTTAATAGGTTTAAAATCAAAGATTCGCTGTTTTCTTTGAGTTCGAACTTTCATCACACCATAATACAATTGCTTTTTCAGTTTATCAGATTTCTCTAATTAGTATTTTCTTTTGCAGTTTCTAGTCTTGTTGCATGGTCTAAGGCTAATTTTGGTGTATTTTTATCTCTTGTTTTGCTGAAACATTTTTATGTCTTCTCGTATTGTGTTTAAATATTATGTTTTCATATTGTGAATAAAAGAAAGTGGCTAGTACTGTAAGTTCCAAATTAATTTCTTTATATAACCAGAGTGACAAAGAAAGAAATAATTTTCAGAAGAAGATAGGATCAATATCTTTGAAGTTGTGGCACTTTTTATTTCATGCCATATGCATTAACTCTTGCATATATTTTTGCTGCAACTTAAAGATAGACAGTTTCAGTAACCATTTATAAGTGCTTTACCGTTTTCATACCTTTAATTGTTTAGACTTTCTAAGCTAAAGGGGTCCCTTTGAGGTTCCCTTTATTGAGATAATTTTAATTAAATGTCTTAACTTTTCATGACTTGCATTTTTAAATATGCATCATTGTAAAAAATCTGAATGCCCAACCTCAAATAGAACTCAAAACATAACTGCCTTTTTCAGGCGGATATCTGGATAGCTTCAAAATGCACTTTTGGTGTGTCAGGATGAAAGACTATTTATAACAGTGCAGATTCCTCAATACAGAATTTGTAAAGAATCTAGTTAAACCATTCAGCTTTGAATTTTCTTTAATTAGTTGCCTCTTCTGCTAAGGAGAAGTAGAAATTTCTATCTGGTCTCAATTTCTGAGGTAAGGAATATAAATGCATTTTGTAGGTATACAGTTTTGTGGTTTATCTGTTGTGATTGACTGTTCGGTGGTTGCTGGTTAATTACATATCATTAATAAATCAATACATGACTTTGATTCTCATTTGCTTTAAACCACATGAACAGCATTTTCTCTCTGGTGTCTCAGGATCCACAAGTGTTGCCTGTTCTATTTAGTAGGTTTTAATAGACGCATTGTGCCTGAATTTGTCATGTATTTTTTAAACTTCATAGTTACTGTCTGCTTCCACTATTTCCTGTGCAAATAGTTGCTAATCCAAAGTTACTCACTGCTTTAAGAAAACTTTTAACGGGTTTTAAAACAATTTCTTAGTAGTTTTATTGAGATTTGGTCATAGTTCTGCTCTTTCTTTTTCCATTGCGCTCATGGCTTCATCAGCCTCCATCTCCCCTCAGCCTTCTCATTCACAGATCCAAAAGTATGAACCTTTTCAGAGTCCCCCTGTAGGGAAACTGCCTTTATCCTTGTTTTAATTGCCCTTCTGTACCTTCTCCAGCCCCACTCACTGTGTTTCATTAAACACATGCTGAAAATAAAGGTGAAAATAAATTAAAATATTCAGTTGAAAGGTATGCTGCAATTTATGAAGTAAATGAACAGACATGGAAAATATATTTGATTTGTCTGTGGAAGCCCTTGCTCTCTTGCTAGAGTTTAAAAACACTTAGTAAATACGTAGGAGAAAATTGCAGGATTTCAGGGGAAAGAAAGGCCATAACAGCTAGCTGTGAATATAAACTGAGAAGCATGAAGAATGATAAAAGTCCCTAGTGTGATTTTTAGTTAGTGTTCATAGTTGATTTGATAGCTCACCTTTATCTTTTACATTTTTCATCAATATGGTGTTTATCTTAGACAAGATAAATAGAAAAGTGAATTTCTATTTCAAAAGTTTGAGTTAAGCAAAATTTCAGAAAAACAAGCTAACAACAGGTATCTTTGGGGATCGTGATTTTTAATTCAGGTTTATAGCACATGTCCTGTACTCCAGCTTATTTTTCTACCATCTTGAAGGTGCGAGTCTGTGTATGAATGAATTGCCTAATTAAAAAAAAAAAAAAAAATTCAAGCAAAGAGTAGGTTTGGAGTGGTGAGTAGCCACTAAAATCAATCTCTCATATGATATAAAGGAAGAAGAAAAATATTTCAGCTTCAAAAACCATGAAAAAAAGTGTAAAAAAACCTTCTTTAATTAAGAAATCTGTATTGAAAGGAGCATTTTTGCTTAATGCAAAGTTTATCCAGCCTGAGAAGAGTAATCTAAATCACTGGAAGGTGTTTATTCCCATCTTTGTTGTTTGCTGTAGTGTGGTAGTACTGGGTGAGCAACAGTGTCAAAATCAGGGATGAAAACAGATGCATTTCCTTTATCAGTGAACAACAAAGACAACAAACAAGAATAATCAGCCCTGCTTTGGACTGGACTCCGACTGAGAGAATTTTGAGATGTTTACTGCTAAGAGTTGCTTCCAGAGATTGCCTTTGTAGTAGACACTGCAATTACTTGATTACTGAGCAGTAATTTCAAACACAGCTCTCCAGACAGGACTTCTTTTATTTGGATTGCCTATGGCACATGTAACATGAACTACTCTCTTTTGTTGTAAGGTGAATAATAGGATTCCTAGGTGTTTTGTGCACTCTTAATACTCAGAGACGTAATATTAAGAGTCATAGGCAGTGGTTTGTCTGTAGCTTTCAATTCCATGTCTATTTGTGGTTTGAAAAATCTGTTTTTTCTTGTCTTCTCTTTGGCTTGTTTATTTATTCATTTAATGAAATGAATAACGTTATCTTAGGTGTTTAGGAAAACTTAAAGATAAGAGGGGTATATTCTAAAGGTATATGCTAAAAGTTACTGTGGCACTGAACTGAGTAGATGAAGGAAGATTATTTCCGTAGCAATTTATAGTAAGACCTTGCCATCTCCATTTTGGCAGGTTGTCAGAAGCAGTTAGATGACACTACAAACCCCAACTCAATTACAAAAGGAAGGATGTAAAAAAGTAATTCTCCATCCTTGGTCAGTGCTGCTGACTTTCTTCCATGTCACAACCAACCAGTAGGGAGCATGACGTTCCTTATAAATTACTGTCAGGCTGAACAAAGACCCCAGTCCTGTGTTAGGGAGTTCTTACATTTTATTGTACCATTGTCTTAACTCCAGTAGCCAGCACCTATTTAATTTCAAATGTTCTGGCTAACAAGTCCTTAATTATCACAACAGACTTCAACAAGCCTCAAATCCTCACAACAAACCTCAACAATGTGTAGGGTAGAATATTATAGGTGCTATTTTCCCAGATAAAGCAAGGGAGGAGGGAAATAGAGGTGGAAAAGGGAGAAAGGGAAGAAAGATCTTTACCAATCTTTATATCTTGCATTAGTCTTACCTCAAGGATGCTCCAGGACTGGGGTAGCAACACAAAGACAGAGAGGAAAAAGAGAGCAGATGGGACTAATCCACCAACTTTTATGGTTAACCTGTTAAAGTACTTTTTTCGAAACATTACATTCATTCATGTATAGCCAGCCCTTTAGAGCCCTTCAGGATGTGAGTCAGGTAAGTACAGGGGGGATGATTAAGCATGAGTCTCAAGGTGGGAAAGGAAGTTGGCTCAGAACAGCACTGCCCCACCTCTGCAGGACCATCTCTTCCAATCACAACTTTCCTGTCAAAATACTCAGAAAGTCTGAGACAAAACACACTTATCCTTGATGCTCCACAAGTACTCTTTCTTTCACTCTTACCAGAAAAGTGTCTCAGCCTGTCTCCTACTCATCATCTTAACATTGCCAGTCTGTGGCAGAAGTTGCTTCTCTTTTGTATTTGTTTCGGGTTGTGTCCCTAACCCTGAAACAAGTTTGTCATTTGGAAAATCTTTGAAGATATAATTCTGCTGTATCTGAGACAGAAAGAGCAGGTTCTTTTGGGCTTCAGAATAAAAGGTAGTCTGTAATATTATTTAAACTTGAGTTAAAGACCATGTTAAAAAAAAAAATCTAATAAATCAAATACTTTCAAGCCCACAGTGGTCAAATTACTGATTTATATATATATATATAAATATATATATATATGTAGTGGATTTGCTTAAGTAAGTCCAGGATTAATTAAATATTGGGATATATTTTACTGTTTGGGTCACACTGCTTGTCTAAATTTTATAAGGATTTGAGACCAATTACATACAGAATGCCTGACATCTGATAATGCCTTTAAAATTCCTGAGCTTATTTAGGTTTTACTGTTGGCAGCCTAACTTATAATGACTGCCAAAAGAAAATCTTAGGATCTTTTGAAATTGAGTAGCTGATCTGAGAAAGTTCAGGGTATTTTACCCTTAGAAAAGCTAACAAGGTTAAGAAGAAATAAAAGGAATAATATTGAATTATCTGGATTCCTTTCATTAAATTGACTGATTTTATGCTAATGACTTAAAAGCCATCTTTTCTTACATAATTTGCTCCAGTCCACCTAATTTAAACTTTAGTTAATATGACTGCAAAGTATGCAGTTATATTAACAGGGCTGTACTTGAAAATACTTTATCAATTCTGTTTCTTTTCTTCCCTCAAAGAGAAGTGTCATTTTACTAAGGTACATTTTCTATCATGTTAATTATTTGTTAATGTGAGAGACTGAGAAAAGTGGTTACTGACTCAAGCCAACCAAAGTGTTTGAGTGAGACGGGTCAGGGAAAGTTCTGTAAAAGTGGGATGGTGCCCCACACCCTACCCCCTTTGGAGCCATCTACTCCAGCTGCCAGTCACTGGCACACCAGAAGCAATGTCCCACTCCCTGTCCCTGGAGTGCCAGTCCAGCCCCAGTGTGGCTATCAGACTGCAAGCCCCACCTGGGGGCACGGCCAGAGGAGGTCAGTACAGAAAAAAACCTTGCACAAAGACACATATGGTTGCATCACTATTGTCTGCGGATTTTTGGCAGCTGACACCAAGCTAGTTCCAAGGGTGGAAGCTGTATCTTACTTTTTTCTGTCTCTCTCTCTTTTTTTTTTTTTTTTTTTCCTCTCTTTCTCTTCTTTTCCTGATTTCCTCTTCTTGATATCTAGGTAATTTAACATTTCATGGGTTACAGTTTGCTAAGTCAATGCTTTGTGAAATGCTTTATTTTGATGGAATTTTTGCTTTAATTTTTGCCAGGTTCCTGATCCTCTTAAGTTCACCAGTAGAAGTTTCTTGTTTAATTTCCTGAGTACATTGTTGGGTTTTTCTTGTGCACCTCTCTCAGGGTATAAAAAAAAGCCTAAGCCCCTTTAAATAAACTTGCCAAGTGAGGACCTGGGCTTTACAGTTGATTTTACATTTGCTTGGGTGTTCTCTACAGAGAAATGGATCGACAGCTTCAAAGATGTCTCTTTGTTGGTACATTTCTGTCATAAATATTCATATACACTTCCTGATTTGTTAAATGTCAATGGTTAGTATTCATTTCATCAAACTTACTTTTTATGAAGATACAACCTATGAAAATGTGTGTACTTCAGCTAAAATTATTTTGCACTTTTACAATGATTACAGTGATTTCTGTTGTGATGACATCTGCTTTATCAATTAAAGTGAATTAAATATGAATTAAAGCTTACAAAACCTTTGTAGAACAGCTAGTATTGTTAACTAACAAAAATATTGTTATACATATTTTCAAAGTGAGTACTCTGAAGGACAGACTTGGCTAGTGATTTGGCTAAGTTCAAACAGGGTATCAATATGGATGTCAAATTCTCACCCCAGCTAAATTAGTAGATCATAGTCCTTGAGTTCTCTTCAACAGTCTAAAATACAATTAGTTTCCAAAAAGTGACTCTATAAAAATAAGTGCCATATTTATGAATCATTGCTTGTATGAATATTCCTGCAAAAATTTTGCTGTATTAAGAGTTAATTTGAGGGCATTGCAAGTGGCATGTGCTAAGCTATCTCTAAAATGAAGCAAAATGACCCTTTCTTCACAATTAATGCTGTTAGCAATGCTTTTTGTAAAGAAGACCATCTAAATGGGACCATGTAATTCAGGTGCAGGCACTTATTGCTTGGCAGAGCTTTCAAGCTATTTTGCTAGGTCAACTGAAACATATACTAAATTCAACAGACAATAAAATATGATACCCAAAATCTTTTTAAATAAAAAAGAGCATATCCTCTTAAAGCTAAAGATTAACTGTTCTTGTTATTAAAGCAAATAGCCAATGTACCCTTCACAGGAGTTCATCTGTCAAACTCCTTAAAATCTAATTGTTCCTCTAGTCTTTACAAATTCAATCCCAATAGGCAGAAGTGTAACTGTACTAAGTGTTGGGTCTTTCTGAAGAGATGGGCTATTTTAATCTCTGTGAGACTTTCAAGGACACATCAGAAAGGAGGATGTTTACCAGTTGCTAAGTTTTTGTTGCAAATGCAGAGGAAAGATAGGCATTTTACTGTTAGCCCACGTATTTATTCATGCTGTGATATGTGGGTATTTAATGAATGTATATTGGTTTATACTGTCAATTGCATGTGTCTTCCTTTGTGGAAATATGAAATGCAAGGCCTGAAACTGTCCTCACATGGGGTAGAGTAATTTACCAGAAGAACATTCTTCCATGAACCTACAGTCTGGCTAAGTTGTAAGGGAGTCTTCGAAATCTCATTTTCAGAAAAATCCTTTTCATTATGAAAAATAAATGGACAAAATGGCACGTCCTTGAATCTATTAGCATTTAAAAATCTCTTTTAAAATCAAAATCCCTATTCCAGACAGAATTTTTTACCACAAAATATAATAAGGCTACAGACCCCATGAAATGGAGTACAGTTCCTCTGAGTAATTATCAATATTATGTCAGTATGTGAATCTGTAAGCTCATATCTGGAAAGTGATAATTAGTTCCTTATTATATATTTTCTTATCAGCGATTACCCATGCTTCCCTTTAATATTTTTTTCTTGTTTTAATTGGCAATAGAAATATGATAGCAAATAAATATTACTTTATTTGATTAAATACACTGAATGAATACAGTTCTTGAGTATATTTAGTCATGCTAAGAAACATCTCAATCCTTCTTATAAAGGATAGTGGTTTTGCTCATCATTCACATTTCATGTTTCCTGGCTCTCATCTGGCTATGTTTAAGCACTGTAAATACAGTGGCATTTTCAGCAAAAGATCAATTAAATCTTTTTATAATGTACTTATTAACAATTTAAAATTGGTGAAAACATTGTTCTGTGTATAAATGAAAAAAACTCTATAGTAATATGGATCAATCCTCAAGAACTCTGAAGACAAATCAAAGTGAAAATAACATTAAAAAAAAAAAAAAAAAAAAAAAAAAACACACACTTCAGAAAANAGCTATCCATCCTGCAATGAAGAATGATGCTATGATACTTCCTTCTGCACCTCTTGTGATTTAGGAATGGTACTCACTCCCCAAATTAATGTCCCCATCAAGACTCTCCAAACCGCACATTGCTGTCTCACTCCTCAGATTTCTCCTTCCCCTCCTCCCTGCAGTGGGCTGGAGAAGAGAAATGGAAGCACAAAAGGCAAAGATCATGGGTTGACATGAGAACAATTTACTTGAAACACCAATGAGATACGAAAAAGAGCAGCAACAGCAACAATACGAATGACAAAAGGTAGAAGAAAGATCAATTCAGACAAAGACCCATGACAACAGACAGTACTGGATGTCTCCCTTTGCTGTGTATCCTCTGCCAGACCAGAACCCCTTCTTTCCTGGAGAGAGTCTCTTTCCCCTTACCCCAGAAATTTTGTGAGGTAGTATAGAATAACCTCCAGGTCCTAGCCATGCCTCTTCCTTGCTACTGCAAAAATTCACCCTGTCCTGGCTGGAACCAGCACACCAACCATTGCCCTATGTCCCTATATTTATACACTTCCTACATAACGTTTTGATGGGCCTGGTTAAAGAACTGGGTTTAAGTAAAAAGATGAGTTGCAACATGGGAAGTTCCAATCAGAAATAAAGGAAAAGACTACCACTCTGGAGGTGGTCAAACACTCGAGCAGGGAGCTAGAGTGTTTTTGGAGTCTCCATGCATGTAGTTCCTGAGGACACTGCCCTGGGCAACTTGCCTTGGCTGTCCCTCCTTTGAGGAAGGGCTTGGACTGAAAGATCTCCAGAGGTCTGTTCCAACTTCACAGTTCTGTGCTTTTGTGATTCTGTTTACATATGCAGGTGTATTATTGATCTGTGTTTAGAGTGTCTGTGTCCTTGGGTCACTTTTTACTTTCAGAAAAAATACCCAGTCCAGCACCCTAGGCTGGGCAGTTCTTATTATGCTTAATTTGATGGGACTATGATCTAAAGATGAAGCTAACTGATATGAAAAAGGTCCATCTACTTTTACTGAAAGCTGAAGAAACTTATGACTACTGTCTTAAAAGACACATAGTTATAAATATGTGAAGTCATTCTTATGCCTTGAATTGTATGTGTTCTAATAATATAAAAGGAACAGGTGTGGAATTAGAGTAAAGCATGATAATGAAGTTTTCCTTATGTTAACAATAATTAATGTATTTGTACTTGTTATCAGTATGTACGTGGAACAAGATGAGTTTACATGATAGATAAAGCATTGTGCTTTGTTTTCAATAAAGAGCTGGCTTTGCTTGTTAATTAAAATGCAATGTCAACAATAATAGAGGTGTTTACAAAATCCAGATTTGATATTTAAACTGAAAGTATGGGCCCTATATATTGTGAATTACTTGCTAATCTAGAATTGAAAATAATAGACAAATACAAAATTAAACCAGGGGGAGAAAGAACAGCTACTTTAGCACTGAGGAGAAGATCTGGAAGTGGGGTAGGTTGGTGTGATGATTTTCTGATGTTTTAGCAGATCTCTGAGTAACTGCATAAAACTTTGGGTCTGTCCTAATAAACTCTTCTCCATCTTCTGATTTCAATTTTGCATTTTTATAGATTATTTGAGCAGAATCAAGAGCTAAGAATTCTCTTTGAGAAACACTGTCCTGATCATCTCTCTACTGGTAGCTGGAAAGGGCAGTTGAATTCAATAAGGAAAAGTAATGAGCAATTTCTTACAATGTTGAGAGGTCAAGGAAGTTTGTACTGTAATTGTCTTCCTTTTGTCCCAGGATAGTAAAATGACCAAGCAACAGTTTCTTCTGCTGGCTTTGCAGAGAAGGAACATGAAATGTTGATAGATGAATGTACCAATTGTTATCTACATCCCCTCCTGTGCTTTTTTTTTTTTTTTTTTTTCCTTTGTTTTTGCAAGGGATACACTNTCTGCAAGGGATACCATACTGGTAATAGCAGAACAGAATGTGAACATTTCTATGCTCTAAAAAAAAAAATATTTGGGGGTAGCAAGTGTATGTATTTGTGTCTTTCTTTCATTCCAAAGTCTTGATTACATGTTTTGGTCCTAAGGAGAGGTTGCTCATTGCCTAGTTTTTAAACCTGTGTGAAGTAGATATGAACAGTGGAAAAAATGCAGCATATACAAAGTAATACTACAAAAAACAGTTGCATTAGTCATATTCGAATACTTTAAGCTTTGAATTCCTCTGACCTTCATTCCACATATACCCAAATTTTTGAAATGTCATCTCTTTTTAGGTCATAAATAATAGTTTTTATTAGTTTACAAACTACTCTATATAATGTGTAGTTCATTCCCTTTCCTCTTATGTTTGCCTAATAGCCTTGCATGGCAGAAAAGTCACAGCATGACTAGGATGTTTTAGAATGCCAATTCCATTTAAGTGCACACTTAAAAAAAACTTGAAAAGGCAGACTAAATTCAAGCTTGGACTAGGGCATAATTCTTTTGTGAATAGAGAATTTTGTTTTACAGAAATAACTAAAAATAACTGTTAGGACAGCTTAGGAATGTCACCTAAGTTTATAATATAGATATATTAAAAGAAATATTTTTAATTTGGAAGCCTTTCCGTCTTCTAAGGTAGAAGTATGGTATGAGTCATGTTCAATGCATTGGAAGTATGTCTGTTCTTTTTCAGACTGCCATCCTTTTCTCAAAGTCCAGGTACAAAACAGCATGTGTCAGGTGGCCTTCAGATAAAGATAAAAAACCATCTCACATTGTGGGATACAGAAAGGAAATTTAACTGTTTCAATGTATTACCTTTTTTTTTTTAATTATTCTTGACCAGTACAGGATTTTCCATTTTTTACACATTGATTTTATAGACTGTGTATGAATAGCTTCTTTAATACTATTTCCCACGAGATGCAGTCTACATTTTCAAAAATGACAAGTAGTTTGGGGTTCTTTTGTTTCTGGAAAGCCTATTTTTGAGATATCTCTGAAAAAGTCTGATTTTCAAAAGAGGATTTAGGATTTGTCTGCTAATACTCATAAAGTTTTAAAGAATCTCCATAAGGGTAGAATAGTTCCATGTTAGTTTTTAAAATTAGAAAGGTGAGGTGGTTAGGAACAGTCAACTCTCACTCATATTGTCAAAGACAACATAGTTGCCTGGCTCTATAAACATGACACTGAGAAATCCTTGCTACATTAGAAATAATGCAAAGACCAGCAGGAAAAGTTGAAAAGAAGAAAAATCCACACAATAAAAACATTAATAATTAATTATTAAGTATTCTCTTGTTTTCAAGAAGCCTGAATAGTAATGTTGTAATCACTCCTTTAATTCATCCCATAAATTAAAATTATTATATACTCACTGGAAAATATGGAATATGCATGCCATCCATTTTTATCCATCCATCCATCCATCTGTCCGTCCGTCCGTCCATCCCATCCATCTATTTTCATATTGCTGCCCACCAATCTGATATTTAAAAACCTTCTCCAAAATAAATATCTTTAAATTACATTTTAAGATTCCTCTTCTCTGAAAACACAGTGGGTGGCCATCATGTTTAATTTAATTTTGTGACAGCTCTTTTGAGCATCATGAAGTGTCACAATGTGGAACATCATTCTGGTTATGAAAAGTGTAAAGGCAAAGGTCTTGCACCACTTAATTTAGGTTTTTTCTTCTTTATTTAAATGCATAAACATATATTATTCTAACTATTTAAATGCCATGCATTATTAAAAAGCATAAACAACACAAGAAAATCCCAAAGAATTACTTAGATATATTGTGGCACCCTGTATATAAAGTGCTGCGACAAAAATGTGAATTTTTTTTTCTGAAAAATCATAAAATCATAGACTAGTTCAGGTTGAAATGGATCTTTAAGGGTTATCTAGTCCAACCCCCTACAAAGATCTGGGTCATCTTCAAATAGATCAGGTTGCTCAGAGCCCCACCCAACATAACCTAGAATGTTTCCAGGGATGGGGTGTCTTCCAGGATTTCATCACTGTCCTGGTCTCACCCAAGGACAGGGTTAATTTTTTGCAGTGGCAGTGAGGATATGTCTAGGTTGTTACTCCTTACCACTTCAGGTTATCGTTCGAGGTCAGAAAGAAGGGATTCTCACTTCTGAGAAGAAGGGTCCTGGCTTGGATTGGGAAGAAAAGCATGGGCACAGAGGGAGTGGGAAAGTGGGAATGCCATTCCCAAACTATGACAATGACTCTTATTGTAAAAACTTATTCCTTATATCTATTCTAAATTGATCCTTTTTCAGTTTAAAACCATTAACCCTTATCCTATTGCAACAGGCCCTGCTGAAAAGTTTGTCCCTGATAGTTTCTTATAGACCGCCTTTAAGCCTGAAAGACTGCAATAAGGGCTTCCACAGAACCCTCTCCAGGTTGAACAACCCCAATTCTGTCACTCTTTCCTTATAGCAAAGCTGTTTAATCCCTCCAGACATTTGTGGCCTTCGTCCAGACCCACTCTGCCAGATCCATGTCTTTTCTTTGCTGAGGACCCTGGAGCTGGACATAGCAGGGGAAAATCACCTCCCTTGATCTTCTGGCCACATATGCTGTGATGCAGGCTAGAATATGTTTGGATTTCTGGACTGCAAGGGCACATTGCCAGATCATATCCAGTTTTTAACTCATCAGTAGCTCCAAGTACTTTGCAGGAAAATCTTGGAAGTAGAGGTTAAAGCAACATTTCTCTGGAACACTCATATTTTTAGTGAGAGTAGAATCTGGCCCAAGAAAGGAAATAAGGGAAATGTAGTTTTAGTTTGTCAGCACTATCTGAATAGGCCTGTCAGAATATGACAGTGTCTGCTAGAGACTAATAAGTATAAATTGCTTATCCAAACAGAACAGATTATAAGAAAGCTTTAAAAATTTACTTTGGTTTTTTACATTTCAGAGGAAATCAGCTGATGCTATGAAAGTAGCGTACATCAAGGGACCTGACAGGCAAAATGGCAAAACAAACAAGTCATTCTGAACAGGGATAGAGTATTTGGTCGTTTTAAGACTGTGTCATTTCACATTAAATCACTATTAATATTTCATTAATGCTATAGCCAAACTGATATGAAATGCAGGAGAGGGGGTGGAGTGGGGAAAAAATGAACTGGGAAATCAGAGTATGTCCTTTTCTAGGCCGAGAAATATTTCAAGTCAGTCATGTTACCAGGATGTACTTCACCTGAACATGTGGTCCATTAAGTAGTGTGCATTTTCTTCCCTAAAAAAAGAGAAAATATGCACAATAATTCTTCAAGAAGTTCCTTAATTTAATTATAAATGAACATACTAAAACATAGAAGTTTCTTTTACACCTGACTCAGGAGGTTCATGACCTAAGTTTGATTGAGTGTTGAGTAATTGAATATAATGATATGTGAATGTCAGAATAATAAAAACAAAACAGAAAGTGATGAATCTTTGTACAGATTAAGACGTGACAACAGGTTCCCCCCCAACTTCCCCCACACACACTATGATCTGAGAAACTTATTTCACTTCAGCCTTGATGAACAGCACCTGGGCTGAGCTCCTCTTGAGCTCATCAGAGGAACTATCTGTTCCCGGGAACCTATGCTCTACTAATGAGAACCTGTTGATTTTATTTAATGAGCAACCTTGGACACCTCTTTTTTTTTCCTGAATAATAACTCAAGTGGAATAACATTTATGTTACTAAACTTTCAAAGAAAGTTACCAACCCAAAATGGAGCCAGGATGAGAAATTGCTTAAGCCAACGTTCTTGTGGTCAATAAACAGTGGCCCAAAATGAGACTATTTAAGGTCTTTTGGACGACAGCAGGCTGTGACCACCAGCCTCCCTCTGAATGGGACCTCTTGGAGCTAGTGAACTTGCAAGATTTTTATTTGGAGGGTCATCAAACAACAACAATGGATCCTGGGCTGATACCCTTCTCTCCTTAAGGTTCAACCCTTTGCCTGTTGAGAAGATGCTAAGGCATCCAAAGTGACTATTTCACTTAATTTGAGTGGAATTTTTCACTGGTACCTTTTGAAAACTCTTTATGTCTGTGTGCATGCGAGTGCAAATATGCCACAGTAAATGTACTTGGAATGCTGCTCACCTAGACTCAATATTTGTGAGTTGGGCTTGTACATAAGTTACTGTTGTGGTATAGTTAATTCTATATGAATCCTTTGGAAAACTGTTTGACTTAAGTTAGTTAAATTCTGTTGGGCCTTTAGTCCACATGCCTTTTTAACCTTATCCTTTCCTATTCTTTTGTCTTCCTCCCTGACCTCCTCATAGATAGTTTTGGGTTTATTTCAGTTTGGATTCATTGGCTCCGGATTTTTTTCTTTTTTTATCAGTGCGCTTTAACCGTCTAGTAATTAGCAGAGCAAACCTTGCAAATGAACGTTGTCATGCTATTGTTTTTATATTAAACCTGTTATTTCAGTGATCTTAAAGTACTCATTTGTGACACGGAACAATACCTGAAACTGAAGCAAAGGTACAGTATGATAATGTTTTGATTACATGTAATCTTGCTATTTAATGCCACCAGTATGAAAGGTTGAGGAAGTGTTGCTACATGGACACTCAATGCCTTCAAGAAGCAGAAGGCCCAGATGAAAAAGTTACATGCGGATATTGACCTCATGTCCCGACCCAGATATTGAGACTACCCTGAGTTAATGTTGTGTTCCTGTGGCTGAGCTCTGCTGGTCAATGAAAAAAAGCTGGGGCAGTCTCAGTTAATTGTGTGTGTTTGCAAGAGTGTAAGCTTTTCCTGACACTGCCTCTGTCTAATTTGTCCTGTT
This sequence comes from Donacobius atricapilla, assembly GCA_013397315.1. Lineage (NCBI taxonomy): Eukaryota > Metazoa > Chordata > Aves > Passeriformes > Mimidae > Donacobius > Donacobius atricapilla. Next base: position 747,660 of record WBMY01017405.1, read on the forward strand.
CAGTAAATTTAACTTAGCATCATGTTTTTAATGTTCCTTTTTTCCCCGATGACAACTTTTTTTTATTAATGGGCACTTATTAGGTAACAAGTAACAGCAAGGAACAGTTCAGGCAATGGGGATGGAAGTTTCCAATATACTTTGTCTTTCTCCTTAAATTTCACGCTTGTTGCTAATCAAACCTTGGATATAACATCATATAACCAGACTGGTTAGAGCATCATACAAAGTGATAAACATACTCACCTTCTAATAAGTTTAGAGAACTCAAGAGCATTAAATACCCTGAGTAGGTTCAAAATAAAGCATTTAACTGCTAAAGATATAATTGGCTGCTTACTGTTTTCATGATGCATCTTTGGCATAATGATATGCTAAACAAATGGTTGTTTTAATAAATTTTATGTTAAAAGCCAGGTTCAAAATATGAAGGTGTGGTACTAGAAATAATAGGTGTAATGGATGCTAAGAGTAGTTAGCACACATAGCCCACATCAGTAGCTATGTTTGGTGCAGTGAAGTGCAGTGAAGTGAGGTCATCCTTTGGAAGCTGCATATTCCCAAAAAATTCTGGCTTTCCTATGGATATACCATATGTGGTATAACATACTCAATGTATTGCTTCTATGCTGACTGGTTTTTCCTCGCTTTTGTTTCAGGAACTTTTCAGTGCCTAAAAACCAAAAAATATCTCAAGATTTTAGAGTTAATAACCATTACACTACTTAGAAGAAAAAAAAACCTGATTTGGGCATTTGCATTTCTCTTAGCCTTCTTATCCTTTGGGGTACATTTCTAGTGAAATTTCAAAGCTTTTTTTCCATGACTTGAAGAATTAGAAGCACAATTTTTTTGTATGCAGGCTGAGATTTTCATGTGGGCTTTGAATTCTTGCCTCAGGATCTTCCAGGAAAACAGAAACTATCATAAGACTTATGTTTCAAATCTTAACAACTGGCATAACCAGACTACTAAGGTCACATCCACAGTGGCCAGCAGAGTAGGCAGGATAACTCTGAAGCTGGCAGGCACCACGCTAGTTCTGGAAGCACAGATAATGTAACTGATGACATTTTTGCATGTGTATGACTTTCTGTCAGCACACCTACTGATTCTGAGATGCGAAATCCTACTTCACCAAACTGCACTTGCTCAAATCTCTCTGTGCACAGTTACATATGGGCAAACTTGGTCATGAATAATTTATGAACTAAGCTATAATTCATTACCATAGAATAGATATCTGGAGAAAAAAAGAATTCATACAACTAGGTTTTGATGTATGAAATAGATGAGCAATTAACATCATTTTTAGAATTGTAAAAATATTAGGATATTCAGTTTTCTGCTACATGGTTTCCTATTATTCCAAGCAAGGTTAAGTGACAAAAAATTTCACTGGTACACTAAAATGTTGTAAAGATTATTTTTAGGATTTTTTTTCTGTAACTATTTAACATATTGTTACTCTTCAACATGATTAACATCTTGGATGAGGAACTTAAAAAAAATACTATGTAGGTTTCTCAATGACACTAAATTGGAGGAGCTGTGAGCTCCCTCAAGGACAGAGAGACCTTGACAAATTAGAGATATGGGCAATCACTAACTGTATGAAGCTTAAAAAGGGCAAGTGCTGGATTCTGCACCTGGGATGGGGAAACCCTTGTTTATGTATAGACTAGGGAGTGTGAAATCAGAGACCAGTTCTGCAGAAAGGGACCTGGGGATCCTGATTGATGGAAAGCTGGGCATGAGCCAGCAGTGCCCTGGCAGCCAGGAGGGCCGATTTTGTTGGGGGTGCATCAGGCACATCATGGCCAGCCAGGCAAGGGAGGGGATTGTCCTGCTCTGCTCTGCACCGGGGCAGCCTCACCTCCAGTGCTGGGGGCAGGTTTGGGTGCCACAATATTAAAAAGACATTAAACTATTAGAGAACATCCAAAGTAGGTCAATGGCGGGTAGTGAAGGGCCTTGAGGGGAAGCCATATGAAGAGCAGATGAAGTCACTTGGTCTGCTCAGCCTGGAGGAGGCTGAGGGAAAACCTCATGATGGTCTTCAACATCCTCATGAGGGGAAGTAGAGGGGCAGGTACTGATCTCTTCTCTCTCATGACCAAGTAACAAGACTTGAGGAAATGGCCTGAAGCTGATGTTGGGGGAGGTTTAGGTTGGATATAAGGAAACATTTTTTTATCCAGAGGGTGTTTGGGCACTGGAACAGGCTCCCCAGGGAAACGGTCGCAGCACAAAGCCTGACAGAGTTTAAGAAGCATCTGTACAAAGCTCTCAGACACATGGTGTGATTCCTGGGGAGGTGCCCTGCATAGGGCTACAAGTTTGACTCATGATCCTGATGGGTCCCTTCCAACTGAACATCTTCTATGATAAAAAACCTCAACTAAGTCTGGAATTATAATCTTATAGTGCTCCTGCTTAATGAAGATATTTATTTTTTTTTATGCAAAACAAAATACGTAGAAATAATCATACCCTTAATGACCAGCCTTGAAATTATAAAAAATGATTCATATAATCTACTCATAAATTGAAAATAAGCAAATAGCATTTCTGGGTATTTTTTTACTTTAGCTTTGGAACCTGCAGATCACCAGGACTTATAGGGTGTGGGAGTTTTAGGTTTTTGCCTTAAGCATGTAGTTAGAATACTGCAGTGTGTTGCAAAAAAACTCCAACAGAACAACCATCAGGACAGGCTTGTTCTGACCAGTTTACACTGAAATGTGCCTTCATGAAAAGTAGTACCACAGGAACAAACAGAAACTAATGAACCTAAATAAAAGACAGATTTAACACTGCTACCTTGGTCATGAATATTCATGATGTCCATGTAGTGCATCATGAACTGCACTGTATAATTTCCAGCTGATCCTGTGTAGAGAAAGATCAAGCTAAATCCTACTTGCCAAATAGAATGCAAGTCATATTGAAATGTTTGGAGATTTTTTGTAACTAAATTATGGAGTTCACATTGTGTTTGTGTGATATTGGTGCTTAGAATAAAAAAATTAAAATCTTGTGTTTGATTAGTTGGAAATACAAGTATTAACACCTATATGTGATACTGTGTTTCTGTAATGTAAAAAAGAAATATGAATGTTGCATCATAATAGCATATTATGTTATTTGGGCACTTGGATTATCTTTTGATCATAATTTTTTTAATATATGTGGATTTTGTGAGACCAAAATATGCATTAAAAAAAAAAAAAGTTGAAATTACCATAGTATTTCAGTTTTAAATTATCCCAATCTGCATATGTTTTGTATACATTTTCCACCAAAGTTACAGCTACTAACATAAAGAAATGAAACCAACCAAAAATTATTGGTAGTCTCTAAGATGTAGCACTTGACTGTCTCTTCTGATGTACTTCCTCCAAATTGCAGTTTTCTGATAATGAACCCCTGTAATGCTGTTTTCCACAGACATGAGGATAAAAGTAAGAGGTTATCACGGTAAAGACCTAAGTGTACTGAAAATGAGACTTTTTTAATGAAAACATGCCATGCTACTTAGACATCCTGACGTGGAGCATTGAATGGCCATCTTCTGGAATTATCTTACCATTAAATAGGACTTCTGCTTTATTTTTTTTCTTTTTCCTGTGAATCATATATAACACAGGGTCTTCTGATTTTAATTTTGCATAGAACTCTTGAGCTTATCAAGGGATTGAGAGTGACCATTTTGCAGATAATATGTCTGAGTCAATTTCAATTATTTGAAATTTAGTTCAAATTGATTCCTTTCAAGACTCAATTAGAAATAAAACAGAGTAGCAAAACCAACTATAGGTATTTAGATATGTAGATGTTAGGGGGAACCTTATATTGAATTCCTTAGCACACTCTAACATTAAAACCACTTCTAATATAATTTGTGCTACTTACCTATTGTGTGAATAAAGTGAGGCAGATAGAGCTATTTTGTTATCACTGTCAGCAAAATCTGAGTAAAACACAGCCCATGTAGAATATTATGATGTTTGTGTCACCAACTTAATATTATTGATTACAAACTATAGAAAGAATGGAAGTCATAGAAAGGTCTGAGAGGAACAGACTATATACAAGTGTTCCTGGGGAGATACAGCCTGAGGAGGTTTCTATCTTCTTTTGTTGGTATCAGTGTTAGAGAAGAATTTCAGGACCTTAGCTCATTTGTAAATGCAAATTTACACATGATCTTTCCCTTTTGGTCATGAATATTAACCCATTATTTTCTTTCTAAAAAGCATAGTTTCAGGGGTCGATTCATAGCTGAAAACTTCATTACAACAGGATTTAGAAAGAATTTCTATAGTGTTTTCAAGTTCCTCTTAAAATTAATTTATTTTGTTGGGTTTTTGTTGTTGACGCTTGTTTGTTTATTTAATGTGACAACAACAATAAAAAGGCTATTACATTCAGATCTAACTTTGAAATTATGAATATCTTATTTCATCCTTAAGCAAACTGTTCTGTACTTTAAGATGCTTCTTGCACAAATGACCCAGGCACTTATCTACTTCCCTATGCCTAGTAGATATCTGATAAAAATATACATTATTGAATTACCTCATTAATATAAAGTGACAAGAAATGATTCTTCATGAAGACAGAAAAAAGGAACCTAGTCATTTTGACTCATCCTGATCTGAGATGAAATACAAGGAAACAAAGTTGTCTTGTTGTTGAATAAGCTTTGCAATGTTGAAATGTAGAGAAAATGTGTTCTCTACTTCTTGGTTACACTATCTTAGTTTTCATCATGAAGAGATGGTACACTGGCTTTTCAAATTTTGGATTAAAACAAACACTGAAGGTGTATATTTAGAAAGTCCATTAAAGATTTAGCTAACATATCACAAAAAAGTTGGACTTTCCCTGTGTCTGAGGAAAAAAAAGTTCAAAGCGGAAAATCTAGAAGATTTAAACGTTTTCAGGTGACGTCCTTCCACTGGATTTGTTTGGATTTTCTTATAAGTATGAGGGATGGCCTTCCAGAGTATTAAAATAGTTTTTAGATTAGAAACCATTACTAATTTCATTGATTTGTTTTTGTATCTGTTTGTTATATTCACTTTAATCATTTACTTCCTATTTTTTGTAAGATGGAAATACAGATAACTGACCTATAAGAAAAATTGCGTAAGTTGTGTTTAGTGGCTCCTACTAAATATGGACCTCTTCTAAGATTTCCCTAAAACTGAACATACAGTTTGCTGATTTTCATATTTAGCTGCATCTTCCCTTTTTATAATCCTTAATTTATGAAATAGATAGGCATCAGGTATATTGATACTGACTTGAAGTTTGTGTCATTACCAACATTTTTCAACCTTGTGGTAGGTCATAAGAGGAATAAGTGCATGCATATCTGTTCAACCTTTCTATATTTTACAACATAGTCATAGAATTTCTGATCTTAGTGCTCACGATCCCAGAGTATTTCAAATGTTTGGGTTCAGTAGTGTGTTGTGTTCAAGCTGTTTTGGATTTGTATCTAACTTACAGTATTCATTTACCCTATTTTTTGTAATATATTATTTTCTGTGTCATCATGTAAGCTCTGCAGAGATAGTCTTTGAACTTGATAAATTAATAATAGGACAAGGCTTTTTTTCCTCTTATACCTACATTAAAACATTTTTGTGAACAGTGTTGAAGCTGAAATTCTCTCACTGAATGTCTTTGTATAGCATGTATTTACCCACTATTTAAGAAGGCAAGAGAAGTACTGAATCATAATAATGCATGGTGCTTGTCTCAGCTAGAGCGTATATTTCCTTTGTCTGCTACTGAAAAAGGTGTTCTGTCCTAGTTAACTTTGATATTTACTAGAGAGTGTGAAAGAACATCTCCTTTTGAGTCACAATAAATGATCAGAGAAGTACATCTTTGCTGTGTTTCTATGTCTGATTCCAGGCCATCACACTTGCTTTTCTCCCAAGGGATCAAGACCAGCATATACTATGAAGAGGTAAGTTCTTACCAATAAATCTGCTGAGGACTGATGAAAAAAACATAGAGATTTAACTTGCACTGATTTTTTGGGAAGCGTAATTATGAATCTGGAGAACCAAAATGTATGTCAGAATGTGTCACAAAGAATGAGAACAAGAGATATTGCAGAAGTGGGAGGGAAGCTTAAGGACTTTAAGACGAGCATTACTTTTGGTGAAGTAGAATCAGTGAGTATAAAAGATGCAGAGAAGCTGCTTTCAAGAAAAATGCCCTGTGTTGATTTTCACCTTCTTAAAGATCATCTTTCATAACTCTATGCACTTCAAATATTTTGACTATGATTATATATTTTTGTCTTTTCAGACTTACAGATGGATGAACTCACTCTTACACGACTGTCAATAGCAATTATATTTTTTCATTAATTCTTTTTTCTGCTTTTTGATTTTTACAAATTTATTCATTATTTGGAATTATTTGACAAATAGTTGTGTACACATTCCAGACAGGGTTCTTTGTTGAGTTAGGTAGCATTTTGTTTTGATTTAATGCATGCTTTTCTATTCTTTATGGCTTATTGCTCCACACCTTAAACTAAGAGCTATCAATATAACATTCCATAAAGCTTTTGAATTTGCAGTTTTATTTGTTGTAAAAATTTCTATGAAGATAAGCTATCTGCTGCTCTCTGCTTCTCCTTCTGCCATTATCCATTAAGTTTTCCAGTCATGCTATATTTTTCAAGCAGCTGATTTTCAGCAGACTCAGTGATAGACTAAGGTATTCTGAAATTTAACCATACCGGTCACTAACGGTGAGTCCTAGTCTTATACTGAAAGAATTTGTATTTTTGCATATCTTTCTGTGGACTTATCTATGTTTAGGATAACTTTTTCCTGCAGTTGTTTTTATAGTTTTGATAGCTAGTAATTAATTTCCTGAAGATTATTCAGACTCTGTGATAAAGAAGACTAAAATAATCTGACTTGCACCTCAGACTCAATGTTGGTGCTAATATTCATCCCCTCACTAGAAAAACTACAGTGACCTTATAGAATCACAGAATGTTAAGGTTTGGAAAGGACCTTAGCTACCTCCTTGATGCAGGTAGGGATACATACCACTAGACCAGCTTGCTCAAGGCCTTACCCAACCTGGCCTTGAACACTTTCAGGGCTGGGGAATCTGCAACCTCCCAGAGCAACCTGTTCTGCTGCCTCATCACCCTCACACTAAGGAATTTCTTCCTAATACTTAAACTGAATTTTCACTTTTTCAGGTTTCACCTATTAATCCTTGACCTATGACTACAGTTCATCAGGAAGACTCCCTCTTTGGCTTCCCTGTAGGCCCCCTTCAGATACTGGAAATTTGCTATGAGGTCTTCACTCAACCTTCTCTTTTCCAGACTGAACAGCCCCAGTTCCAGTCTTCTTTTCAACTTTGTGTTCCTCCTTTGGAGTAACTTCAATATTTCCATGTCATACCCTTATTTTGGGGGCTCCAAAAGTATATGCAACACTCCAGATGGGACCTCAGCAGAACAGAGCAGAGGGGGATAATCACCTCCTTTGACCTGCTGGCCGTGCCCCTTTGGATGCAACCTAGGGTTCCATTGGCTTTCTGTGCTGGGAATGCACACTGCTGGTTCATGTTGAGTTTTTCATCAACCATCATCCCCCAGTCCTTTTCCTCAGTGCTACTCCCAAACACTTCTCTGCCCAACCTGTGGATATTCCTGGGATTTCCCTGACCCATGTGCAGGACCCAGCACTTGGCTTTGTTAAACCTCAGCAGGTTTGCACAGGCCCAGCTCTCCAGCCTGCCCAGTCCCTCTGGATGCCATCGCTTTCCTACAACATGTCAACTGCATCACACAGCTCTGTGTTTTCGGAGAACTTGCTAAGGGTGCAGTTTATCCTACTGTCAATGTTTCCAATAAAGATATTAAACAGACCTTGATCCTTAATTTTCTGAACTGCTGTTATCTCGCTGAGGCTACTTGTGAAAAAATTTCCAAGGCTCTTTTAGAAACAAGGCAGTGTTGCAATCACATGGTCTTAATGCAAGAAGTTTTCCATGACTTATCAATTTGAGCCAAATTCACAGAGGATTAAAGGTCATGAACATAATTAAATTCCAGCAAGTGTTATGAGATCAGCAATTACCAGTTTTGTGTTGCCAGCTGTTAGGTCTATCAGCACGCACATGCTTTCTGACCAGCAGCAGCACACACAGCCACAGCATATGCTGTCACTTGTCCATCTGGGGCAGCCATGGAGCAAACTACTAGAGAGGAACTGAAAGATTTATGAGGGCAAGAGAGATAGGTACATAGAAATGTTGTTGTAAGGCAGTTAGAAAAATGAAGGACACACTATATTACAGAACTCTTGTCCTGCAATGCGCTGTGCTATGAAGTTATTCTCTATGTGCATCCTTTGTTTGGCTACCATAGATTCTGCTCTTGTAAAATTATTATCCTGAGGCAGAAAAGTAACTGATTTATTAGGGGTAGGGGTTTGGCTTTTTTGTTTTGGTTTGGGTTTTTTTTAATGTCTTTATTCTATTTTAATATTTTCTAAAAGTACTAGTAGTCTTGGAGAAAATAGCTGAAGTAATTTTATTTTACCAGGCCCGTCATAAAATCTCTGAATTATCTGTCAGCGAAACCTTTGCTGTAAAAGGGCTAATTTTTTGTCCATCAAATCTTTCTTTATATTTAGCAAATGATTTGGCTCTTTTATTTTTGCTAATTATATATAAGCAGATTCAGATTGTTATTATTTTTGCAATTGTTAACCTGTTTCCCCTTGAATCGTGGGCGTTATTTCAAGCAATGCAGGTAAGACTGTGCTGCACAGCTGAAAACAAGGTTGTTTAGAGAAGACAGGACTGGCAGTTAAACTGTAATTGCCCTAGATAATAGAAAAGGTCTGAGGACAACTGCTGTGGTCTTATGAAGAAGAGGCTAGTTGCATGGAGTTCTTGTTTGCAACAAGTTGAAATAATTGATTTTTCTTCTCTACGTTTATTTTACAAGAAACTACTAAGTTGTCTAGGAATCTCTTTTAGCAGCTGAAATAGATAATTTAGAACTTCTGGAAACTCCATAAATTATTTATCTGGACCAAATAGATTAGTAGTTGACTGTTTCTAAAGAAATAGACATAGCATAAACAGTCCTCAGAAAGCTTGTTTCCAAAGTACGCCATTGTAAATGTATTGAGCATTTGTGTACCTAAACAAAGAAGAGGAGAGAGCAATGACTATATTTGCTATAGTAAATATGTTCTATTGGTCTCAGAAGTAGAGCTTATGAGTTCTAATATTGAGCAATGGAGGAAATCTTTGCTTTACATTACATCCATTTTTGGATTGAACATATTCTCACTAGGTTTTGAGATGCCCATCCTGCAACTAAATATGTTTTAAATAAAATGACCTTATATATGAATGCATAGATACTAATGTATTGTGTGAAGAACATACACTAGAGACTGAATACAAAGATTAAATTAATTAAAGTGAGATAAGCAGGTCTTTTATATAAGAAATATTTTCAAGAAACACCTGAAACAGGGCAGTTTGTAACAGCCATAATCTTCTTCATGCTTGATTATAGTAACAATAAACATTTTGTCAATGCTATCTATCCTTAACTTTGCCTTGGGATATTCAAATCACCCGTTGGTCTTTAAATTCAAGCAAAAATATCTGTGTCTTTGTGAGGAATTGTTTTGGCATTTAAAAAAAATAGTATTTTGGTTGTAGAATCATATTTTCATACACTTGGAAAGTGTATGGCAAACATGTGGTGTTTATCAGTTATTGTAGGAAAATATGGGAAGGGGTAAAGTCTGTGTGAGTCTTATTTCTTTCAAATATTCTCTCTTCAGTGTCTAAAAATATTAATACCATTAATTTTCACATCTCTTTGTTGCGAAGATGAGAAAGTATTAACTTACAAGTTATGAAAATTTTAGAGTTTCAAGAAATGCAAATAGACAAATAAATTTGAATGTGTTCAATAAACATACTATGAGTCAATGTTTAGGCAGCTTGTTTTTTAGTTTTAGACTTGATTTTTCAAAGTTTAGCTAAACCTAGCAGAATCAACTGGAAAACAAAAACAAAAACAAAAAACCCCCAGCATTGGCTAGAGACTACCAGTTTACACAGGTGCAAATGGGTTTGATCATATGTTAATTTATTGAGAGCCAAGGGCACAACTCCAAACTGCAAAACCAGATGGTCTTCTTTTTTCTTTATGGGAGAGAGATGGAAAAGGGAAAGATTGAAAACCCATGAACCATGGGAGGATTCTGTTTTTATGATGTGGAGTTTAAAGCAATCATCAAATTTGAGAAACTGGAGATAGTTTCAAATATATGGAGGCCAGCATTCCCTAAAAAAATAAAAATCCCTGGTTTATCTGTGCAGTTTATCTACTATGGAGGCTCTTGAACCTTTTCCTATTATGATTTCTGATTTTCTCCCAATTCACTATAATTCCAGCAAGAGAGATTCCCTCCAGCAAAATTGCTTTCCATTCTCATCCCTCCCTTTTCTTGATCTCTGGTGGCTCTTGAATCTATTACGGCACTCTTTATGAAACAAGCTTATGTCAATTCACATTCTTTCATCTCATTTTTTAATTAAATTCACTTGTTTTTTTAGAGGTACCATAAAAATGTTTGTTGCAGTTTATTAAAATCTTGCAGTATGAATATTTATTTTAGATATAAACTTTCAATGTATTTCAACAGATAAACTGCCTCCCAGTAAAGTGTGGAAGTGGGAGGGAGAAGAACAAAAACACAATTAGAAGGAGAAAGTTTTCTTATATAGAAGAGATGCAGACCTTTCAGACCTGTAAACTTGTATAAATTTAAAGCATAATATTAGATGTATTGCAGGCTACAGCTGGACATTTGAGAGGGTTAAGGGAAATTAACTCATGAATCTCTTGAACATAACTCCAACTTGGTGTAAGTAAATGTTCCTGAAGTGATTTATTTACTTGTACTGATAACATTGACTTACTCATTTTATCAACACTCTGATTTTTTTTTTTTTTTAAATGTTGTTCATGACCTCTTGTCGGCTATTTTGACCTCCAGGCTATAGTAAAAGCACAGATCACTAGTTTTCAAGTATGTATCAGAATGATATTTAAATCACTTTAAGATGTGTTTTTCTGTGGAAGATCTACTACCTGTCATCCAGCCAAGGATCTTGGTCTGCTTTTCACAAATAACTGCATGCAGTTGTTATTTTAAATTCATTATAGCCAAAATTAATCTCTTGATCTTCTCTTTAAAAAAATTTCACTAATTCATTTTCCATCTTAGGCAAAAACATCACTGTTCTCCAAATTACTTCACTAATGTCAAGCTTAAACTCCTGCTGTCTCCAGGGGGATGCTTTCACTGGGTTTCTCTCAAACCTTGTCAGTCCAACTGTGCACGCAGTCAAAACATTTGTGCAAGCTTTTATTATTGCCCACATTAACTATGACAACATCTGTTCTCTAGACTGCCTTACAGCAGCCTTCCTCCTATGAAGTCATTGCAGGATATTGCTGTTATAGTCACCCTGAACTCATTTACTGAGCATTATATTGGCCCTATTTATTGTCCTTCAGCATTTTTAATTTTACTCCTTCCTACTTTTTTTCCTATGTCTTTCCAATAATTCAGTCCAACCACCATTGTAAAATCTAGTCAGGCATCTAGTCAGACTAGCTTCATTTCCCTCTACAAGTCAGTTTTGCTAAGGTTAGGATCCATTTAAGAAACCCTTGAAGTATCCTTTCCACTCTGCTGAGTAGGTATATTGGGTCTAGCTGAGCCGGAGTTCCTTTCCCCACAGCAGCCCTCACTGTGCTGTGCTCTGCACTGGTAACTGGAAAGGTGTTGATAACACGCCAGAGTTTTGGGTACTGCTGAGCAGCGCTGCCACAGCATCAGCACTGTCTCAGCATTCCACACCCCCATCAGAAGGCTAGGGTTGGTTAAAATCTTGGGAAGGAACATAACCAGACCAGCTGACCCAAACTGACCAAAAAATATTCCATACTATATGATGTCAGTTCAGATATAAAAAACAAAGAAAAAGGAGGAAGAAGTGAGGGCATTTGTCACTTAAAATGTTGGCCTTTCAGAGCACTGCTATGCTTACTCAAGTCCTGCTTCTCAGGAAGTGCTGGACATAGCTTGCTGATGGGAAGTAGAATAAAATCTTTACCTCTTTGCATGCAAACACATGAAATGTTGCGTTTTGATTTGTTTTGGTTTTTCTCTTTTTTGTCAACTTATGAGTTTTATTCTATCTTATTTTTTTCCCCCATCTTGCTGGGGGGGAGAGTTATAGAATGGCTTGGTGGACACCTGGCATCCGGCCAAAGTTAACCCACTCCAGTAGGATTATGTCTAAGCTTTTTTCCCCCTAACTTTGTTTTTACTGTTCCAAAAATGACAAAACTTTGGATTCTTCCAGGCGTCTTCTTTGTAGATAGTTTTCCAAAATGTCTAAGCTGAAAAAGATGTAAGTGAATTTTTTTTTTCAGAACTCCTAAAAAATGCTGCAAGTGATTGATCAGATAGAACAGGAATTAAAGCAATTCATAAGATATTCTCCCACTGTGGCCTTGCAGGCAGATTCCTACTTCCAAGTTGTTTTATTTATCACATCAGTGGCCTTGAGTTGGAACAAACTCTACCAGGTCCTTTTTGACCTCTGCAGAATTCTCTTTCTGACATCTCTGTGGTCTGCCCCAGAGATGGGAGTCAGTACCGCCAATACACAAGAAGTGACAGATACCCTGAGACTGTTGGTTCCCCGCTGCCTTTCCCAGAGCTACTGGTGTGGACGCCTTTTCTGTGACTGATGCATGGCTGTGCCTACAGAAGGAGCAATCACTCCATGCAGCATACACCTTTTCAGAGGAATGCAGACATAATGTACACAAACATCATAACATATAAGCTGGAAGTGCCATACCAACTACTGCGCATTTGGTTAACTATTTTGGACTGTTTGGAGAACTAACATTACCTTGGGGGCAAAAATCAAATAATTTTACTGATATCTAAGGTGAGGTTGCATCAAACCCATATTTGGCAGAAAAAGCCAGATTCGAGATGTTCTTTCTTAATTCTTTACAAGTTCAGCAATTATTCAGGCAAGTATCATGCCTCTGCCTATAATGAGTGAAGCCTTATTCAACCCATCCTGAGACTTGCATTTCAGAAGTGCCTCTCTCATTTCCCTGATTACAGAAAAAAACAGTTGAGGCACCTAACTTTCAGAAGGCTATCCTTGTGGCTTAGGGTTGGTCACAGTGTTCAGTTTTAACTTATTCAGAATACTAAGGTTTTGAATTGTTCATTTTTAAAACTTCATGTCAAAGACTTCATTTAAAAATCACTTTGGTTTTCTCTTTAAATTATCAAATATGACCAAACAAGGAAACAAACCAAGAAAACCTGTCATATTTTAAGATGAAAAAGAATATATTTCCAGTAATAGAAATGTCTGGTTAAATATAGAAATATTTTCCATCAGTAGAATTTCCTAGAACACAGAAATCCCTTACTTGACAAGCTTCAATGGCAAAAAAAAATTAAGGTTGAAAGTTCCTAAGGACACAGCATCTTCAACCAACTACCTGCACTCAGCAACAGAAAAACAATGCGGTAGAAGAATTGTAAGTATGTCTTCCAGGATATCCAGCGTTGAGGGGTAACACATCTGTGTTTGGAAATATATGTATGTATAGTTGAAAAGTACAAAGAGAATGTATTTTATATAATATACATAGTACAGTGGGAATGGCTCTTATATTTTATGTATTTATTTATGTATGTTCACATTGGATTTGTTTTTTCTGGTTGTAATACAAGAAAGGATGTTTTCAATACAGCTGGAGAAGAAAAAGGGAAGATGGATAAAATTGAAATATTTTCTTACAAATCAGCAACTTCATTACACACATGAAACACAAGAGTGATTATGGGGTCTGTATGCGCTTGGGGATAACTAATTATTAGATGTAAAGTCCTTAGTAAGGTGATTCTTAACACCTTCCGTGAATGACAAAAGTATTCTAGTTGACATATTGGCCATATAACTGCACTATTACTAAACCAAGAGTTTGAGTTTTTTCTTTTAATTTTTTGACATACTACTAAAGTTTGAACATCAAGAAAAAGCTGATCATTTAGTTAACTTTAGCTAATTAATAAAGTTACGCATAAGACCACAGCTATTTTTTTTTTCTTATTCACTTTTTCTCTGTTTTTCTCCATCTCCTTATGATGCACTTTCAAGAAATGTTGCCCATTTTAGAACCCATTAATCAAGAAATTGCCTAATATAAGCATTTCTTTTTAAAAAAAAACACCCTTAATTTGATATTTACTTTAAAATGTTCAAGTATCAACTGTAAAAAAAATCCAAGGAAATGTTGCCAAAATTTTACCCATTTTCCAAAAGTTTAATTAATTTTTTAGTTGTTTGAAAAACAGGCCATTTTTTTTTAGCAGAGGTGTTGCAGGGATGGCTTCTGTAAGAAGCTGTCAGGAGCTTCCTCCGTGTCCAGCAGAGCCGATGCCAGTTGGCTCCAAAATGGATGTTCTGCTGGCCTAGGCTGGGCCAAATAGAAATGGTTGTAATGCCACCTTGTAATATGACATATTTAAGAAGAAGGAAAAAAAAAAAGTTATTTTGCAGTTGAAATTGCATCCAGAGAAGAAGCCATGTGAGGAAACAACTGCACTCAACAAAGTCATTGAAGATGGGGAGGAGATGCTCCAGGTGCCAGGATTCCCCTGCAGCCTGTGGTGCAGACAGTGGTCAGGCAGCTGTGCCCCTGCAGCCCATGGAGATCCATGGGGATGCAGATCCACCTCCAGCCCCTGGAAGAGACACACACTGGAGAAGATGAATACCTGAGAAGAGGCTGAAAACCCATGGGAAGCCCCTGCTGGAGCAGGCTAGTGGTAGGGACCTGCAGACCCGTGGAGAGAAGAGCCCACACTGGAGCAGATTTCCTGGTGGGACTTGTTACCCCATGGGGGACCCACACTGGAGCAGGCTGTCCTTGAAGGACTGCACCCCACGGAAGAGTGACCTATGCCACAGCAGTTTATAAAGAGCTGTTGTCCATGAGACGGACTCACATTGGAGAAGTTCATGGAAAACTGTCTCCCATGGGAGACACCCCACACCAAACCAGGGGAAGGACTCCTGTCTGTGAGCTGTGGCAGAAAAAATGTGTGATAAACTATTCTCCATTCTTTGTCTCCCTGCACCACTGGCTGAGGAGGTAGAGCTGGGAAGGAGGGAAGGGTGGGGGGGAAGGTATTTTTAATGTCTTATTTTACTTCTCATTATCCTGCTCTGGTTTTGTTAGAAATAAATTCAATTAATATGCCCAGTTCTAGTCTGTTTTGCCTATGGTGGTATTTGGTGAGTGATCTGTCCCAGTGCTTATCTCAGCTAATGAGTCCTTTGTAACACTTTCTGTCTGCTGTCCAGTGGGATGTGATACAAAGGGAAGTGACACAGAGGCTTTGGTGAGTGTCTGGCATTCAGCCAGGGTCAACATAATACAGTAGTTAATATTACAAAAGTAAATAAAGTTATGAAGAATTAATTACCCTCACTGTCCCCAAGAAAAATGGACATCACCTGTGAGGAACATAATAATAAGAAAAAGGCATCTTTGTCTTTTTCAGTAGGCTTCACCTTGGGAGATTCAGATTATGCTTTCATCCTAAATTTTCTGTACTGATAATTGAATTTTTTTGTCTTCTGCTATATTCTAGGTTCCATTGTCTTTCATATCTGGTTTCTGCTCATATAAAAATAGACAATTTTTGCTATATCTTAAGTCTAAAAACCGTCCATGCTTAAGGAGACAAAAATGTGCAAAATGGAGTGCTGTGAACCCAATCTTAAAATCTTTTCTCCACCACATTGCGTTTAAATTGTAATAGTAATAAAAAAAAAGGATTGCTTTGGGAATCAGTAAAGGAATATGAATGTTTTCCTTTCCAGTCCAGGAATTCAAATCTGTCAAATTTGATGGAGATGTATAATTCCATCAAGCTCTTTGCTGAGAGCAAAAAGTTGCTTTGTTGGCAGTCTGATTCAAGCTAATAGTAATCAAGAGTCCACACAGCAAACCTTGCACAGAGAATTTGAACTACTCAACACTCATACTGACAAACTTTTATAGACTAGGCCCAGGGGTGGGCAAATCTCAGTGTACTACATTTCCTTTTTTTTTTGGCTAACCCATCTAGCCTAATACCCAAATAAGCAACTGGAAAGCTGCCCATTGGAAAAGGACTCTGAGGTCAATCAGCTGAACATGAGCCAGCTGTGCCCAGGTGTCCAAGAAGGCAAATGGCATCCTGGACTATATCAGCAATAGTGTGGTCAGCAGGACAAGGACAGTGATTGTTCCCCTGTACTCAGCAATGGGTGAGGCCACACTTCAAATCCTGTTTCCAGTTTTGGGCCCCTAAAATCAGGAAGGGCATTGAAGTGCTGAAGTGTCTGGAGAAGGTCAGGGAAGCTGGTGAAGCATCTGGAGTATGCCTTATGAAAAACAGCTGAGGGAGCTGGGAGTGTTTAGACTGGAGAAAAGGAGGCTCAGAGGGGCACCTTATTTCTCTCTACAGCTACCTGAAAGGAAGATGTAGCCAGCTGAAGGTCGGTCTCTTTCCTAAGTAACAAGCAACAGGATCAGAGTAAATGGCCACCAGGTGCTCCAGAGGAAATGGATTTGGATACTGGGAAAAATTTATACACAGAACGAGTAGTCAGGCTCTGGAATGGGCTGCTCTGGAAATTGTTGAGTCACCATTCCTGCAGCTACTGAATAGATGTATACATATGGTTCTTGGTTGCATGGTTTATTGGTGGACTTTGTGGTGCTGGGTTAACCATTGGATTCAATGATCTTAGAGGTCTTTTCCAAGCTACATGATTCTATGATTCTAATGTAGTGCCCATTTAATAACATTTTGTATCTTAGTGGGAGACTGCAGTCTCCAGTTCTGTAAATGCACACATGCAAGCAGTAAATTAACAGATACACCCAGGAAAACTGAAATTGGCTTTATTCCCCCAATCAATTAGTAATTATGCATTCTTAGGTAGTCCAGTGGATTTTAAAGTAATAGTAGTTTCAGTCAACCCAGTGAACTTGACATTCCAGTCAGGCCTGAATTTTGAAGATTAATAACTGTGTATGCAGTATGACAGGAAGGATCTGTGGAGCTGGCCAGACAATATGTTCTGGAAATGTTTTTTTCCTCAGATAATGTCAATTTTCACTACGATGATACTTATTTACAAACATGTCATAGTATTGACCACATATTTGGAAATTTCTTGTCTACAATTTGCTCCATCGCTTGGATGAGAAGGAAACTCAATTTCACTGGCTATCAGGTTAGGTAGAGTCAGAAACTGATAGGTCTCAAGTAAGTGTCCTAAGACTGAGCTGGAAAGGTAGTCCCTTTTGAGGATCATTCTTCCCGCAAGGAGTATGGTGACTAAAACCTTAATGTTTTTCATTAAGAAACTAATAATATTGCCCAGATATGAAGAAATTCAGATTCATTTTTCTACTATTCTTTATACTGAATCCTTAATATCAATATAATTCGGATTCTGTATCCATGTTTTCATTGTTGTGAGGTAAGACAGTATATTCCTATATGTGCCACATCCTCTTGAAGTGATAAATTTGGATGTTGAGAAATACATCTACATGACAGAACTTTTCAATGTTTTTCAATACTGCATTTCTGGTTCTGGAAAATCTTAATTATTTCTGTAATAAACATAAGCAACAGTCCTTTTGCCACAATGTTAAACTTACCTAAATATTATTTGCTCCTGCACGGGGGAGGGGTTGAGTTGAAGCATAGGAAGGGATAAGATTTATTCTAATTTCCAGGAGTATAGAAGGGAACTCACATTCCCACAGTTGTGTTGCAGTTAACAGCATGTGTTGAAATAGAGTACCATTACTTATACCTGTGTCATGAGGGAGTGGTATGATATACTACTGTTTATTTCCTGCTCCTGCCTTCTTTTTGTCACTTATTCAAGAATCTTCTATTACAACTGATGTAACTGAAAAAGGGAGAAAAATACCTTCTCTTAGTAGAAGTTGAGCCAAAGAAACAATGAGTTGTGGTACCTGCTTGTAAGAAATACTGATGACTTTAACACAATTGAACCCCAAGTGACCTCTTTAGAGTAAAGAAGAAAAAAAGTCAGTCCTCCAGACTGCAGGAAGAAGGGGCATCAGAGAAACCCTTAAAGTATTTGTTTTATTCATGTAGCCATGGTCACAGCTTTTAGTCATGACTAATGCATGTCAGTGATGCATCACTTTTAACATTATTTTTTTATTTAAAGAAACTAAGTAGGAAGTATTAAAAGCCTCTCAGTTCAGATTTTAAGTTAAAAAAAAGGAAGAAAATAAAAGCTAAAAGCAAAATGGTTACTGATGGCATAGAAATGAGGACAATGTTCAGATGCATTACAGAAGGCTAGATGAGTTTCAGAGTACTAATAAAAACTCTGCTAAAGTACTTGGATTGTGAGGATTTCTTTGTGAATGGTGTTTATTAGTCAAAGAAAATATCCAGGTTATTTTCTTCCAGTTTAGAGGATGTGGAGGAAGGCAGTCTGGATCATCTTACAGATGTACTATATAAAGGAGAGTGTAGACTTTGCTGCTTTTTTTGTTCTTTTAACACAACCTAAGTGAGGATTTCTTCTAAGAGATCAAATAGAATAGCATATCTAAAAGAGTAAAACATTCAGTAATTGCTTCTCCATTACTTTATTCTAGACATTCCGCCTTTTTATTTTCTAAGTGGTCAAGTTCTTTTCTCTGCTTTTCCTTCCATTTGTTCTTCTCCTACTCCTTGATTGTCTTCTGCTTTATTTTCCTTACATTTGTTTTCTCTTTCTGTTTTCCCCTACATTTTTTACAGAAAACTCCATCTTCCTGCTTAATGTGCTCCTCTTCAATTGTTTCCACCCTCATCTTCTCTTTCCATGACCTATCATGCTGAAGGCAAGTAGACCACACAAGATGCAGAACTTTATTTATTTATTTATTTTTATTTCTAAACTCACAAGTAAAAGAGGGGCATATTAATATAGTCCACTGTAAAAAAAGTGTTAAGTCTTCTTATACCTCATATGAAAAGTCTGCACTAAAGACAAAATATTTCCCTTTGAAGTAGTTATAGACTGGAACAGCATGCCAATTGCTATTTCTGTAATGGTGCTGAGCCTTTCTTGAGAACCAAATACCATAAATTAGATACTGGATAGCAGCTTTTAAGCTTGAAATCAACAAAAACCTTTTCTGGTAGTGAAAAATAAGGCTACTGCTACTTTGGTCAGTGTTATCTTATTCTGTGGAAGTGTCTTTCCTGAAGCTGAATGTGGGATAGTCCCTCCTGTGTGTTTTTATTTCAGCACAAAGCAGGAGAAACAGAAAATAACATATTCTCTGGCTTAAGCAGTACAGCCACTTTTGCAACAGATATCTCTGAAGTAACTTTCCAAATACCTGTGGGGGAAGAAGGATTTGAGGATTCCTGAAGCACTGTTCTTAGCTTTGCCTTAGTCACTACCACAGACTAGGTCTTTGCAAGGAGACAGCTCTTGTAGAATGACTCTGGACACCACACTAGGGAGTTCATGTCCTTGCTGTACGCCTGATAGTTTATCTACATGCTAACTCTGCTGCCAATGAACTTTATCCTATCACAGAAGTGAGGTTTGCCCCTGTCTGTTTCTTACTCCTTTGAGGACACAAAATGCATGAGTTTGTGTTCCTGAGAAGTAATGATTTTCAAATACTTCTATTCAGCCCACATACAAGAAGTTAAAATCCTATATAACTGTTTGTAAGTACCTGGAGATTTATGGGTTTATACCAGTTATTAAAATCAAATGCATAATTGCTATTCTTGTGGGAGAATAGTCACAGAGTGGGAGTCTTTTAAAATGGGCATAGAAACCAACTGCCTACATTGAGGGAATGAGATCCAGATCGAATTTAACAGGATATAGGCACTCAATGGTGCCTTATACATGCAATAATTGAGCATTAAGATAAAAGCCATGATCTTTCATTATGTATAAGATACAGTTTGAAAAAATGGAGGCACTTCTACAACTGCCACCATAGTGGCTAACATAAAATAATTTGTCAGTGTTACTGCAATGTCCCTGGAATTAACTCTTCATTTCGCCCTAAATTCCTGCTTTTCTGAGTTGAGCATAAACAGCTCCCACCATCATTGAAGTAAACTTTTCTAAGAATATTTAGCATCCTTTACCTGTATGGAGAGAGAACATTAAATATTCAGTCATGTTGCAAACTTTAAAAAAAAAATTGACTACCTTGTACTTTAATTGCAACTTAATGTTTGTCCTAGTTCTTGGTTTTGAAAAACCTTGTATTTAATGTTTGTATTTAAAACAGAAACCATAGCTCAGAAACCTTAGTCTGAACTCCTCTTGTTTTGGCTGTTGGAAGTAGAATTTCCAAAGGAAAGTTTTCAAGGGAAGTTGTTCAGAAAAGGACCACAAATACATTAGAGTTTACCAGAAGTCTGTCCGTCCATCCATCCATCCATCCATCCATCCATCCATCCATCCATCCACCCATCCATCCATCCACCCATTTATCCATTCATCCATCTTCCCTATCTTCCATTTCTTTAGTTTCTCCCTCCCTTTCTTTAATAATCTGAAAAAACTAAAATGGATAGTGGAAAAAAAAGTAGAACTTGGATGGACACAATGCATTTGATGTCTCTTTTTTCTTAACTTTACTTATTTGCAGGTAGGTGTCCTCATCTGATCATGGGTCATGACTTTTAAACTCATTCAATCAACCAACTTGCAAGTTGCCTCATTTTCAACTTCAGAGAGGATTTATTTTATTTTATTTATTTATTTGTAGTTTAATTTTTTTGCCATTAGATTGCTTAAAATTGTAAGGTGGAACCAAGACAGAGAAACATGTTTGTCATATCTTCCAAAGAATTAGAAATTAAAAATCTGCTGTCCTTGCATTCATGCAGAAAATAGATAGTTCCTTCTCTCTTGAAGAATGTACTAGCCATTACAAGTGAATTTAAAAATAAATATAAGATATTTTGTCTGTGCAGTGTTGCAGGACATATCTTTGTTGAGTGTCCCTAGGTTACATTATCAAAAGTAAATGTGGGAACCAAGGAAAAATCTGTCAGCTGCTGTGGGTAAAAAGAGAGGGGAAAAAAGGTGCTCTAGACAGTTCAGGGGAAGGAATGTTAATGAGGTGTTTTGATGTTTTGGAGCTACAGACTTTCAACTATAGTCATTCATTTTCTCTTTCTTCCCTTCCCTGGTGGCTTCTGACATTGCTTAACATAGGGATACCCATCTGGCTCAGCATTCTTTTCTGAATGAGAAGAATGGTACTGTTGCCGCATACAGTGGTATTGTTAGTGTTGTTCTGCATGCACACCTTCTTTGTCTCACAATCTCTAGAGAAAAAGAAAGCTAGAGCTATTATTTCTGTGTCATTTAATACAATAGTCTTCTTCACAAAATTTATTTTGCAAGCAATTATTGTCACTATACATCATTAGGTTCCAATCAGCTTCAATGCCCACTTCGCAGAATGTAATGTTGCCTTCCAATGTGGCAAATCTAGATTAATCCCAAGGACTACACAGTTGGAATAGTCCTAGATGCAGTGTGAAATAACCAGTAAGATTCACCAGTCTCATTTCATATTCAAGAACTTTTCTTCTTCTCTGTGTGTTTGTGCAACTGATGTTAACAGTTCATGAGACACTTGTAGATTTGAGCACAGAAGCAGCAAAACATGCCTCTGAGAACCATGAACAGAAGCAGTAGTGCAATTTAATATTGGGCAATGGGATATTTATTTTTGTTCAGTCTGCTGCTGGAACACATATATTAATATCTGGCTATACGTGAAATCATAAATGTTACAAAATCTTTGCAGACAAAGGAAAATATTGAAACTCTCCCCTTTGCCTTTCTACTTTCCATGTTCTATCCCAGGCATGATGAAACCAAGGCTGAGAATTTGGGATAGATGAGCTGGCACAATTTGAATGCTTTCTTTTTTTCAGATATTTTCTCAGGGGACCTCCTTGACAAATCTGAGCAGGAAATGACACTTGCACACCAGGACATCATCATTAATCCACTGTGCTAGATGTTGCAGGTTACTCACTCTCGCAACACGAACTGAAACTCCTGCAGCTCCCTCCTAATGCTTCTTAGGTATGGTATATATTATATTTTTCTTTGTGGTTTCAAAATCCAGACTTTGATTCCTATTACTTGTCTGTTTATCAATTAGTTTTTTTTTTCTTTTATCATGGGAATATTTAATAATTATTTTTTCCTCTACTTGTTTGCACATCTGGGTAATCACCATAGCAACTGATGTATGCCAGGTGTCTGCTTCAAAAGAGCTCCATACTCAGTCTCTCTTACTAAACTCATTACATTAATTGCCAAGCAAATATTAAATCAAACCCAGGATTGAATAAAATATTCAAATTTTATAGTTCTTATTACAAACACTGTAAACCATTTCTAGATAATACAAAATAGATAGCAAATATTGAAATCACTTCAGTGTAATTTTGTCTGAAAAGGGGCCAAACTTGTACTTTGGAAAAATTCTACTGAACTTACTTGACTAATATCTCTTTCTCGCTACAGTGAACTACTTTTATTATGTTTTTAAATATTCTAAACTACCATAAAGATTGTACAGTTAAGAACTGAAATGTCAGGCAAATAAAGTAAAAAGCATTTAAAACATAAATAATCACAGAATCACAGAGTAGTTCAGGTTGGAAGGGACCCAGAAGAATCATCAACTTCAACTCTTAATTGAATAGCCCAGAGGGGATTGAACCTGTGATCTTGATGTTATTAGCACCAGGCTCTAACCAGCTGAGCTAATCTTATGTTTCTGCATGCAGAATATATGCTTGTGTAAAAATTAATGTTAACCACACTATATATGGTTAATTATATATATTTATTATTTTTAGTGTAAATTCTATATGAAGCACATTAATTTTTGCTTTACTGTCTATATGTACAAATTAATTCAATAAAGTATTAAGATTCTGATGAATTTTAATCATTAGATTTTAGTCAGCACTTTTCAAACATTTATCAGAACTTTTGTTATTGTTCTATTGTTTATCTTTTGTCATTTTATTAGCGTGCTAATGATTTTATTTTCAGCTTACATCAGTTTGCCAAAATGCAATAAAAACAGTTCAACTAGAACTCTTTTTTTTTTTCAGTTCCTTATAGGGCAATACTAGACCTTTGAAAAAGTTTTTCTTTTGAAAGTGCTATTTTTCCCTGCTTCTCAAACACAGTATTTTGCTGTTTGATACACTAAGCACAAGAATTTTATGAAATGACAAGATTGTGTGTTGCAGGTAATAATCCATATGCCAAATTTAGAATCAGTTGTTTCTGCATGTCAGGAGTATAGCTTTGCATTTTTAGCATTCTCATTTTGTGGCTGTTATTTCTAATAATAATTTCTTATTCTAAATTACAGAAACAATATTTTATAATGACCTTATGCATTCTGACACTTTCAGGTTGCAACTGAATCATGGGACATGCACACACCACAGTCCATGCTGGTCTCTGTGGACAATCAGTCTTTCAGATCAGGGTGTTGACTGGAACAGACTGGTGTGCTGGGTGGTATAATTTCAGAGGCTGTGGGAGGATGATGCCAAGGTAGATGTTGGCTCTGTAGAAACAAGACACAATTTGAGAGTCTCCTGGATTTAGGAACTTGAATGCTTTGAAATGACTCATAAGATCACTTAATGATAGACATTGAAATTAATAAATAATGAGCAATTTTTGAGATGAACAAGAATATACACTTCTGTAGACTCCTGACCTCAGTGAATCTATTCTCTTCAGCAAATGGGTTGATATGTATGGTGGGTACTGCAGTACCTTTAAAACTTCCAAATTTGGAACATTTAGTGCCATGGTTACAAATGCTAAGAGTGCTCCCTGTGGACCTAAATTTCCTGAATATATGTTCCTGATAACCAAACAAATGATGCTGATAGTGTAAAACAATGTTTCATTGAAAATGTCAACCAATGTACATGTTAAACTCAATCAGAAATTTTCTTCTTAGATCTGTATTAAACAACTCTGAGGAATGATTTTATAAAAGAGCAAGACTTTTTGCATGCTTTCTGAAAGCCTTCAACATGAAATGATTGCCAAGTCATAAAAATTTCATTTCAGGTGAACATTGTAAAAGCTTAAATTATATAAATTCAAGCTAGTATTGAAAACCATCATGATCTGTTAACAATAGCAGATTTGGTTAAAAGGCTACCATAGGTAAACAAAAGTTCAAAATATGGAAGAATAGAAAGAAAATAACAGTGTATACTATGGAAAATGAGGCTGATAATGATTCAACATTTTTGCTTGATATAAAAAAATCTTTGTCCCTTAATTACAGATAAAGAATATACATCTTATTTTGCTATCAGAATTCCAGAATGTCTCAAATACCACGGTAACAACTTTACTTAACATTAGAAATTATTCCTATAGGCATATATTGCACAAATATCTAGCTTTTTTAGCTTTTTGTTATGCTAATTTTAAGACTGGAGTACAATCCCTTAAGTATATAGGAAGACAATAAATGCATAACTATTAAGCTGTATTCTTCTTCTTAAGAAGGTGTTTGTTCATCAACATGAATTTATTTTATACTGACAAAGAAGTTTTAGTAATATCTCCAGTGAAATTTCATATGAGATTTTGTAGGAATATTTAATCACATTTCAGGTCTGAAGTTATTAATAACATTTGGTTTTATTCAATTGTTGCTAAGTATTTTTTAGCAGGTTTAGTTAATTGAATTCATTGTTTCTCTCCCTTATCCCTTTATGCTTCTATGTATTTACCTCCTTCTCTTTCTTACTCTTTTCCTCTTTCTTTCCCTCCCAAAGCCTGCCCAGTGAACTAGCTTGCACAGTCAAACTTTGAGTGTGCACCTAGAAAGGTGACTTTGCAGAAGCGAAATGCGATTTGATAGACAATCACATATGAAATTCAAAGGCTTTTTCTGATGAGTCCCTGCTCCTTTAGTAAAAATTAATGTAACAGGTTACTCTAGATTTATAAAACTGCAACAGCAGCAAACTGCTGCTATTATTATCAGTACATATTCTAGAAAATTAAAAATTTTATTTTGATTGTCATGTAATGTGATTAGGATTAGTTTAATTAAATGGTGTTTGTGTTTTTCTTTGCATTGTCGGAAAAATATGTCATTTTCCAAGGGATCATTTAGTTCTATCTACTGCATCCCATAACTTATCCTTCTAACCTAGCATTGGAATACTTTAGGGACTGAATTTTCTCTCTGATACATGCAAGATTATCTTTTAAGAGAGATACAATTTTGCCCCAAATACAGCTTTTACAATATCTTGCCTCTTCAACACTGTAAGAGATTTATATTGCACCTGAGCATAGACAATATTTTTTCTAGTAAACAAACGATAGGCCTGTTTGTTTGGGGTTTTAAGACATGGTTAGAAAAATACCTATAATTTCATAGATAAGCAAATCTATTTCACAGTCAAATAACTTAAATTCTTATTTTTTGAGAAAAGTCCTCATTTACTGAAGCATTAAAGCATCCATACAGGTAGACATCACACAACAGCTGTAATATCCTGATTTCCATCCTTATTTCCATACAGACCTGTCTTCAGCAACCTCAGTAGAGTGTCCATTATAGTAGAATTATTAATGGGTTTCCCTATAGTGTTTCCATGAGTTTAGGATACTCTTACAAGAATACTCTTAACTCAAGTACATAAGACTGTGATCTGAGATTAACCATGTAATTTTTGCTGTTGAAAACTAAACCAAAGCATGTTTTTCTTGTTAATATTTTTTTACCTCAGACTTAACTCTTGACACTACCTCAGGATCCTTGAAGTCAGAAAAAAATCTATCTTTGAAAACTACAATGATGCACTGCCTAATTAAAAAAAAAAAAAACCAACTTTCTAAATTATGGCATTAAATGAAAATTTGTTTTGATTTAGGCTGATGATACATGGGTAGATTTTGGAGAACTGGTTTTAGTAGTCAAAAGGGTTAAGATTTCCTTCACTCCCCTACATTGTACCAACATCAGAGAGCATGTTTTGTATCACTTCAGTGCAATGAGCACTTGGCCACAACAAAAGTTAGTTTAAATTAAGGGGAATGGCTGATCATAGTTCTTGGTTTTGGCAGCATTTCTAGGGACAAAGAAGAAAACTTTTTGAGTTTGAAGATCCATTGTCCATAAAATAAATGAAATTTGTAATTTATTTTTCTGAAAGAAAATGGTGGAAGGAAGATATGTAGGGGATGGGTGCAGAAAATACCACCCACAATTCTCTGTAGGACTCCAAGGCTGAAAGCATACTTTATTTATCATAATGTAAAATATGCCCAAGATATGTATTCTATCACCATCTTCATGAGCTGTTGAAACCAGGTGGGGCAGTGTTTCNATCATCGTGTCAGATATGGTTCCAGAAAACAGCAATTTAATGAATTTGTGGGTTTGGTCCGGAAACTCAAGAACTTCTGTAATAAGCAAAGCCCTAAATCTATGTCACTATCACACAGAAAGCAAATAATGACACAGAGGTGCCCCTATTTGTATGCACATTGCTGTTCAACATTATGCCTCTGTCTAGGGAGGGATGGGAGATTGTGAAAAGGAATGAATTAATCATTACACTGTGATTTTTGGTTCTTTTCAGAGACACAATGACTGATCTAAATCATCCTCTATAATTCATCTTCATCAAGTTCCATTTGTTCTTTCTTTGTGGCCCTTACTGGTGTTCCCCATATAGCTTTAAAATGGTTAACAGAAGACAGAGTGAAAAAATGAAGATTTTGATAATAGAACTTGCCCAGAAAACAGAAACTTAAGGATAGAGACAACTCAGGTCTGTGATATGCCTACACCTATAGTTTTGCTACTCTTGATTGCTGTGCCAACAAAGATTTTCATTTGCCTTTGCCCAAGATGTGTAAGATTGCAGAAGACTGCTTTTTCTTTTTGTATTAACATTAAAGCTGGACAATATTGCCCCTTATGCACAATATAGGCCATGCATAAAATAACCTAATGCACTATAAATTTTCTAGATGAAATTTAAAGCATGAGGAAGTGTTCAATAAAATTTTAATGACATTCTAAGCATAAGCAGACTGAGAATAGTCTTCAAAATTCAACCTAGCTGTTTTCTTCAAGTGCAGCAGTGAAAAGAAGAAAATTCTTTACATTTTTGGTTTCATTCTTTATCTCCTTGCATAAATGAGGAACTCCTGTGAAGGATCTGTTATGAGACTATGCAAAACTAATTATTACTTTTCTGAAGCAAAATATGAATAACCCAAGAAGCTGCTATTTTGTAAAACCTATCATGCAACGTCTAAGAAATAGCCTTGAGGGCCTTCATAATTACTGACAGGGATATTAGAATTGACAGATTTCAGGTGTATGCTACAGAATAAAAAGGAAATATATGCTTGGTTAGTGATTTCTCATTTATATTTACACATTTGGCAAATCCAGCAACTACTGTCTTACAAGAAAGATCTGGTTTTTCTACCTTTCAAATGAAGATGGATGGTTCTAACTATTTTGTTTTCTCTACTGAAGGAGGGTACCTAACATCCTGCAGAGTGGGGTTTGTAAGTCTTACAAAGATATTCTTTAAGAGATTTCCAATACATTTGTTGAAATACATTTCTAACTAATGGTTGACATAATGTTAAGGTGAAACAACTTAGCATTTTATGTATCATTTTTATGGCAATAAATGTAAACCAGGTTTTCTATCCCATACAATTTTCTTGGATTTCACAGGAAGAAAATCATTATATATGCAAAGCATAGCAGGTTGAGTTATTAATTTCTTATATGACTGTTACAACTGTCTTGAAGTATTCTTACTTCTTGTCTGCTACTTATTAAAAAAACCCCAAGACAAACAAACAAAACCAACCATATTAGCTTGCCAGATAAACCTTAGCTTCTTTGTGATGAATATTTCAGTGACCACTGGACTACTAATTATTTCAGACAGTTTTCAAAATCTTTTCTTTCATTAATTTTTTACTTTCAACAGGAATCATATTTTTCCCCATCTCCACTATTTAGAGTGTTGTCCCAGAGACTGACATATATTTTTCTAAACTAGCTATTTCCTTAATATTCCACAGATGCTGATCTGTATATCCTGCATGTCTTGGTATTGTGTCAAGATTTGTCATCTCAGTCAAAAATAACAAAAATTGACTGCAGTAGCCTTACGACTAGCTGGCTATTAGTTTCTGTGAGGCGCTTAGACATTTTATCAGTTTTACTTAGACATTTTTATTCAGGTTTCAATTACTTCCTTTCTGACTCAATTACTCAATATATATTTTTTATTATTTTCTAAGACTTTTTTATTCTTTTCTGTTCTTTTGCATCATTCGGTCCTTCTCATCATTTGTGCGAAAATACCAACTTGTCACACACATGGATAATGCAGTTGGTCAAGGTAAAACAATTTTAAAAGTAGGTCATTTATATATAGCTTTGTCTATTATTTATCTCTTTATCTATTAATTGTCAGATTAATAAAAATGGAAAGCCAGATGAAAGACACTGATGAGTTAAAGTTTCCCATAGATCAGAAATCCCAGCTCCTTATCACTCAAAATCAGTATCCTTTGAAATGCTTCTACTGACTATGTTAACCAGTCCTTCCATTATGAAGAAATCTAATACGAGACTCAAGAGCATGAACTGGATCTCAGCAAGCAAAGAACAAAGAATTGACATTTTTCCCTGATTAGGTCCTGGAATTTTCAAGTTCTTTTAAAGGATAATGAGATTAGTTAAATATAACCTTAATTATTGTTTCCTTTAGTATAGTAACATTAACTAAGTGCCCTGAAAATTACTGAGCTGTTTTTTACATCACCTGGCAGCTAAACCCCAAATAAGCCACTTCTCTAACCCATGTCCCTTCTGGTAAGGGAAGGATGAAAGCCAAGATTATGGCTTGAGGTAACAGTTTACTGAAAGCACAAAGCAATGGAATAAGACACTGCCAATAACAACAGCAGTATTAATAGCAAAAGTATACAAAAAGGGAAGGTGTTTTACCCACAAAAAGGTGTTCACCCTCAGGAACAAAATAATCATGTTGGTGAAAACCCCCCAAAACTCTCACCCACTCATGGCTTTCCTAGACAAAGATAAGATAGTGACTGTTCCTACGTGCTGCCCACATGGCCACTGGGAACGAAGGCAAGATGGGGACTAGCATTTCCCAGGTCCAGCCTTAAATAACAAAAATCAATGACAAACATACTCCCCAAAACCTAGGTTGGTTGTGCCAAGTCGTTCTCTTGCTGCTGAGCTCAGTTGCTCACCAGGTTCTTGTGTTGACTGACAACAGTCAGTCTTTTCTTCCTACATTATTTACATTACTTTGTATTGGAAACATATTTCAGATGCTAAAATTAGGGCATTTAAATCATAACAGTGAATTACACAAATTTAAAAAAGAATGTTGATTTATCTATATTCAGACCTGGGATAGCTTCATCTAGATAGTTTTCAGGATAATCCTGGAAATTAAACCATAAGAAAATAGTTCTGCTACAAGAATGCTAAATATATACAGAAGTATTGCCTGTATATGTCAGTCATGGAAACTGTGTCAAAGGCAGTTTCAAATGAAAGCATAATTTTCCTTTCCAAATTATGAAGAAATGAACTAAACAAGTCCTGTCAAAATGTTGAGAATTATGCTATTTTCTACCTTCTAAATTTCTGTGAGCTCAGATTGTACATTAATAAAACAGAGAATCACATTCTCTAGGCATTTCCCTGTTTTTTGAGCAAAACAGAAACTTTACAGCATGTCAGAGGA
This sequence comes from Donacobius atricapilla, assembly GCA_013397315.1. Classification (NCBI taxonomy): domain Eukaryota; kingdom Metazoa; phylum Chordata; class Aves; order Passeriformes; family Mimidae; genus Donacobius; species Donacobius atricapilla. Next base: position 777,743 of record WBMY01017405.1, read on the forward strand.
GCAAGCAGAGCTCTTTAATATTGTACAATTTCATCCTTCTCTCATAATGTTAGGTCCAAATTCTGCAGGGACACGCACAGGTTTAGCTTTATGCACTGTGAGTTATTTCTTGGACTTGACAGGAAACTGAATTCCCGTTACATTAAAAAGGGATTTCTCTTTTTGAGGTTCAGCTTGCCAATCTGTCAGCTAACTGAAGCCTTGGTTTTTCAGCCTCAGATGTTTTGATTTCTAAAACTCAGTTCTCATGGAACTTTCGGTAAACAAAATAAGATGTTTTTGTTAACTCTATCTTGTTTTTAGTCTTCTTTGGAGGTGGAGACAATTTGATGTCTCTCTGTGTTGACCATTGTGACGAAATGGGTGTTACTTCTAACACCAATCAGTTTAGCTCTAGCGACCTAGTATATAAGGAGGTCAAACTCAGAATAAATATCTCTCTTGGCCTTCTGACAAATTCTGTAGTCTTGTAGTCTGATTTCGTGTCCTACAGTGACAGCTCCCCATACTGAGTTTTCTGATCAAGGATTCATGAGTGAAAATAAGGTCTTTCTTCACAATGTGCAGGAAAGCCTTTGTCTAGAATTTAAAACTCCTGGATATCCAAACCAGTCTGATTCAGCCATTTTCACTAGTGATGAATTTGCACGTCCCACAAACATCCTCTCTTGAAAAATAATCAGATTCATTATTTTCTCAAAATACCATATTGGCACTTACTCATAGGTTTAATGAAGGTTTTGACTACTAGTTTCAGGTAAATTAACCTGAAGATTTATAATTAATATTATGCTATTGCCAAACTTATTCCAAAATCAAGATGAATCCTGTTCAGCTTGAAGTACAGGCCTGTGAAAAAAAATGTTAAATGTCAACCCCACGTAGATATTTTGATTTAAAATTAGGGACCAATATATTCATCATCCCAGATCTCATGCCTGATGTGAAGTGTGAGGACAGCTGACTTTATAACACAGTGGTCCTTATCTTAAACTCATCATATTTTTCCAAGATAAAAGCACTGACAATTTATTTTTACTTTTTTATATGTGTACATTACTTTCCCTGTTTTCCTTTCTTCCTTTTGCATTACAGCTTCTTGTTAACTTCTCAGCAGTCCAAGGAAGCAAATTATATTCAACTGAAAAATATTTTGATCGGTATTGATGTTGTAGTGACCCAGAGGCCTTTCCCAAACCTTTTACAAATCTGGACTTCATGCACTACCTTACTTTGTATTTTTAATATGGAAAACAGTTGATTTCTGCATCTTAGGCTACTAGGTCTTGACACTAAATGATGATTCCCAAGCTGAAAAACTCATGTTGGTACAATACAATAACCTAGAAAGATCAACATTATGTTGAGCAATCAGAAGGGCTGTATGCAAAAACTGTATCAATAGAGACAGAACTTATATTTCTCATAATACAGCAAAGCTGAGGAAATGTCCAAATGAAAACTGGTAACTTATCATGTCCCACAAGGCTCCATACTGGGACCCTTTAATATATTAATTTATCACATACATAGTGGGATTGAGGGCGCCCTCAGTAAATTTGTACATGACAAGCTGAGAGCTGGGATGCCATCCAGAGGGACCTTGACTGGCTTGGAGTCAGTTTATTTGAGCGTCATGAAGCGCTGTTCAAATGAAGGCCAAGTGCAAGTACCTGCGCCTGAGGTGAAGCAGTCCTCAGTATAAATACTGACAGTGGGATGAATGGATTGAAAGCTTCTCTATGGAGAAGGACTTGGGGAGTCTGCTGTAACAAAACTGGATATGAGCTGGCAATGTGCTCTTGTCTTGAAAACAGTCAGATGGCTATCACACACCTTTTATGTAAACAGGTTTAGAGTGTTGGAGTTCAGTCTGGAGAGGAGAGGCTTCAGGAACACACTATTATGGCCTTTCAATACATAAAATATCAAAAAGACAGGAATGACTACCAAGACCTGAAGCGACAGGACAAAGGGGCAGCCTTTTTAAACTGAAAGAGGATAGGTTTAGATTGGAGATGAATAAAAAATTGATATGATAAGTGTGCTGAGATACTGGAAAAGATTTCCCAGAGAAGTTGTGGATCACAGGAAATGTTCAAGTCTAGGCTGGACAGTACTTTTAACAACCTGATCTAATGGAAAACGTCCCCACCTTTACCAGGATGTTTTGTCTAGAAGATTGTTGAAAGGTCCCTTCCAACCCAAATCATTCTATTATTCTAAGTTTCTATTAAATAAAATGAAGGAAAAGACAACATTTATTATATATTTATTACAATTAATTAAGATGTTTAAGAAATAAAATAATAACTAAAGTACATCCAAAACTAAGCTCCTTGTATGCCTGCTGTGAAAAAAGCCTATTTATATGTAGTACACAAAAAAATTCAAACACACAAAAAAATTCTGTGTTTCAAAAAATGTCCTTGTTCTGTCAAGGTTAGTGCTCTGCACAGGATGTACAAAAGGATGAACTCTTTTCTCTGCAGTCAACTTTATTGTAAAACAAAGGTCACAGAAAAAAGAAAGAGTTCCTTGAGGCTCTTCCAAAAACTCACCTCACCAAGGGGCATCTCAGAAAGTAACACAAGTGAGCACCCCCGTGGGTCAGGACAGCATAGAGAGCGCCAGAACAAGTGAGCAAAGAGTCAAGGACCGATCAGACTTTAGATATGACGTTTGGAAGAAAGATATATCAAAAACCTCCAAGAAAACCACACACAGCCTTGGCAGTAAGTAGGACTTTTTTACCTGAGTTTTCTGTTTATGTTCACTTTTTTCACTGAAAGCTACCATTTTCACTTCCAGAGAAGCATTAAGTATGACCAATAATGTGTTATGGAATGATTTTGTCTACCTTGTAACTGAACAGCACAGTTCATTGCTGCTGATAACTCAGCCAATTAAATCTTCCCATTCCTATTACTCAGCTAGTTTACAAAAGTTCTGTCATTGTTCTCCTATTTAAGAATATTCTGATATTAAGCACCTACCTCCTTCAGAGGACAGCGTTTTCACATTTTTTATCTCAGCCTCTTTTTATTCTTCTTTCTGGTTTTCTTTTTTAGTTTTTGTTTGTTTGGTTTTGGGGTGGGTTTTTTGTTTCTGTTTTTTTTTTTCTCTCCCCAAGAAATCTAGCTTTTATTCTCATACCGGCACATGGAGCTAAGTTGAATACACCTATCTATTTACATAGCCTTTGCTGTTACAGTCCATGAGCAATGGATTAGCTGTGACTCTCAGGCCACTTATTTCTCACCCATTCATTTGTTGGAGAACAAATCAGAAAGACAAACAGAAGCTACAGAGTCACGGCTTCTTTCCCTCCCACCACATGTTGGCTGTTGTAACAGAACAGCAAATGGAAGGAGAGTTGCCTGTGTGGCTGTGTCAAGTAATTTGGGTTTGTTCATACCACTGAACCATGAGAAGAAAAATGTTCTGGATCAGAACAGATCATCAGTGCAGCTTTGATGTAGTGTCACTATATGGGCCTGTACCTGACTTTTTTTTTGGTTGTCACAGTATCTCGTTCTTTTGGCTGCTGGTGCACAGCAGTTCACATATTACTGCAGGTTTTCATCATGTGGTAGCGGCTCCATCCATCCCTGTAGCCATGGTGGACCAATGCTACGAAACACATCAAAACTCCAGTCCCAGGGGGAACCTGTGAAGACTTGCTCCTCTTTTGTCTTTAAGTACTGCATCACTTGATGGTATGTGGCAGTACTATCTCTCTCCTAATTTGAGAACACACTTTTATTTTTTGTAAAGCTACCTGTTTTCTTTGTCCAGATCCCTAGGGTAAAATTTTTTTATATATTCTTGACAGAGGAGAATTGTTTGAAGTGAAACTTTCAAATTTTGCATCTGTAATAAAAAATTTCTGCTCATTTTTGACCGTGTCTCTCAGAGTAAATTTACCATTTTGTCTTATGTTTCCATGCATTTTTTAAAAAACTCTTTCATTATTATGTTAAATTATTTTCCTTGGTGGATCTTATTTTATATTTGAGATGCTTTTCATATACTTATGACAAAAATATATTTATATTACTTTACAACTTTTAATTATTTTCTTATTAAGGTGCCACCCAACTAAATCATTCCTTCAAAGCCCAGTCCTGCCTTGGTTAACACCTCTGGAATAGCGCAAAGTACTGGACGCACATTACTAGAACAGTCTGGCTACCACATTGTATTAACTGCCTCAGGAAAAAAAACATCATGAAGAAAAGGAAGCAAAAATTCAAAGTAAATTTGACACCAAGATTTTAACCCCTCTAAACTTCCCAGTCCTAATTCAGCAGGGTAAAGGGAGTTGACTAAAGAAAAATGTATAACCCTAAATGTTTGCTTTATAGGCTGAGCCAAAGCTGCATTTCATTGCAGGTAATCACTTATGTCAGAATAAATTGGAATAACCCTTAAACTATCTAAAGGGATACAATTAATCACCAAGTTTTACAAAACTTTACTGGGATTAATATAGTGTGATAGCGAAATTTTAACCATGTTCACAGAACAAATTTGTAAACTATTAAATAATTCTAGGGAAGTATTCTTGAACATTAATACAGCAATGAGATAAACTGATGACCTGCATAGCTGATTTGTTTGGTTGCGGTTTCATTACATTTCTCTGGAAAAGAATTAGTTTGAGTATAATTATTTCTTTAGCATATTGATGTCGTCTTACGTGACCAGCAGTCATGCTGGGGAGGAATAGCATATACTTTGGAGGATGTGAAACAAAAAGTTGAAGGGTAGAGTTGTCAGTTGTTTGAAATGAGGCTCTGATCATCAAGTTGCAGAGATGGTAAAAAAGTAAGACACCATAAGCACGAATAAGAGTTTGCTGTAATTTAATGAGACACTGAACTAACTGAGACTAAGCTTAAGAGCCTAAGAGCAGGAACCTGCTCTGCATGGTTGCAATAGAAAAAATATATGTACAAAGTTATCTTATTTCAGTTCTGACCTAACTATTTAGGGATTTTTCAAAAGCTAATCAGTCTTTCATGTAGGCAAACCTTTATAAGGTAAAGGCTGAGTTACATCTAGTTCAATGAGATGGTGAATAAGGGGCTGTTATAAAACCATACTTAAAAATATCAAAAAAGTAACAAATACGTTAAAAAGAGAAAAAAAAAATAGAAAGAAAACAAGCCTTTTAAATCTTTTGCAGTTTTTTATTTTTCCTAGTTATTTCCAGTCCAGTTTGTTCATGTGAGGCTCTGTTTCACTAGATAATTCCTCGAGTCATTGAGGAATTGATGGGAAATCAGATTCATTTGAACAGACTCTGCAGTCATTAAGTAATCACACTGCCGTGTTGGTAAAATCCAAGAGCAACAAAAGTAGAAGAGTAAAACCCACTAAGTTCTGGTTATAGAATCAAATGGGCTTATGCAGAGTTGTATATTTGTTTGCTGCAATTTTGGCTAAAATACTGTGTAACATTTCAGCCACAATGATGATAATCCATCCTGAACCCCTAAAAGGCATTTTTCAGTGGAATAATGAACGTGTAACCTGAAGTTTCAATTGTCAAGAACAAGAAAAAATATAGACCAGAAAAAAAGACAGTTATATAGAAAATAGATAAAAATATGAAAACAATCAAACGGAAAGATAGGTGAAGAAATAGTCATTTAATAGTACATGTTATGACTGATCTTATACAATACTTCTCCACACATATTTCAGACCAAAACCATACATTAAGGTTAATATCTTAAATGTTCTTCATAAGGGTGTCTGTGAAACAACACAAAATGAAATGCACATCTAATTCTTCCATCTTTATTGCTTTATCTAGCCATCAGGTTGCTCATGATTTTAGCAGACGTTTCTGCTTTTGGTTGCAAGATGACTTAATGAACCAGATTCTTTTCCCCTTCCTTTTCATCCTCCTAGGAGCAAATGCATTCACAAGCAAATTCTTTGCTATTCTTTGAAAATGAATTTTGCATGTTTCATCCAATGTTTCCAGCATGCCTATACTGTGAAATTTGTATTCTTAGTACATTATTTATGAAATTATCTAAATAATTTAAAGAATGTGAGGTTAGGAATGGTATGACCAACAACAGGACCCACTTTCAGTGATGCTAATTGCAAGACAAGTCTTTGTCAAAGCTCTTTCATGTTGTACCCTATTCTCTGTTATACAGAGCAGAATAAAGCTGGGTCCTGGAATGATTGCAGTAACATTTTAAGCTATGTTGGAAGTACCACACACCAGTAAAACAGATGGGAATGAAGAATAATAGATCTATCATTTTGTGATCTGAACCTCCTCAGATGGTATTAACAGTTCCTTGGTTAACTTAAGGAACAAGCTTTTATTGTGACTGCAGGCAATAGAATTGCCATCAGTGCCAAATATTGAGGCAACAACAGAAAGTGGTTCTCTTAGTTGTTATTGTTAATTTAAAAAGCTAATGGGGAAAAATATCCTTTATATCTGTTGGAAACCATGCATAGATTTTCAGATAGAATATTTCCAAAAGACATTTGTAGGAAAATTGCTACAGGATTTTCATTAAAATATTTATTTAATAGGTTTTCCAGAAGATTTGACAACCCAGGTCCCAATTAAACTAATAAGAGATAAATATATACGTTTTTGGTTTTGTTTTGTTTTTTTTGTACTTTCTGATGATTCTTGCACTTATCTTTCTCAACTCTTAAAAATTTAAATCAATTTAAAATCTCATTTTTAATGTTATCCAACAAAGCCTGTCTTTTCGCAGATACTGAAATGTAAAAAGACATGAATTCAGACACAGTTCTGTTTGAGGTAGAGAAGTCTATATACATAAACCAGCCAGAATATGTGCTAAAAATTTCTTGTCTGGTCTGTTATAAGTACCAGCAGTGCTGGTAAGGCACAACTACCCGACTGAAGGAGAAGAAAGAGTCTGAAACACTTAAAAAATTAGTCCAATTAAGTAAATCAGATGGATGTCTTGATGAATATTAAAAATATTAGAATAAACTCAAATATTTCTGAATCTTGTACAATTTGTAGAGTAAATAAGTCAGATACAGCTAGGAGGAGGCTATGTGATTACTGCAGATTACCATGTGGACGCACATCATATTTACTCTGGCCTGTTGGGAAAAAAAGTTGGTGTGGCAACCCAGAGTTCTCTGCATGGAATGTCTGTGTTAAGCGGTAAGCAGGACTAGGACCTTCTACTGACTGCTCTGTAGGATCTTGTTGAAAAGAAGGAAACATACTTCTTTGATTTTGTGGGGTTTTTTTGTTTGGTTTTGTTGTTTTAGTTTGCTTGTTTGTTTGTTTTGCCGAGGTTACTTGTCAAATCGGTAAGATTTTTCATTCCGGTGAAGAATTTTGAGTCTTTTACTAAATTTGGCCTCTGATAGATAGTCTGATAACATATGAATGTTTCCTTTTAACTTTATTCAGGAGTCAGTGCAAATCTATGTGAAGTCTAAACTACTGCTTCTGCTGCTAACAGTAACAGCAACATTGAAAGAATTCACCATAATTATTAGAGTAACCACATGTGCAGCCATTCTAAGCACTCTGGTTTTTTTCATCAAATGCAATAGGTGCAGTATAATTCAAAACCACTGCAACTTATGATAGCTTCATATTCAAGCTGAGGGATTCTTCTCACACTATATTAATCATATAGGTTTTACCCCTAAAATTTTATACCCATTTTAGAGAAAAATGGCTAATCTGCAAAAGAGTTTGAATCTCTGTCAATTCAAAATAGATTCAGCATGCACTCATTCAATGTTTAGCTTCCAAATTTTAAAATTTTAGTCGGTATTTCTGCTCTTCTTATTTGGCCAAATACTTTTTGCTTTGCTAATGTCTTTCTGTAGGTTTTGTAAAGTTCTTTATTTTCCACTTTTTAATCTCAATAATATTGTTGAGAAATCAGTAGTAGTATTAATAACTTTTGCTACTAACCCAGTTAGCAGAGTTCCTACAGTTCCTACAATGCATCTGAGATGCTGTGATATTGATTAAAAATATTCTAAATATTCTTATTTGCATCAGATTTGTCTAATGCTCTATTTTTCATTCAGAAGTTACTACTAACCAATATCACTTTTCAGAGTGTGTGACAGACTATTAAAGGTGCAGAGAAAGAGAATAATGTAGTGTCTATCTGCTTCATAACAGGCTAATCAACAAAATGTAGAAAAAACATTTTAAATATTGTGTTTGGGTTTTTAAAACCTATTTTAATCACTATTAGTCATACTGATTACAGAAGGACTGGCAAGAGCAAAGTTCTATTATGCCAGACACTGTACGAGCTCAGAGACATTCCCTGCTTCAAAATCTTCCATTTGATATCTGTTGTTTTGGGGTTTTTTGTTGGAAATTTCTCACTAACAACTCCAAGTACAGTCTTAGGACATAACCACACTGTTGCAAGTGACCATGAATGATTTTATGACACTCCTAAGTGCACCAGGCCTTGCTTCACTCTACTGAGGGCACAGAATGCTACCCAGAAGCCGTAGAGTCGTAGTGACTGATCAGGCAAGTAATACTGCAACTGTGATGATGACAATACAGAAGTAAGAATTTGATGCTCTCAAGCACTTAAGTTAAGGTACTTTTCTTTCTTTTTCTTTTTTCTGCCTTTTTTTTTCTTTTTAACAAGGGTATTATGTTCTATTAGTAAAATTTTACAATGCAACAGAGAGCTGATCCTTAGAGTCTGAGCTTGTAAGCAAATAAAGCAGTAAGTAGAAAAAGCATGAGACTTCTGAAAGATGTTAGAGGCAGAGTTTTAAAGGAATATCTGAGAATTATTGGCAGACATCCAAAAGAATGTGTTTGTGATGAATACATTTAAACCTGGCATGGCTACAGCATTAAATATGTTCACCTGTTATGTTAGCTTCTCAAATAAAGAGAAGGAACAAGGGCTGAAGAATAGGACAAAAGTTTGGTAATGATCTGCAGACAACTGGCAGAAACCTAGATCAGTATAAAACACACCCAGGAGGCAGACATAGTTTATGAGGTAAGAAGAAAAATGATACAGATAATTAGGAGAATTATATTTGTTCCTCTTTCTCTAAAGCAGCAGATGCCAGCTGTTAGAAGCTGAATATTAAAACTGGTGTCCCTGTAGTATGATCCTGTATAAAGGAACCTCAGTTGTAATAACATGAAACAATGTTCTTAAGAATATGAACATTCTTATGTTTCTTCTTCAATACTTTGCTAAGCTTTTACCACAGCTAGAGGCAGACTACAGGGTCCCAGCTGGGTCAGGCTTTGTTGAATTCTTTAAAAAGCTAAATAATGATTCAAATGGCTTTTTTCCCCCTGAAATAAATCTTTCTTCCACAAGGAATTCTGTCACTTACGGTTTTTCTGGCAAACAAAAATGTTTTAACATTCCATAATTTAATTACTATTTGTTCACTTCATAATATACACAGTTTTACTGTCTGAGAAAGGCATTTAAAAAATCCAGTCAGTAATAAATTCCTGTTATATTAATTTATTACTTGATAAGATCAGTTACTTTAGAGAGAGAATCTCTCAGCATTTCTAATAGAAAGATTGCCATATTGAGAAAAAGGAAATATGAACTCATTTAGGTGTTCAGGGGTGAATGAGACTCAAGAAAATATTGTGTGTTCTGACAATAGAAATTGAAGTATTGCATTAAGTCTTTGATAAGTAACTGTCTTTTTGAATTAATGTATTATTTCCAAACTAAGAACTTTAGTTTAGCCATTTATTTTTTTTATATACCTACATATCTGTATATACAGAGTATCTGAGTAATGAGTCTTTCTTCCTAAGGATAGTTCCGTCTTGAATTAGACATACATCTGCACATATGCAGATGCTATTAATGTATGTGCATAGTACATTTACCATGCTCTGATTAGCAGTGGGGACCAGCTTCAGTTTCAAAGAGCCACAATTAAACACTGGCCTGAGTTCTACCTCAAACTCAGGGAAAACTAGACCAAACTGATTGCTCAGTGACCTTTGTTGTCTCCTCACAAACAGTGAATCAAGTGTCTGTAGTGGAGGGAGGAATGAAAAGAGAGGAAAGGAGAAATGTAGGCTGCAATAATATCTGTTTTACCAATTGACATGAATTTAATATAATTTTTCTTTTATTGTGAAGGAACTCCTAAGTGGTTGGAATGTTTGTCTTGCAGCAGTGTTTGACTCACTGCCAGCTGATGGGAATGCTGAGCATCTCCTACCTCTCTCGTCCTCTGTGTAGGAGCCAGTGTTCAGCCACTTCTGCACTGACTGACGCAATTCTTTAACATTTCTTCTTGCAAGTCAGAAGCAGAGCACTTTAGTGACGTTTCTGCTCCTTAGAGAATGTCACAGAATACTGCACTACATAGAGTCTGCTATCTACAGATTTCAAAAATGGCATTTTCTTTACCTGGGACATCAGTTTACTAAATTTGAAGGCTGATATATTTGATTAAAATGAAAGCTTGCCACAAGGTCTCTTTCACTCAAAGCCCTTTCTTTGCACTAGTGAGAAGAGTATGAGCTTCCTCCTATAGTTTTTCCAGGATGACTTACTATCTTCTCTTAAGTCTTAAGCCATTTGGTTTACATATGCTTCTCTTTGCATTGCTGCCATGAGAAAATCAAATACTGAAAGAGTAAGACCTAAAATATGACATGCATGATGCAAAGTGATTGGATATTCCATTTTAGAAGTGTTTTGCTTCTCAGTTTGTGTCTTTAGATGTCTATCTAAATCCATATGTGCACCTACTGTAATGTTTTACTGGGCTTTTCATATCTCCTAGCTCATACTGTGGTCTTCAAGGTGAGGGTATTACTGAATTTCATAATCTGAAGGAGCTGAGGTTGCTGTAACTCCCTTCCTGCAAAGCAAGGATTCACAATAGTTATATATTCCAACACAAGCATGTACCACATATACACACACGTGCACAATCTGGACACACAAATCACACATATGTGTATGTGTCCCAGATACACTCAGCACTCGCACTAGCTCAAATGGCGCCAATGGTCCCTTCCCATTCCACACAATGCCTGATTCTGAGGAAGGTTAGGTAGTGGGAAAGACCCATGCACACCTGCATGGACCTGCGCAGGTGTAACGTGGATCCTTCCTGAAGCTGGGCTCATCCACTTAATCTGTCCGTTGGGTTCTCATGGATTCAAATCTTCCCGGTTGTCACACCTGGACAAATGAGCCACTGAGACCCCAGGGCCCCTTCAGCTGCTGCTACAGACCTCTCACACTTTCACACCCACACTCATTCCAGTGGCTGACATTCAGACCCATATAAACACACCTGAGTTGAAAATGGAAGGTAGTAAGAGAGCAGAGAAGATTGTGTTGACAACATAGTATGACCAGATGTGCGCTGAACAGCCAGCCACCTGTTTACATGTTCCTTTTATTGTCTTATTCCTCTATTTTTGTCTGTGCTTGTTCCTCCCAAACTACCTTATTCCCTCCCATTTTCCACCTTTGGTTCCTCCCCCTAACCATACAAGAATGTCCTGTGTGATCCCATAATATGCCCCATATCCTGGGCAACGCTCCTCCTCAGTCAGAAAGGTGACTTCCAGAACTTCTGTGTTGGCTCACTGTGGTGGCTAGTCCCTTCTTGTTCTGGGTGCAGGCTGACACTCTCCTGGGATCACTGTGGGAAACCCTGGAGTTCATTTCTCAAGAGGGTTATTACATCTTCCATGTCTGGCACCGTGCCAGACTCTCTGCACCTTCATGTGTCTGTTTATGTGTGTCTGGGGGTGTGTGTGTGTGTGTGTGTGTGTGTGTGTGTTGTGTATGTGTGTAGATTTTAGTCACATAAACTGACATCTACATCTTCTTCTCTGCTGTTAAATTAAACCTTTTGTTTGGGAATTCTTCTGACACAAAACAGAGGGAGACATTGCAAATGGTCTTACTTAGCCTTACAGTATCAAGGCAGGTGAAGGGTACTGAGAAGGATGCTAGAAACAGATGTCAGAAAGAAAAGTATAGCATGTCAAAATAAAAAAGAAAATTGAATTATTATGTTTGGATAAATAAGTTTATTATTTAAGTAATAAAAGTTCAGGGAGCAATATTTGAAGGAATACTAAAATCGAGGTTGAGTTTGATGTACTTAGAGTATTAGTGTTTTAGTGGGATTCACCAGATAATGAAATATTCACAACTAGGCTTAGGAATGTCAGTCTGTTGGTTAAAGGTCAGTTCTGAATAAGTAGCTAAAGGAGGTTAACTTGCAGTGATGTGATTAATTCTCTAAGACTATGATGACAATCCCCTGTTGTCATTCTCTCAGTTATCTCTGAGAGAACAATTTAGGAAATCTCTGATGAAAATGTTACACAGAATTTATAATAGACTTTCAAACTTTGAAAATATTTCGAGGAGTGCTTTAGAGAAAATCTGTGGCACCTTGATCTACATGTTTGTTTCTTGCTTTGTTTTTTCTCTTGGTACTGTTACAGAACTTGTTGACTCAGCATTACATTGTCACCCCACAACATGCTAGTGAGCTGGTTCCTGTCATCTAACTCTGATGAGTGGTCAGCCAAGGATTTTATTTTGTTTAAAAGCAAGGCCTTTTTTTAACTTGCTGTCATTCTGTTTCCCCTAAATATAATTTGAACAAATGCTTATACGATCTCTGTACAGTATCCAATCCACTGGCTGGAATCTTTTTGGAAGTATACCATGGATCCAGAGGCTAGGATGTACAGCCAGCCTATTTTGAGGCAAAAGATGGAAAAGCATGTCTTATAGGTACAGTGAACTGACTACATTTAGATGCACAAGTATTTTGGAAGTGGTCTTTATTGTTCAATAGTGGAATAGAGGGAAGCTAGGGCATCTGCCCATGATTCCAGTCTTCCAATTTATGGCACTGTCTTTAAGCATTACTAACTATGCCAGCTGTCTTCAGCCCCTGTTCTTGGGGGACAATGACAATTCAATTTTCTCTTTTCTTTGATGCAGTATTCCAAAAGTCAACCTTTGCCATTCTTTCATCTGCTGTGAGGCAAAGGGTGTCAAGAGTTTGAAAGAGCACGGAAGAAAAATTCTCTTAGAACTTTCTTATCTTTGATGGCAATCTGAATTTGTGCTTTCCATTTGTTTTTTTAATCTGCTGTGACTTCTCCATTTCACACTACTTTGAGTTTCAGAGAGAATGGCTATTTTTCTTTTAAATACATCTGTTTTTTCCTCTTGCAGTTTAGTAATTTATTTTCACTGTCAGAATAAGGCAGACTGCTGCATATCAGTATAAGGCTCTTTTTAGATGTATATGTAAGGCATTTTGAGAATTTGCTTTTTTTTTGGTGAATTGTTTAGATGAATTCTGACCTGATTCAGATATGTAATATTTTGTTCCACCTAAATTATTTATGTATATACATACGCATTTAACTCAGATGATATTGAAGTCCTTTTAGAATGAGAGCTAGAAAAAAATCAAGTAAATGTGGTTATTCATTTCACATCCATGTCTGATAGAAGCAAATACTGAATTTGGTTCTACTGGAAATATGTTAGTTTATTGAAGCTATAAGTGATCAAGTGATGAGCATGTAAAATCAGATGTGAAATGCAACAATAATATTTTATTTTTATTTAAACTTTTTATATTCATGTCCATGTGAGTGATTAGGGAAAACCCATTTCTTTTTAATCCAAACTTCTGTTCCTACTTGATTTACTATCATGATATGATAAACCTTATAAAGTATCACCATTTCCATACTAATAAAGTGTCACCACTACCATAAAGGTAGACTTTTGTTCCTTTCATACCACAGGAGTAATAAATAAGGGACATTTTTATTGGTCAGAATAGAGGTTTTCTTGTAGAATAAAAAAATGGGATTTCATCTGAATAGGACATGCATCCTGTGTTTTATGGTCTATCCAAATATGAAATCTTCAAAATGGTCTATGAAACAGACCTTGGAAAGAAAGTATACATCTGAACTTAAATAAAAGCTTCTGGTCTATTATATTACTATTAGTACGGAATACTAATGTGTTTGAAACCAAATAGACCTCCACAGATTCTTGACATCAACACAAAATTTCACCTTTGAGAAACTGTATCAAAATAAGGTTTAGATGTAATTGTTATAATGCTTGTATCACCTTTACTAATGACTATGTAGATATATTCTATAACAACAACAACAAACAACATCAATAAAACTCCAGCTTTAACAAGGACAATTGTTCTTTCTAACTTGCCTTTCAATATGTCTGTAAATCTTTCCAAGTACCCATATTACACCAACATACAAACAGTCTGGATATTCTGGTTTTAGCTAGTACAAAAACAGATGAGCAACAATCGTTTTATTTTGCTAGAGTTTTATCATTTTACAGAGGCAGAGATTTACACTCTCAGAATTTCATAAGAAAGAACACCAGATTCAACATTGTGGTAAGCCTTCTGGTAATAAACCAAATAGAGGCAACCTGTATTTCTGTAGTTCAGAGAAAAGTACACCTGCTTTCTGTAATATTTGATCATGTCTAACTTAAAATCAGCTAACAGAGTCCTCTTTCTCTAAGAAATTTTAACAGTTATTTTATTTAATTTTAAATAGAAAAAAAATACCTTGCTTGAAATATTTTTTAGGAAGAACAAGGAACTGAATTACCTAGTATTTAGACATTTTCCAGAATGTACAATTGTTTGTTATGATAAAGTTAAACACTATTTTGGTTTGGATCATTCTGACCTAATCTTACTTTCATGGGTTTTTTTTTTCCCCATATAACTTGATAATATATAAAGTATGGGCCTTTAGTGTATTACTATGTTAAATTCGGTAAGCCCTCCTAATAAATAAATTTAAAACGAGGCATGCATTTTTTCTTTTCTTGAATGCTGTCTTTTTGAAGTGAAAAGTTCTCTCATAACTTATGAAAATTTTGTCAAAATTGATAAAAAGCTGTTAATAAAAAAAATGTATTTTTAAAAGTGTCATGCTGAGAATTTTGAACCCAGTTTTAATTTTTTCTATCAAGAGCTGTTACCTTTTCAACAAAACAAAACTCTCAGGCTGTTTCGCTCAGGATATAATTTCAGATACTTGTTCTTTGTATACAAAATGTTCTTTAGGACTTTGAAACTCGGTTCAAATTTTTGAAAACAGTTTTAGTTACATAACCCAAAGTTATTGATTTTTTTTTAGAGTGTTAAAACTGAAATTACTCACAGAAACAGTCAGTCTGAGAAGCTCTAATTTAAACTCCTCTTAAAATTTTACAAAATCAATGATATTTATTGAGTTCTATAAAAAATGTTTGATTTCTATAATTGTTTCTAATCTGACCAAAAAAAAAAAAAAAATGAAACAGCTACATTATTTCTGATGAAGTCCTGGGGTCAGAACAAGTTTATAGCAATAATGTGTGTGATGAGAACAGTGTTTTGAAAGATGGTGCACAGTATATTTTAGACTGCTTGGACCACAGAGACTGATACAGAAGGAATCTAAAAACCACACATACTACATGCACTCTCCATGAATTTATTATTAGAGACAGAGTACATAGAATATTATTCAGGAAGAGGGAGATTAGCCTCTTCCATGCTGGGGACTAAGCACCCTTATGTATACTGGAACACTCATGACCGCTCTTCAGTGTAGTGTGGTCAGATAATGGCAGTCCAGCTGTGCAGCTGTGTACCTTCCCTTTTTTCTCATTCTGTTTTCAAGCCCTGGATCTTTTAATATTACAAGTGTTGCTTTGAGAGACTGCATAGAATGTTTGCACTACTGCTGTCTGTATTGTTCCTGTGCTGATCACTTGGTATCTTTTTGCCAGGGGCAGATGTAATCAGAAATCAGTAAAACAAAAAAAAAAAGGAAAATTTTGGTAATAAATTTTTTGGTACTGTAGGCAGTAATGCAAAACAATGGACAAGTTTATACTCTTCCTAAAAAGTTCTGTTTCCAAGGTTATTATGTTTTTCATGGGGTTTTTTTGTTTGTTTTGTTTTTGTTTTTTTGTTTTTTCTGTGAGAATGGTAATGCAAAAACCTCAACATCACCACCCTCCACCTCACTCCCACACAAAGACAGAACTAACTGGCTTTGTCAGCTAAAGAATGAAGAGAATGATGGGAAAAAAAGTGTGGTGATGTAGGAGTCCATGTTGCTTTCTGATATGAGACCTGAGTTCTCAAGGTAACATCTGATCTGAACCAGCCCCTCAAAGAGTTTCTGTCCCTATGGATTGTGGCGGATTTCTTATAGTTAGCCATCTGATCCAAGCAGTGATGTTCTCTGAATGGCATTTCTGAAGGAGCAAGGGGGTGCACTGTTCCCAGCTAGAAAAGATGTGGTAGAAAAGATGCTGAGAGTGAAAAGGTAAGATGCAAGGGGCATGGGTCTTCTCTGGCATTTCTCTTTAGCACCTATGCATGGACCTTGAACGCCTTAGCAAGGACAGAAAGTCATACCAAGAACTTCAAAAAGATAGGGAGGACAAATTAAAACTTAGATGGTACAATTTCAAGTTCCCTTGTTCTGTCACTTTCTGTGTATGCCTTTGACGTGGGGTTAGGGAAGGAAGGAGGGGCCCTGTAGATAACTGAAAGTTGTAGATCCTTAACATGACAAGCTGATGTTGCTTAGCTGAGGAGAGATGGGAGGCACAGAAGGAATGGAGGTAGATTGATATCAGATATATCAGATTGGTATCAGCCAAATTTCATTTCAGCTTTTAGATGTTGCATTCTTCCACCTACCCAGAAGAGAGGTGAGGCCAAATTTTTGCCTCTGACCGACAGAAATCTAAGACATGTCTAGATAGGTGCTGTTATCACAAAAAAAGCCACCAATTTTTTTTTCTTTTGAGAAATGTGGCTCCCAGTGCAAAGCTTCTGAGATGCAGTTCACTTCCAAAATCTACATTAATCATTGAAATAGCTGCTGGTAATGAATTAGAGTCCTATTTCCCACTGGAGCTGACTCAGCCCTCACTGAGTGGTCCATTGCAGAGGACTGTCTGTGAATATCTGCTATTTCTACCCTTCTATTGATCTGTTTTGATCATTGACTAGCTAAGTTGAGAGATACGAGAATCTAAATTTATATGTTCTCCAAAATAAAGGGATTTGTAATTTTGCGTAGAATATTATGCTGGATAGAACAATGGCTGGATATGTTTCATTCTATCAGCTGCTGAAGTAGAAATGAATACAATTTTAGACCTAGAGTAGGGTTTAGAAAACCAATAACTTGTTATGTATTTAGAGGAGTCATTGAAGATATGAGCATATGAGTTTGGACCTTTTGTTATGAACAGTTAAAAGAATTCTCTGACCAAAGGCAATAAAATCACATGCCCCTAATTTCCAAGTGAAGTTATGAAAAGTAATGACTCAGGATTATTTTTTTTCAAACTGTAGTTGATACCAGCTTCTTTGATAAAATAATTTCTGATGGAATTACTTTATTTATTTAATTTATTATATTTCAGTTAACTTATTAAACTTTAAATATCCTGTCTCCTCTACCATCTCTTCCCTATAAACTAGTTCTACGCTAGAAGATGAAGCCTCTGTGCTCTAAAATAACCATTTGGAGTGGCAATGCAGAAGGTGCACTAATTAATATAATCAAAACCATAAGCCATTACTGCAAGCTTGAAATAGACAATTTAATGGACTGAGTTTTATGCACTTTCTAATGAAAGTTGACCCCTTTGGTTAATCAAAATTCATAGTAACTCAGCAATGTCTAAGAGTTGCATAAAATTCTTTACCTGAAGCTGGCAAATAGAGTGTGGTTAAAAGAGGAGAGAAAAGGAAAGCAATAAAAGAGACCTCATAATAATAAAAAAGCCCTCATAAAAGTCCATCATATGCATTTATTCAGGTTAGATATGTGATACTATTCAATATGCTTTAGAGAAGGATCTATTTCTGAAAGAATAAAGAAATCCATAGTTAGGAAGACACATGTGGTATTTTAATATAAGTGCTGGAAGCCATTAGTTCCTGGCTTATTAGTGCCAATATAATTCTTCCACTTAGTCTTCAACTAAACTGTTATTAGTTAAGCAAAGTGTCCTAACAGCACTTCACATCCAAGGCCTAATTTCATGTCAAAGGTATAACTGGTGATATAGGAACATAAAGGGTTCAATAATGGTTTATGTCTTTTAAGTACATTCAGTCATTTTTCATTTTGACTGTCAATTTTACTGAATGTTAAGACAAAGCATTTTAAAGTATTTTAAAGCAGTGGCATAAATATTGCCAGAAAGAAGTAACAGAAATGAGATAATCTTAAAAATGTAGGAGGTTGACCAAAAAATTTTAAGATGCAAAACAATGAAGAGACTGAATCTCCATTGAGGCAAAAAGAGACGTTAACAAAGATCTGAATTTACTCATGACTGCTTATAAGGCTAACCTTAACTCCCTTACTGCTTATGAACCTTTGTTTAAATCTGTATTAAATGAGATTAGTAACTTTTTTTTATATTCCCTTTGAGATTTGTGAATATTTCATTTTAAGGTTTTGTTATGATTGGTTTTTTTTTCAATGAAAAGCCTAATCCTTAATGGCCTTAAAAATGTAGGGGAAAAAAATCCCTAATGGTAACCATTTTCTATTTCCAGATGACAAAATAAATGAAAATAAAAGTTTCTTTACTTCCTGATCACAGTAAAGAGTCTGTGCATTAAGAACATTGCAATAATACTCAGACAGATGCCTGATTTTATAAGTACAATCTTGGGTGAATTTACTTTGTGAAAAATGTCATTTGTATAGTGGTTCATGTGTGATATGCATTTCACAATCATTTCTTAACAAGTTTTTCCTTCACAGAAGTGTTACCTGGTTTTAAAAGAAAGAAAACAAAAAAAAGAAATCACAATTATATCTCATTTAAGGATTACATTAGCCGTATTTTCAATGACTTTGATGAATGAAGACTGTCACTGTCCCTATATGCAGTGAGTATGTGTACAAAGAAATAGTTACTGACAACCTGCCAGTGTCTTGCAGCCACTTCTTAAATGTAACTAATAATTTTGTAATACCTAATCTGTATTTTCATGACATAAAACATTGTTAAAAGGAAAAATCTTAGTGCCGTTTTTTGCTACTATTTGTGAAATAATAAGGAATTTATTGTGTAATTGCAGTAGTGAGAGAGTCCTGATGCATCTTTGGTATTCCTTCTTTGTAATTTTTAGGTTCAACTTGTATCCATTCTTGTTTGGGTGGTGGGGGATCACAGGTGGGTAAACAAATAAAGAACTGACTTGCGAGTTTCAGGGATCTACAATTGTCCCTACAAGTAATGTTTACATTTCTGTGAGTTATTTTCTTAATGATTAAAAATGTTTCATAATTACTTACATTTACTGGACCTAAATTTAAATTCTGAAAAACTGGTGATTTGAGACTGTTTCATTAGCACCTCATATACAGCATAAATAGAATTTACAAACATTCTAGTCCTCTAATGCACTGCTATTAGAGGCAGGAGTCTAATAGGCTTGATTCCTTTGATGTCAGTTGTATTTGCAAAGGCTGTTAACAACATGAGAACAATAAAATTTAATTATTAAACACTAGTGTTTAGAACAAGCACAATCAGATGCTTCCTCTTACTTCAGATAATACACATCACATTTATGCCAAAGCCTGTCTCCCTGATGTTTTCAGCCTTCTCTTCTGTTTCACAGTTTTTCATGGTTTGGGTTTTTTCTCATGCTCTGGGTTGTAAACAGGAGCAAATTTTTTCATAAATTCAAGGAGAAGTTTCATTCCTGTTCTTAGAGATATGGACAGCTGATGGACAGTTGTCTGGACCAATGGGATGGGGAGAGGTGTCAACCTTCTCCCCCAATCCCCGAACTTTGTAAAAACACTATAAAATGGAGTCAAATCTTTTAAAATAAATAGTTCATACCTTCTCACCAAAGTGTGTGTGTGTGTGTGTGACGAACAACATCAAAAGCCTTCTACACAAATAATGCTTTCCAGGTAATTTAATCTTTCAGTTGGTTTCCACATGGGAACACAAAATGCAAGAGGACAAATTGTCTCCTTATTACCCCACTGGACATGAAACATCTCTGTTCATTTAATGGAGTTCAGTGAAAATGGCTTTCTGTGAGGAAAGACAGATTTTGACCTCTTTGCCTTCCACAATTCAGAAATTACAATTAGTCAGATAAGAAAGCTGTTGGGTAAAAAAGGTCTCAGTTTGTGTAGAACCCACAGACAGCTTCAATAGCTTCACATAGTTCCTGGAGGTTTATAATCTGCAATCAACCTAAACTGTCAGTTCCCTCCTCCTGTCTTCTGTTTCATGAAGCACTCATAAATATGTGGCTATATAGACAAAAGAAGTATGCAAGCATGGCAGGGATTATCCTTTAGCATTGTTATTTTATATTAGCTTACTTCAATGTCTTTTCATGAATGAAATCCTCAATTTTCATTTTTAATGATGTTTAAATGCATTTTTATTGCTATAAAGAGCCTGTTGTGAATGCTATGTAACCTCTTTCCCTAAAATAAAAGACCTGGCAAACAGGACTTCTCTAGGTAGAGGACTCCTCAGCAAACAGATTGATTCTTTGGGCTCTATGTATGTGTGCAAGAGCGAGACCAAAACAACTTGTTATCAAGGAAAGTCAGTCAGAACAACCACACATCTTGCTACATATTCCTTATCTCAGCGTAATTTCACTCTCATTCTCTATCAATAATGACATTAATGTAAACCAGCTAGTTTGTTCTCATCCATGAATCTTTAATAAGTTCATTCTCAGCACTTGCCAACCAACACTTCAGGCATTCTTCTACTGACTAGTTTGAGGCAGTTAGTGATGTACTAAACAAGAAATATTATTGTTGTTTCTTCCTAAGGAATCTGGTCAGAGTTTATTTAATTTAAAATTGTATTCCTACCAAACAGCTCATTTCATTTAACTCCTAGAAGTAATGCATGATAAAATACTAAGGAATTCAGGAGCAGATGACTAAAATACCCAGGTTTGTAAGTGTTTTAAGTCATACATTCAAATATATTTTATATTCTCTTCTCCACAGCAACAATGAAAGTACCTATTTTTTTTCCCCAGAAATAGGTATTTATGGTTCCTTTTATCAACTCTTGGTGAGGTAAAGCAATCAGTGCATGAATCAGAAATGAGAGCGATAATATAATGGCAGAAATTGCATTTTGAAGAAATGGATGCTTTCTCAAATCTGCAAGGCAAAATAGACCATCATGCTCTCAAGCAATGAAAGTGAAGGGAAACAAAGCCACAGACTTACAAGTAAATAAGTCAATACTGATCTAGTTTGTTGCTTTGTTAATTTAAGTATGTTACTTTATCTCTTCCTACCTCATTTTTCTTATATGTATAAGAACATATTAAAACTAATATGAAATATCAATATAGATTACTTTTTCAGGAATTCCTTTTCCTTCCTGAACTTTCTGTTTACAAAAGCTGTTAGGGCAGTGAATTAAAAAGGATTAAATTCTGTCACTGTATAAATGCAATCAGAATTCTTTAATTAAACCAGTAGATCCAAACATCTGAGCACTGTGGAAAATTCTCAGATGCAAATGCACTCTGGAACATAGATTTTTTTTTTTTTTTTTTTTAATGTGAATCAATAATATTACTCATTCCAACAGTAAAGCATATTTAGAAAATTATACAGAAGCTGGGATTCCAAAGTACATGAAATCTTGAGGCAGAGTTAAGGACATCATCATATAGATTGAATTGCCCTGTTAATTCTAGAGAAACAACATTGTTTCCTAGGACCTTCAAGAAAAAGTCAATCCTATTTGTCAGCTCTGCCACACAAAATGAGAGTTTCTCTAAAAAGTTTTAATTTTCACAAAATGTGAATTTTTCTGTGGGATAAATTTTAATCTCTGACACAAGATTAAATCCTCAACAATAGTACTAATATTGAGATAGGTACTGCTAGAACTGGAAGACTGAAATTTGGTCAGAAGGTACGTCTTCCATTCAAATCCTTCATTATTTTTACAACATGCTTTCTCCTAGAATTGCTGACATGAATTTTTTAGCTTCTTTTCCTGGTTCAATTTACCATATTCTGTCTTCATGAGAGGTTGACTTTGTTTTTTTTGGTGGGGTTTGTTTGGGTTCAATTTCGTGTGAGTTTTTTTGTTTTGCTTTGGTTTGGGTTTGAGTTTGCTTATTTGCTTATGTCTTTTTGCTTTGGATTGTAAGAGCCACTTCTAGAAAAATACCCTGGAGACCTTTATATAGCATCCCTTTTCTAACACATTTTTCTTCAAAATGTATGAACTGTCTGGAATAATACTCATCAGTATAAAATAAATGGATATATTATATGAGGAAGAACTGTTGTACATTCTCTGTCAGCTCTCAACATCCAGCTGTTTTGTGTATCTAAAATGATGAGTGTGTGGTGATTTTTTTAATAATATGTCTATGAATTTCAATTTATTTTACAAAGATTTATAGTGAGAACATAATTGGATCTAGATTTATGCAACTAGCAGATTTTTTTTCTTTGTTCATGTGGTGGGAGAAGGAGAAATTCTCAAAAATGTTCTGTGAAACTGCTCAACTGCAACCAAAATTCTTATGAAGGCACATAAATAAAGCATACTGTTTTTCTTATGCTATTATTTAGAGGAAACTAATTTACTGATTAACTCCAAGGGTTAGATTATATTTCTTGTATTATGCCTGTTGCTTAATTATTTGTCGTTGTTGGGCACACAAACACACACACACTCTGGTGAGAAGGCATGAACTGTTTATTACAAAATCTGACTCCATTTTATAGTATTTCTACAAAGGCCAGGGACTGGGGGAGAAGGTTGGCACCTCTCCCCATCCCATTTGTCAAGACAACTGTCCATCAGCTGCCCATGTCTCTAAGAACAGGAATGTAAACTACCCTGAATTAACAAAAACATTGCTTCTACTTATAACACCCGTGTGTGAGAAGAAACATAAGAACTATGAACTGTGAGATACACAGAAGGCTGAAAAATCCGGGCAACAATTATTGTATTTAATTAAGGTATTTTTCTTAATATCTTCTGTTTAAAATATAGTTAAATACTCCTTAAAAATTAAAATAAGGTTCTAAGCCAATCTCAAGAGAACAAGATTATCAGACATCACACCTAGTGTTGAAGAGGAGAGATTGGCAACTTGGAAATGTGAGCTGAGAATTGCCCATGGTTTTGTATTTATATGTTGTACAGAAATTTCCTAACTACTGTTTTTCTTCTAAAAAATTTTGAACCTCTCAGGACTGGAAAAAAAAAAAAAAAGATTAAAACTGACCTAAAAAATGGTGAAAATTTTGATAAAAAAGCCCCTCATAATAGACCTTTTAAAAAATCAAGTTTTGTTCTGTGCACACAGGAAAAACATAACATTAAATGATGATTTGTTTTGTCAAAGAGGCCTTTTTCCATGTCCTGTTCTGCATTTTGTGTGAATTTAAATAAATGGGTGTTTGTGGGGCTTGTGGTGGTGGTGGTGGAGGTGATGACACTGGTTTTCTTTACCATTCACTAATTTGAGCCTGATTCGCCTTTATTCTAATCCTATTCCATAATAGAAAGATAGACCAGTACACTACATTTAACAAAACAAATTCGGCAAATGTGAAACCACTACAGTTGTCTTGCAAGGATTTTCTGAAAATAGAGAGATATTTCTTGATTTGATAGTCTGAGAAAGGTTGAAAAATGAAGGAAGAATAACATAACATTTTAAAAATGAGAAAGATAAAATTAATGGCAGTCCTCATGCTTTAGGGAGACATTTTTCTCAGAATATTAATGTGTAAACATTGTTAGATTAGTATTTTTAAGTACTGCAATTGTACATCAAGACGAAAATATAGGCTTGAACACAGAGTAATAGATCATTTTGTTCAACTTAAACCTCTTAAAACTACCAATGACACTTTTAAACATCAAACTAAGTAAGTTATTAATCTATGTTGCTAACTAATCACTACAGATGTATTTTTGAGACAAACCCTGAGGGTATTGATTTAGGAGAAATTACCCCAAATTTATGGCAACCATGTTCCTTAAAAACAAACAAACAAACAAACAAACAGTTACACATGAAAATATTATTTTTGAAGGGCAATTCTACCCGTGTGCATTGCTAATTCTACTGTTGGTATTTTATCATCTTGTACCATCTTAAATAATAAATATTAGAATTAGAAATTACTGGTTTGGTCATGTGTAGTTTCACTTGTACCTACAGTTTTGTTTTTTTTTTATAGGTTCCTTCTGTGGTATGCCTTGAATGCTTCTGGTGCTAATAGCTGTTTTGGCAGGTTATTCCACTATCTAATTGATTTAACCGTTATACAGTGCTTTTTTACTTTGTGTTCTCCATTTTCTTAATTTCAGGCCTTATTTATTCTATCTTACAAAGACAAATTAAGGTAAAACTGCCTTTTCTCTTTTTTTTAATAATTCCTGGAAAGTACTTATATTTTAATCATCTCTTACTTATCTCCTCTGTAGATTGTAAAAACTCCATACTCTCAACCTCTCTTCATAGTTCATGTTTCCTAAGCCCTTCAGCACTTTCACTGCTTTTGTGTCTACCCTAATGATGTCATTTTTTACAGCACAGAGATGAGAACTACAGTGCTCCAAAAGCACCCTGTGCAATTTTTTGTAGTAATTACATAAATTTAAAAGAAATATTTGCAAATATTATATTTTAATCTGTTTAAAAAAAGTATCAGAAAGTGATCAGTTCAAGATTTGCTGAAGGCAAATATTGTCACCTTACTTTAAAAACTTATTTTAAAGCAATGGAGAACAGATGTCTTGGTTTCAGTAGAATTTCACTATATAGCTCTTGTTGAAAGTGCTGTTTGATAAACGGAGCTGTTTCTTTGGGTGGTCTTAAAAAAGCCAATAAGAACTGAATGAGAAAAAGCTTTCTGTCATAATATAATTGCTTTTGCTTATCTCTTCTCATTCATAGCTAACACATAAACCTCCTTATTCATTATTGTATGAGGGTCCTTTGCATAAAACGAGACTTCGCTGTCACAAATCAGGATAATTATAACTTTCTATTTATAACAAACAGCCATTAACAGGTTTTTTTATTGCTATTTAGACTTGCTGTGTTTTTATGCTATTTAGACTTGCTGATATCAATCCATAAGAGGCTGCTTTTTTTTTCCTTACAGGCTCTATTACCTTGAAATAAAGATGCACTTCCTATTTCTGCACTGTTTCTTTCTAAAATACCATTTAAATGTTGGTCAGTGTAAGGGACTAAAATGAAAGTGCTAGATCCTGATGTTTAATTTTAATTGTTTTGTTCCTCAATCTTCTAACACAGCACATCACTAAGCTCTACTGAAATTAATCTTGTTTTATATAGAATTAGCACTTTTCTGTCAACCTGTTTTCCATCTGTGTGTCCCCCCAGCATATACTGGTGCATGGGGTTGTTCCTCCCCAGGAGCAAAAATTTGCACTTCCTCTTGTTGAATTGCATGAGCTTCCTGTGGGACCGTTTCTCCAGCTTGCTGTGGTCCCCTTGGATGTCAGAATGACCCTCTGGCATGTCAGACACTGCCCCCAGCTTTGTGTTGCCTGCAAACTGGCTGAGGCTGCACTCTGTGTGAACATCCAGGTCACTAACGAAGATGTTAAGCTGGACTAGACCAAGCATATAGGCCAAGGGTACACTGCTAACTACTGGCCTCCGATAAGTTTTTGTGTCACTGATCACCACCCTCTGGGTTCCGCAGCATTCACTTTTCAAACAACCTCACTGATGCAGGAGAGCTATCATGAAGAGAGACAGGAAACACAGTGTTGGATCTTTGTCTAGAACTTCTTGCTGAGAAACATAAATATCTTGACTTCCTAATTTGGTTTAAAAATCCTATTTTTTGTTAAGGCTTTTTAGTTGGCTAATGAATAAATTTAGATTTGAAGTCCAAATTTGTGTGTGAGATCAGTTTCTTTTCCAAAATGACTGAATTCAAGAAGATATTTATCTTGAATTAAGATGCAAAACTTTGGTAGTATTTCTCTCCAAGATTAAAATTTAGGCCTCTCTCAGTCTTTCCCTCTCCATCTAATAACTCACTGTTTGTCTGATACCTTTTGCTTGTGACCACAGAGAGATGCCGGCATTTTGTCCTATTTTTCCATATATAGTCAGCCTATTTTCATCTTGTCTGCAAGTGTCTCCTGCTATTGCTGGTCCTTTCCATTTCCTTCCACTTAATGTAACATTTTATATATTGAAATTTCAAATTCCCAGTGAAAAAAATCAAACAAACAAACAAACAAACAAACAAAACCCAAAAAATAAACTGAGAGCAAAGTGTAGTAGCATCCCAAATGAAGAAATTCATGTCAGTCCAATTTCTACTGAATTTTTGTTTGTATTGTAAAAAACCTGAGAAACAAAATTAAATCCTTTATTCTGAGTACTTCTCACAATCTTCTAAATGTGAGAATATGTGTTGAAATATCTTCCTTCACTATTGTTCTGGTATCTCTTATTTTCTTTAGTCTGGATGGTGCTTTTGAGCATTCTTTGAATTTATGCGCAACCATAAAATATCATAGCCTTAGAATGATAAAATCAGTTGTTCCTGCCTATTCACTTCTTTAGCATACAATTTCAGGTAATGTAAGCCTTGGTGACAGCAATGATTTTTTTCTCTTTACAGTTACCTCTTCTGTTCTCTAGGAAAAATTGAATTAATTCTAGAAGACCTTAGCAAAGTTCACCATAAGACAAAATTCATGCAGTAGAAGCTAAAGGCTTATATGGCCCATATGTAACAATATACCGTTTGGGCCTGCTTTTAATGAAGGCTCTTTTGACGTAGTGGATGAAGAGACTGAAGTTGTGGCTGAAGAGAAACAATAGTGCATGTCTGTCAATACATGTCCATATCAAGAGTATCGATTTAAAACACGTAATAAAGACAGTATTTCTAATGTTATCTGACAGTATTTTTGTAAACTGTCAGATAACATTAGAATGTTTAATTATCCCCAACTACATCTTTCTGCAGTTAGCAGCATAAAATTATGTTGCAGGACTGTGCTAAGAATGAGGGAAAAGGACAAGCGAACATTCTCTGCTTTAATTGGTAACTTTCTGAAATCCTTAAATCCAAAACTCAGGATGCATGTATGCTATGTTCCCATTATAATGATTGCAGTTGCAATTGCTGTTCCAATAACTGAACATAAGAATGATTGATTATGTGTCCAAATGCAGATTTGCTTCTTCTGTAAGTCAACTTGCTTGATTCCAGTAATTAATTACATGGGTCATTGAATATAAACTGGCTGCAAGATGCTATAATTTTTAGTTGGTCATAGTTTTCATGAAGTATAAATGTGCCAGACAAAGGCCTGAGGGTGATTACCCAAATATATCAATAAGATATAAGATATTTAGAAGTTTTTTAATACCTGGAATTACTCCTGTAAGGCCATTTTTATGTGGCCAAGCTGAATGCAATATACAACCTCTCCTCGAGTGTTATTTTAATTTTATATTTTTTAAATCAGTTTTCAATGTGTAGATTAACCAAAAGGTGCAAGATATTACAATATGAGGCATTAGACCATCTCTAGAGCAAGTAGTTGGCATAGTATGAATATGAGAAGGGTAAAATTTCAGCTATGTCTCCAAGGGGAGCACTGTTTTATTTTAAAGCAAAGATCTTTTTCTACCAGTTGAACAAGAATTCTGTTATCGAAGTGAGATTTATGCCTTCCAATTTTTTTCTTTAGTGCAGACTTAGTTAAAAAATAATCAAATAGATTTTTTTTAGAAATCATTGGACTTCTGTAATCAAAGGAGTGAGTTTTTGAAATTCATTATTTTCTTTCTTTTTTCCTCTCTTCACTCCCACTGCTCTTTCTCTCTTTTCTTTCCCTCTGGATTTTGAGCCTGAAACAACATTAAAACTTACATAAACAAATCTCTCTTTCTTTCTCTGACATTTATGGAAAAAAAAATCACAAAGAGGATTTTCAGTCATTTCCATCAAGTATACACTTGTAATTCTTTTTCTGAAAAACATACAATATTTAGAAGCTAGGTCTCCCTGATGTATACATTTTTGATTCCTTATCAGCTCTTATCATTCTCTCAGATCACAGGACTGCAAAAGCCCAAGAGGGTCATCAAATTCAGTATTGTGCTATAACAGGCAACAACATTATACTGACCTTTTTATGAGTCATTGAACAGGATCTCAAAATTAACTAGGTGGGATTTGGGAAGCTTTTTTTTTTCTTCCCTGGTTGAGATACAGCAGTAGGAACAGCTTCATCTTAAAAATGATCTGTTAGTGTTACAGATTTGTGATTTTGACCTGAATTTCTAACCAAGCCAACAAAATGTCTGTGAGGCACGATGGCAAGCATCCCAGGGCCCCGATGGAACTGGCTGATGCTGTTGCTGTGACACTTTCCATGCTATTTGAAAAGTCATTTCAGTCAGGCAAAAGTCCTTGGTGACTAGGAAAAGGGAAACATCAATCCTATTTTACCAAGGGAGAAAAGAAGACCCAGAGAACTACATACTAAGGAGCTTCACCTCTCCATCTAGGAAAATCATAGAACAGATAGTCATGGAAGTGTTAATACCTATGCAAGACAAGGGGATGATCCAAGACATCCAGCGTGGCTTCACTAAGGGCCAAACATGCCTGACCATTCTGTTGCCATGCTGTGATGGAGTCACTGCAATGGTCAAAGGAAGACCAACTCATGTTATCTGCTGAGAGTTCTGTAGGGCCTTTGACGCAGTCCCAAGAGATGATCAGGTCTGGAGCACCTTTTCAATGAAGAAGTCAGAGTTGGGATTGCTCAGCCTGGAGAAGAGAAGGTTCCAGTGAGACCTCACTGTGGTCTTTCAGTATTTAAAGGGGGCTTATAAAAAGAAGGAGAGGAACTTTTAAACAGGGGCAGACACTGATGGAATAAGAGGGAATGGCTTGAACTAAGGAGAGATTTAGATTAGATCTCAGGAAGAAATTCTTTACTTTGAGGGTAGTGAGGCACTGGAACAGGTTTTCCAGAGAAGTTGTGAATGATCCATACCCGGGAGAGTTTAAGACCAGACTGGATGGGGCTCTAAGTAACCTTTGCATCCATTTTATGAATATTAATTGTATTCAGGAAGTTGGGCATTCATTTTACAGGATAAGTTGGGCAACATTTAATACAAAAAAATTATCCCAAAGCCAACAGGAATTATTTTGGTATCAGAAACTACATAATAGAAACAAAATTGGCATATCATATCCATTAAAAAAGATGGCTTCCTTACCAATGTTTGCTCTTTCTATAAGTTAAACCTCCTTTAAGTTAAACCACAGTAGCTGAAAGGTGATTCTCTTGTGTATTAGCAGTGTATTTATCTCCCATTTTCTCTTTCTTGCCTGGAGAAATACAAACATCAAATGAAGTGTCAAGACCTGTGAAAAAAATACATGAAAATTAAAATGGAACTGAAAACCACAGTATCCTGGGTGAAAAGATATCATAGATATGTCTGATAGAAGCCTGTGTCAGTCAGAGCAGGGAGTTGGCTTTGTCTACATTTTTGTATTCCTCAGAGTAGACTAAAAAAGGGGAAAAAAATAGGGTTACACAAAAATCAGTTTTCAGCAGAATATAAAAAAAGCAAGTCAAGTTTCTAAGACTAGAAAATCCACTTACTGGTCAGAAAGACTGGAAATACAAACAGTTTATATGAGAAAATCTATCCTTTCTCCTGAAAACCTTGCAGGAAGATTTCAGTATGCACAGTAGCTTTCAAGGTTACAATAAGCCTTATGCTGCTCCTTTTAATTCTTATACAGCTTTAGTCTCCTTTGAGACCCTGCTGCCTATTCCCTGCTCCTCAATGTCTCACTATGACAATCTCTTCTGTCTGCTTCATCAAGTGTTATCTTTCATGTCTGTGTCCCAAGGGAAGAATCACTTTCTTCTCCTTGTAGTGTTTTTTCTGACCTGTTCCTCGTAGAAGGTTGTCTTTATAAAAGACATATTTTTTAGCCAAATAAGAAATGAGAAGAAGGGGAGTAAACTTAGGGAACCATCCCTTCTCCTGACATAGGTGTTTTACATTTTGTTATGCAGCTCCCCATGGGTTATCTGCTCTGGCAATTTGAAAAAAAGCAACAGAATTTATGTTAGACTCATACAAAAGAGAAAGGAAATGCTCCTCTCTCCTTTGATGCTGTAATACTGCTGTAAGAGTAGTCACCCAAGTGGGACAGAACTGGATTAAATGTTCTGATAGAGTTTTAGTTTCCTTTTTCCTCCAAGGTAAATGCTCTGTCAGAATGCAAAGGTTTTGGTGGAACAAAACTATACCTTTAAATTATTCTGGTTTTTAGGATAATAAATATTCAGTGGGTCAAATAATACTTGTGAAGGTTCATATTTCATGGTTTAATTCTTGCCAAATGCACTGGTTGGAGGAGCTATCTGAATCCATGGTGAAGCAATTTCAAAGCACTGCAATTTTCACTGCCACTTCCCACTCCATGGGAAAACATACATGTGCAATTATGAACTTTTCTCTTAAAAATCTTCTGGCTCTTTAGTATAAGAGGAATGCCCAGTTAGCACTCAGCATTCAGCCTAAGCAGCTCTGGTCATGTATTGAACGGTACAGATTCCTGCGCATTATTCGGTAAGTAGTAGTATTTCTTATGGGTTTGTATTGGTTTAGCATAAATGGTAGGAAAAACCAATTGTTGATCCATTTTGGAACTAACAGCTAAGCTGGCTAATTAGGTAAAAAGTGTACACCCCCTGGGACACCGCTTAAAAACAGGAATCTTGGGAGACCCGCGCTCTTTCTACGGACTCTGAGCCATGAGGTAACATCGCGGCCGGGCCGGGAGGGGGCCCGGGCCCCAGGGCCCCGGGAGGCCCCGGGAGTCCCCGGGAG